>CM035799.1:287500-359630 GCA_020466265.1 Siphamia tubifer | reverse complement strand
CAGTGTTGGGACATAGGGCTTTAGAAGGAGACAGCGTGTCCTTCAGTTCAGCTGTATGTTCCACAAGTGGTGTTAATGTGATAAATGTTATAACAGCCTGTTTAGGTCGAGTCAATACCAACCACAACCATCTGCAATGGTTTGATTACACAAGCAGGTGGACATGTATGTGGACATGTAGGACATGAGCTGTTTATAGGACAACACTTTAAAACTATCACAGCATCCTCATGTTGTTTACACTTGTCTTGACTGCCTGTCCTCTACTGTCCCTCTCTGCCTGTCCTCTACTGTCCATCACATAACCATTAATGTACAAATAAGTCATCTTGACCTAAATGATGATATTATTTGAATATTCACTGGTGGAAGAAAATGCAGCCATTATTAATTTTCAGCTGCTCCTCAGTGCAGGTGGACATATGTGTGTCCTCTATGTCCATACACGTTAATGTCCTTTAAAACAAACACCGACATAAGCCACTGCCTGCTGGACTATGGTGTGGACAGACATGCAGACATTTCAAACACAGCAGAAGTTGACACTGTCCATTCACAACAAAATAATGTCCCAACAAGTTGAAGGTCCAGATCATGTTGATAAATGTCCAGGGGAGGCGCTACGTCTGTCTCATTGGTGTTGACGTGTTTATGGTCTGTAACAAGTAGCAGGTGTGTAAGGAAGACCCAGATGTTGTGTTGTCGTTGCTAAGCAACAAGACACTTCTTCTCAGTTCAAAGCCAGTCTTCCAGCTGTTAGCTGTAGCTGCTATAGTTTTACCAACACATGTTTCTGGACCTAAATAATGTCTTCTACTGCGTCTGCACTAGCTTAGTGTCCCCACTGGAACAGTGACACAGTAGAACCACATGAGGACATCAGAACATTTCTCTAACATAATGGTGGTGGTTATGGTTTCAGTGTTATCACTATTACTTCTCATGAAGAAACAAATAAAGACAAAGACAAGGTCTGATGATCGAAGAAGAACATATGCGCTCAGTTTCATACCGGCAGAAAAAAGCGATGAATGTCCCCCTATTGGGCAGTCTGTCTTTTTTAGCTGCTATCACCATTGCTATAAAAAAAACTACAGTGAATCTGCAACTTGACATTCTGGCTAAACCAAGTCTACAATAGGGGGTGGGGGGTGGGGGTCATCATGTTTTATTTTCCCTTGTTTGTTCGGTTGATTCGTTGTCTTGTGTTTCTACATTGAAGGTCAATCAGGAACAGAAAGTGACTGATCTAAGAAAGACCAAGGACTTTATATATCACATATTAGCCTGAATATTGGGGGGGCACGTTTGCAACATTGGGGGGTGTGTGTTCCGACTATGTGTGCGCTCGCCTTGATGTTGATCACACTTCCTGTCTGTGGAAACAATGCTGCCTAGGTTCTAAAAATGGTCCACTTCCTTCAGTACCTGGCCCTCCAGAACCATTTGGCTACTGCTGGCTTGGATGCTAACTTTGAGCTACTCGGTCTTGCCAACATGTAGCCTATCCTAGCCTAGCATAGCCTAGCCTAGTTTATCCTATTCCATCCTAGCCTAGCCTAGCCTAGCCTAGCAGTGCTATCTCTATTCATTCCATATATGGGTCTAGTGGTGCTTCATAGTCAGAGGAGGCGGGGCTAAAAGGTTGTCTTTCAAATCCTCTGTATGCAATAGGACGGTACTACAACCAATCAGTGTAATCTTTAGGATGACGTAGTTAGAGCGTCTGAAAGTTGACGGAGGAGTCTGGAGAAAGTTCGGAATGACTAAACAAAATGGTGGATTATGGAGCTGAACGACTGTTGTCGCTTCTGTAAAAAGACTTTAAAGATTGTTGACGTTTTCTGACATTCTTCACTCATCTGTGATAAAAGGAAATCTACACCTGTTGTTGTTCTTCCTCTATGGTTGTTTACACTTGTTTCTCTACCAATCATCAGCAGCACCCACCTGCTAGGAGGAGCTAGTGTGGCTAGGCTACTACAATAGAAAATTAGATTTCCTGATGCTCGGAGGAGGTAGCATGGCTAGGCTAGCCAACATGCATTTTGAGGCAGGTCCACTTTTTGGAAGGCGTCTTTCCACTTTTCTGACATCCTTTGAATTTCATCAATTGTTTCTGCAACAAGGTGGTAAGGTGGTCCACAATAGATCCATTACATTTTGGTGAATGTAGGACAAAGGTCACAGTAATTGCATTTTTAAGTTGATAACAGATACATTGTTTGGGAGGGGGTGGGGCTTGCTATAAGTGTGATCAGATATTTGGATTAGAAATAGAAAACATACCCTTGGTCAGGTGTAAATGTTTTATTTCAGTGGTTGTTTTGTGTTTTTAGATCCTGAGTTTAAGGACCTGGGGGCTCTTCCTAACCTGCCAGGTGAGTAAAGTTCATCCCGTCAGATGTAGGTAAGGACACAACAGAGGTTTTCATGGTGTTTTTCATGCGTTTGTTGCCGTCTGCAGCGTGTGAGTTTGAGATGACGGGTCCAGAAGGCTTCATCGAGTCCACACAGATCACCAGGGACACCCGGGCCCAGCCCAACGAAGCCGTGGACTGTCGATGGTACATCAAAGCTCCGCCCAGAGCCAGGGTGAGTAGAAGAGCCAACGCCAACAGTCCACTGGCTACATTTACACTATGGATTTTGATTCACAATTATTTATTCTGAAGAAAAAACATTGGAATTAAAGCAATTTGGTTTGTGTTTAATTTACATTACAAGTCACATGAGCCAAAAAAATACATAATAAACATATATAAGTCACATTGGAATATAAGTGGCATTTTTGGGGGACATCCAACACCAACAACTGACATTTCATCTTGAAAGTCAATTTAAAATCAAAATAGAACAGAGAACAACCGGATGAATCTGTAATATCATAATTGTGACCGTTTTAATCTCAGAATTTCAACTTTATATCATCATCATCAATTTGACTCATTATTCTATATTCTTTTTCATAATGATATTTATCTCAATTGTTCCTTTTACCCCAGTTTTCATATATTTTCTGTCCGTATCCACTGAACTTTTAGGATTTTTCATTGATAGCAAAAAAATGAAATTAATGGAGTTTTATTTTTTTAGTTTATTACCATCGCCATTGAGAAGTTGTACTTTTTGTTTTTACTTTTACTTCAGTGAAGGAGTAGCCTAGCCACACTAGCTCCTCCTAGCATCAGTAAATCTAATGTTCTATCGTAGTAGCCTAGCCACACTAGCTCCTCCTAGCATCAGTAAATCTAATGTTCTATCGTAGTAGCCTAGCCACACTAGCTCCTCCTAGCGTAAGTAAATCTAATGTTCTATCGTAGTAGCCTAGCCACACTAGCTCCTCCTAGCGTAAGTAAATCTAATGTTCTATCGTAGTAGCCTCGCCATGCTAGCTCCTCCTAGCATCAGTAAATCTAATGTTCTATCGTAGTAGCCTAGCCACACTAGCTCCTCCTAGCGTAAGTAAATCTAATGTTCTATTGTAGTAGCCTAGCCACACTAGCTCCTCCTAGCATCAGTAAATCTAATGTTCTATCGTAGTAGCCTAGCCACACTAGCTCCTCTTAGCATCAGTAAATCTAATGTTCTATCGTAGTAGCCTCGCCATGCTAGCTCCTCCTAGCATCAGTAAATCTAATGTTCTATCGTAGTAGCCTAGCCACACTAGCTCCTCCTAGCGTAAGTAAATCTAATGTTCTATTGTAGTAGCCTAGCCACACTAGCTCCTCCTAGCATCAGTAAATCTAATGTTCTATCGTAGTAGCCTAGCCACACTAGCTCCTCTTAGCATCAGTAAATCTAATGTTCTATCGTAGTAGCCTAGCCACACTAGCTCCTCCTAGCATCAGTAAATCTAATGTTCTATCGTAGTAGCCTAGCCACACTAGCTCCTCCTAGCATCAGTAAATCTAATGTTCTATTGTAGTAGCCTAGCCACACTAGCTCCTCCTAGCATCAGTAAATCTAATGTTCTATTGTAGTAGCCATTTAGTCATTCCTAATTTTCTCCAGACTCCTCCGTCAACTTTCCAGCGCTCTAACTACGCCATCCTAAAGATTACTCTGATTGGTTGTAGTACTGTTCTATTGCATACAGAGGATTTGAAAGACAACCTTTTAGCCCCGCCTCCCCTGACTATGAAGCACAACTAGACCCATACATGGAGTGAATAGAGATACCACTGCTAGGCTAGGATAGGAAAGGAGTTGAATCAGTACATCCACTTTTACCAGATTAGTTTTTCACACCCGTATCTGTCCATTCTTAGTGTGACTCCTCCCACACTTAGTGTAACTCCACCCACTCTTTGTCCCTCTAACAGATCTACATGCGTTTCCTGGAGTATGAGATGCACAACTCTAACGAGTGTAAGAGGAACTTTGTGGCCATCTATGATGGAAGCAGCTCAGTGGAACACCTGAAGAACAAGTTCTGCTCCACGGTGGCCAACGACGTCATGCTGGACTCATCTTTAGGTGTAGTGAGGATGTGGGCTGACGAGGGCAGCAGGAAAAGCAAATTCAGGATCCTGTTCACCACCTTCCATCAACGTAAGTCACAGCCTGATAGAGTCCAGTCCAGCACAGTCCTAGGCTAGTTCTATTAGCGCAGTCCTAGGCTAGTTCTATTAGCACAGTCCTTGGCTAGTTCTATTACCACAGACCTAGGCTAGTTCTATTAGCACAGTGCTAGGCCCCCTCGGGGGGTGGGGTCGGGCAGGTCGGGTGGGGGGGTTTGGTGGGGGCTGGGGTTGGGGTTGGGGTTGGGGTGGCGGATGGGTCTTCGTGCCCCGGGCCGGTGTGCTGGGGGGGTTTGTAGCTGCTCCCTCTTGTTACCCGGGTTTGCGTCGTTCACGGTGGCCCCGGTGGCTCTCTGGGGGTGGCGGCTACTGGTGCTTTTGTTTAATTATTTATTTATCAAATCTCTTTTTCTTTTGTGCTGTTTTGGTTTTCTTCTCTTTTTTCGATTTATTTATTTTTATTGTTGGACAGTTAATAGTTGGAATAACACACCACCTTACAATCTTTAACTACAATAGCACCGCCTGTTGGTTTCTGTCCCCGTTCGTCCTGTCAAGTCTTTGTTTCCCCCACACATCACTGAGGTGTAGCACTGCCCTCCCTGGCTTATAATAGAGAGTTCTAATAAAGGATGTCTGCTCAGCTTTCAGGGAGGACCGCTGATGGTCACACACATGCACTAAATATTTAAATATTTGGCTGCAAGACTAAAAATATGCATTGATCTCAAATAATGTTGACTCCCTCTGTGTGGAGTTAAACAATGAGAACAAATACAGTGCTAGGCTAGTTCTATTAGCACAGTGCTAGGCTAGTTCTATTAGCACAGTCCTTGGATAGTTCTATTAGCACAGTCCTAGGCTAGTTCTATTAGCAAAGTTCTAGGCTAGTTCTATTAGAACAGTGCTAGTTGTATTAACACAGTGCTGGGCTAGTTCTATTAGCACAGTCCTAGGCTAGTTCTAGTAGCAAAGTGCTAGGCTTGTTCTATTAGTACAGTCCTAGGCTAGTTCTATTAGCACAGTGCTAGGCTTGTTCTATTAGCAAAGTTCTAGGCTAGTTCTATTAGAACAGTGCTAGTTGTATTAACACAGTGCTAGGCTAGTTCTATTAGCACAGTGCTAGGCTTGTTCTATTAGCACAGTCCTAGGCTAGTTCTATTAGAAAAGTTCTAGGCTAGTTCTATTAGCATAGTTCTATTAGCACAGTGCTAGTTGTATTAACACAGTGCTGGGCTAGTTCTATTAGCACAGTGCTAGGCTTGTTCTATTAGCACAGTCCTAGGCTATTTCTATTAGCACAGTCCTAGGCTAGTTCTATTAGAAAGGTTCTAGGCTAGTTCTATTAGCATAGTTCTATTAGCACAGTGCTAGTTGTATTAACACAGTGCTGGGCTAGTTCTATTAGCACAGTCCTAGGCTAGTTGTATTAACACAGTGCTAGTTGCTTTTGTAAACACTGTGTCACCAATGTTTCATTAAATCAGTTGTATTTCAGCCTTTACATGTAAATATATTTAACACCTGTAGCATATGACCTTTGACCTTTGACATGATGTTGTCTGTATCATATGGAAGCATCTGGAACATCCTGTCAAATGGAACCACACATTTCACCTTTGACCTTTGACATGCCGCATGTGTGTGTGTTTCTGTTTAGCAGTGCAGAGAGCGTGTAATTAAACAACAGCTGCATGTGTGGTAACCCTAGCTCTAACTTTTGACCCCTAACCCAAATTCATCTTAGATTTGGATCTGGTTACTACTGTTAATGTTTGACCCAGTTCCATCCCTATACTGACTTCCAGTACCCAACTGTCTCACTCGCTTTCTGTGTGTGAGCGACCAAATCATGTTGGGGGAAAAAACACTGTTTTATTCTGTGTCACAGTGACACTAATAACTATATGTATGAGAAACACTGACAGGTAATGATAAACCAATAACTATATGTATGAGAAACACTGACGGGTAATGATAAACCAATAACTATATGTATGAGAAACACTGACGTGTAATGATAAACCAATAACTATATGTATGAGAAACACTGACGGGTAATGATAAACCAATAACTATATGTATGAGAAACACTGACAGGTAATGATAAACCAATAACTATATGTATGAGAAACACTGACGGGTAATGATAAACCAATTATATTTTGTTAATTTTTTTCTTGTGTATGTGTCATCTGTCATATGCCTTCAGACTTTTATTTTGTTAATTTGTATCTTGTGTGTGTGTTATCTGTCATATGATCTCAGACTTTTATTTTGTTAATATTATCTTGTGTGTGTGTCATCTGCCATATGCTGTCAGACTTTTATTTTGTTAATTTGTATCTTGTGTGTGTGTTATCTGTTATATGATCTCAGACTTTTATTTTGTTAATTTTTATCTTGTGTGTGTCATGTTCAGCTCCATGTGATGGAGACACGTTCTTCTGCCACAGTAACATGTGTATAAACCACACCCTGGTCTGCAACGGCATCCAGAACTGCGTTTACCCCTGGGATGAAAACCACTGTAAAGGTACCGTCACATGTGTGGTTAGGGTTAGGGTTAGGGTTAGGGTTAGGGTTAGGGTTAGGGTCTAACCTACGCTGTAAAAAGTCAGCATTTCTTTGACAGTAAAATTCCAGCAGCTGCAGTCGCTGAAATACAACCATAAATTTACAGTAAAACATTTCCTTAATTTACAGAAAAATATGTGGTGACACAATTAACTTTACGGTTTAAAAATGTACTTTAGTCTATGCTGTACTGTAAAAAAAACAAAGTTTTAACATTTAAAATAATACCCAGTTTTAATAGAAAATGTTAATGATTATTACGTTCACCATGAAGGTTATGTTTTTGTCTGTTTGTCTGTGTTCAAGATAACTCGAAAACTTGTGGTCGGATTTTGATGAAATTTTCAGGATATGTTGGAAATGTGAACAGGAAGAACTGATTTCATTTTGTGAGTGATCGGGATGGGGGGGGGATCTACCTTGGTGGAGGTCTGCGCTCTCAGAGTGCTTTTCTAGTTTAAATTTATTATTACGGTATCAGAATATATATATATATATATATATATATATATATATATATATATATATATATATATATATATATATATATATATATATATATATATATATGGATTAATTTTGGTTGTGATTAATGACTGGGGATTTAGACTTTTTATCTGATAATTGTATCTTTTTATCTCATAATTTTGACTTCACTTTATGCACCTTATGGTCCAATGTGTCAATTATATATGAAAAAACTTTAAAAATAGACCATTCATTGACAGTGTGTCTTTTAGTCCAGTGCGTCTTATAGATTTGCAGAATGGATCAGTACAGCAAAATGAACATTAAAGTGACAAAATCCAATTAAATGTAAAAAAAATACAGTATTGAATGTAATAAATATTATGACATGTTTACATTTAAAAAATATACAAGAGTAGGAAATTAATGTTTTCATGATGAACATAAAACAGTATCAGTGTTTTTAGAGTTTACATATGTATAATCTCATGGTGTGAAGTTTTGCATTCTAAAATGTAATTTTTTTTTACAGTGTATCGTTCATTTAATTCATTTGTAGGGGGTGGGGGGTGCCTGGGTGGAGTCTATGCTCTGAGTGCTTTTCTTATTACCTCCACCAAGGAGGTATTAAATATGAGTCCATCTGTCTGCTGTCTGTCTGTCCATCTGTCTGTCTGTCCATCTGTCTGCTGTCTGTCTGTCCATCTGTCTATCTGTCCATCTGTCTGCTGTCTGTCTGTCCATCTGTCTGCTGTCAGTTAAAACACATCAGTGGTAATATGTCATGTTTTTTTCCATTTACATGGTCTGACCCTAACCTTTGACCCCTAACCTTCAGACATCAGATGGGTCAACACCTATAACCCTAACCTTTGACCCCTAACCTTCAGACATTAGATGGGTCAACACCTATAACCCTAACCTTTGACCCCTAACCTTCAGACAACAGATGGGTCAACACCTATAACCCTAACCTTTGACCCCTAACCTTCAGACATCAGATGGGTCAACACCCATAACCCTAACCTTTGACCCCTAACCTTCAGACATCAGATGGGTCAACACCTGTGGCTCCATCATGTCATATTTTAATGTCGTATGACGTCATATCAACCGTTGGTGGAGGTCTGCTGTCTGTGACTGACTGGTTACTATTGTTTTATTAAATAATGGTTATTAGGAGCATCTGGTGTTTTACTCCAGTGTGTTTTTGTTTCCAGCGTTTTACTCCAGTGTGTTTTTGTTTCCAGCGTTTTACTCCAGTGTGTTTTTGTTTCCAGTGTTTTACTCCAGTGTGTTTTTGTTTCCAGCGTTTTACTCCAGTGTGTTTTTATTTCCAGCGTTTTACTCCAGTGTGTTTTTGTTTCTAGCGTTTTACTCCAGTGTGTTTTTGTTTCCAGCGTTTTACTCCAGTGTGTTTCCGTTTTCCAGCGTTTTACTCCAGTGTGTTTTTGTTTCCAGCGTTTTACTCCAGTGTGTTTTTGTTTCCAGCGTTTTACTCCAGTGTGTTTTTGTTTCCAGTGTTTTACTCCAGTGAGTTTTTGTTTCCAGCGTTTTACTCCAGTGTGTTTTTGTTTCCAGCGTTTTACTCCAGTGTGTTTCCGTTTTCCAGCGTTTTACTCCAGTGTGTTTTTGTTTCCAGCGTTTTACTCCAGTGTGTTTTTGTTTCCAGCGTTTTACTCCAGTGTGTTTTTGGTTCCAGCGTTTTACTCCAGTGTGTTTTTGTTTCCAGCGTTTTACTCCAGTGAGTTTTTGTTTCCAGCGTTTTACTCCAGTGTGTTTTTGTTTCCAGCGTTTTACTCCAGTGTGTTTCCGTTTTCCAGCGTTTTACTCCAGTGTGTTTTTGTTTCCAGCGTTTTACTCCAGTGTGTTTTTGTTTCCAGCGTTTTACTCCAGTGTGTTTTTGTTTCCAGTGTTTTACTCCAGTGTGTTTTTGTTTCCAGCGTTTTACTCCAGTGTGTTTCCGTTTTCCAGCGTTTTACTCCAGTGTGTTTTTGTTTCCAGCGTTTTACTCCAGTGTGTTTTTGTTTCCAGCGTTTTACTCCAGTGTGTTTTTGTTTCCAGCGTTTTACTCCAGTGTGTTTTTGTTTCCAGCGTTTTACTCCAGTGAGTTTTTGTTTCCAGCGTTTTACTCCAGTGTGTTTTTGTTTCCAGCGTTTTACTCCAGTGTGTTTTTGTTTCCAGCGTTTTACTCCAGTGTGTTTCCGTTTTCCAGCGTTTTACTCCAGTGTGTTTTTGTTTCCAGCGTTTTACTCCAGTGTGTTTTTGTTTCCAGCGTTTTACTCCAGTGTGTTTTTGTTTCCAGCGTTTTACTCCAGTGTGTTTTTGTTTCCAGCGTTTTACTCCACTGTGTTTTTGTTTCCAGCGTTTTACTCCACTGTGTTTTTGTTTCCAGCGTTTTACTCCAGTGTGTTTTGTGTGTCCCTGTGAGCAGAGAAGAGGAAGGCCAGTATCCTGGACACTCTGGACAACACTAACCTCACCATCATCGGTGTCACCTGTGGTCTGGTCGTCATCCTGCTCATCATCTCTGTCATCATTCAGATCAAACAGCCGCGAAAGAAATACATCATCCGCAGGTGAGACGTGTTAGAGTTAGTGTTTGTGAGGAATCACTGGGTCTTTGTCTGTGAGGGTAACATGAGCTGAGTTAGGATTTGACCAACAACAAACTAGTATTCACAGAAGGTTTAACCACGCCCCTATTTTGTACCAATCTCCAGTTTCTATGACAACCTCTTCTTGAATTAGAGCCAATAATGTGATTTTGACCTTTCTGCTAAATGCCACCTTGACCTTTGATTTTTTGCGATATTGATAATTAGGTTATATGTATATATGTGTCAGTGTGTGTAATATTATGATAATATATCCAGTATTGATTAAGTTATAGTGTGATATGTCTATGTTTGACACAGTGTTACATAAGTTAATTTGGACACATGTCACCTTTGACCTCCAGAGATCTGAAAAACTATTGGTCTTAGGTGATAACACCAACTAGTAGAATTAAATAAATCTTCATTCTACCAATATGAAAGTTCTGTGATGCTCTGTTCTGGAGTTAGAACCCATAATGTGATTTGAACCTTTGACCTTTACTCAAATGGATCATTGTATCTGATGTGCATTAACTATATGTATATGAACATGTCATTTCATGGTGATATTTAGAGTTTTCATTGAGTTATAGCATGATATGTTTGTGTGGACAAACACAGACACACACACACACACACACACACACAGACACACACACACACACACACACACAGACACACACACACACACACACACACACACACGCAGTATTTGTACTTCTACTGCAGTACGTCAGTACTTTAATCAGAGTGGCTTCATCTTATTTTAAATGTCATTAGATTTGATTATAAATGAGGCTAATAACTTAGATAATTTTTTTACTCTAACCCAGTGTTAATATTCACTGTCCCTGAAGTGAGCGCTCACCCACAGTTAGAGGTCATTGTAAAATATTTTTAATAATAGTAAGGTTATGGCCATTTTAGATAAACATTAAAATAATCTGGTAAATAAACGTTATTCAGTGAAAGTTGGTGAAGGTGTCGTCCATGGTGGTCAGTAGTGATGCGCGGTTAGGGGGTTTTACAGAAACCCGCCCCGCCCAAACCCAAGACGTGGCTCGGCCCGCCCCGCCCAACCCGCATGATGTCACGTATCGATAAACCCAACCCGCCCGCTATCAAGTATCGATAAACCCAACCCGCCCGCTATCAACCCGCGAGCTTAAATTTGTCTCTAAACTCACATAGTACATTCGCAGCATCTTTACCTTGTGCTTCTAATGTTAAAAGTCATGAAGCATCATTTTTGCTTCCTTTCTAACGTCTCAATATGCACTCCAGCACATAAAATAGACTCCACCCACATCATCACTCTATAAAGCCAACACATACAACGTTTCCGTACAACCTTCGCATCGCCTGTTTTAATCTTCTCCCTGATCAAGTCCCACATTTTCACTCTTATCTCTGAGTGTTTAGGGAGATTTGGCGCTAATAACAAATAACAAAAAGTTGGGATAAAACAGCATTCAAAACAGGAACTGACGGGCTTGCACATGCGCGAGCCGAGCACGCATGCACGCACGCACGCACGCACGCACACACACACACAACACACACTTCAGCGGGTATTGATCATCCCTGACCCGCCCCACCCGCATCTGCAATATGTATTAATACTGCGACCCACCCCGCCCGACTCGCGGGTCATAGGAGAATTAAGTGTACGAGTAATTGGAAGGAGAGGAGACGAGGATGCTACTGTAGGTTAGCGGGGCTCCTTTCCGTTTCATAACACGGCTGTGGAGACTGCTCCATGCACGCACACACCTCTCTATCCTCCCTCATCGGTCTTAACATGGTCTGTAAAGATATGAAGGCAACCCTTTCCTGTAGATGGCAATGCAAAGGATGTGAAAATAACATGGCTGTTACCCATTCATTCTGACTGGAGCGTGCCGCCTCTCGTGGAATGAAACTGCCGATGTCAATTGAGTTGTCTTTCATCATCATATTTTTTATATGTCGTTGATGATTCTTACTGAGGTTATTTTAAGTTGAAATATTGTATACCTTCAGTCTATCCATATTGTGCCATTTTTGGGAATGTCGTATGGAAAAATGCGGGTATTGATCGTCCCTGACCCGCCCCGCCCGCATCCGCAATATATATTAAATATAACCCGCCCAACCCGCAATATGTATTAAAAACTGCGACCCAACCCGCCCGCCCCGCGGGTCACCCGCGGATATCCGCGGGCCAGCGGGTAGCCCGCGCATCACTAGTGGTCAGTATCCTACAGTATGGAGGGAGAGAGAGAGGAAACAAACAAACATCCAAACAAAAACACTCAGGTTTGGACACATTGGCTGAGATTTTTAAAGATGATGAGCGGCTCCCAGTGTTTTGGTTTCCATGGAAACCAGGTTCAAATGTGTCTTTGGGTGTTACAGGTTGTCGACCCCTGGTTTAGATGCTGCATTAGCGTTGATAACTTTTCAATTCAATTTTATATATAAAGCCCTAAATCACAACAAAGTTGTCTCACAGGGCTTTACAAAAACACAATCAACTACAGAGATACATGAAAAGTTCCAAGCATCCCCTGTCCTTAGACCCTCCCCCTGTCCTTAGACCCTCCCCCTGTCCTTAGACCCTCCTTCTTGGCAAGAAAAAACTTCCAAACCCAGTGGGAAAAAGAAGAAATCTTAAGGAGAACCACATTGAAGGACAGATCCACTCCCATGGAAGGACAGGCTATAGTCCATTTATAAATGAAGGAGGGGGGTCTGGTCTAGACAGGCAGTGGCGGGGGTCTGGGGTCACAGGTAGGACACCAGGTGACTAGTCATGAACAGACTTGGTATGAAAGATATGTTATAAAAATGACAGAAACAGGTGTGAGAGAGAGAAAGAGAAGAAAGAACTCAGTGTCTGTACTTCCCCCAGCATTCTAACTCCTAGGGCAGCCTAGACTGAACTGTGACTCATACATCATGTATACATGATATATGAGTCACATCATTTTTAACTAACCTGACCATAGGCTTTCTCAAACAGGAATGTTTTCAACCTAATTTTAAATGTAGAGACTGTTTCGGCGTTTTTAATATTAAAGGGAAGATGATTCCATAAGACAGGGGCCTGATAACTAAAAGCTCTAGCTCCTACTGTACTTTTACAAACCCTAGGAACTTTCAATAAACCTGCATTCTGAGAACGAAGGGTTCTATTGGGCTGGTACGGAACCAGATCATCTTTAAGATAAGAGGGGACTATACCATTAACCCCTGACCCCTGACCCCTAACCCATACCATTAATGGTTTTATATGTAAGGAGGAGGATTTTAAATTTAATTCTAAACTCAACTGGTAGCCAATGAAGGGTTTGGAGCACAGGGGTGATAGGGTTAGGGGTTAGGGGTCAGGGTTTGGAGCACAGGGGTGATAGGGTCAGGGGTCAGGGTTTGGAGCACAGGGGTGATAGGGTCAGGGGTCAGGGTTTGGAGCACAGGGGTGATAGGGTCAGGGGTCAGGGTTTGGAGCACAGGGGTGATGGGGTCAGGGGTCAGGGTTTGGAGCACAGGGGTGATGTGTTCTCTTCTATTTGATCCTGTTAATAATCTTGCTGCTGCATTTTGAACCAGTTGAAGCTTTTTAGGGAATATTTAGGACACGCTACAAGTAAGGAGTTACAATAATCTAATGGTGATGTAACAAATGCATGAATTAATTTTTCTGCAGTCGTTTTAGACAGAATATTCCTAATTTTGGCTAATGTTGCGCAGGTGAAAGAAGGCTGTTCTGCATGTTTGGTTAATGTGCCCTGACCTCTGACCCCTGACCCTTTGAATGAAAGATCTGAATCCAATAAAACTCCTAAATTTTTAACTGTGGCACTGGATGTTACACTTAAGTTGTCTACAGAAACTATGTGGTCAGTTAGGGAGTCTGTGGCATTTTTAGGACCAATTATAACGACTTCAGTTTTTTCAGGGTTCAATAAAAGATAATTGGCACTCATCCAAGTCTTTATGTCTTGGACACATGTACTTAGTTTATCTATTTGTCTGGTCTGATCAGGTTTAATCGATAAATATAGCTGTGTGTCATCTGCATAACAATGAAAATTAATGCCATGATTTCTAATGATGTTACCTAAAGGGAGCATATATAGTGTAAACAAAATAGGCCCAAGGACTGACCCTTGAGGAACGCCATAATTAACTCTGGAGGACTGCGATGATTGTTTGTTGATGTGAACAAATTGGTAGCGATTAGATAAATATGATTTAAAGCAGCAGAGGGCTGCTCCTCTAATACCTATATCACATTCTAATCTGTGCACTAAGATACTGTGGTCAATGGTGTCAAAGGCTGCACTAAGGTCTAATAACACCAGGACCCATATTAATCCGATGTCAGCGGCTAATAATAAGTCATTAGTAACTTTTACTAACGCTGTTTCAGTGCTATGATGGGCACGAAAGCCAGACTGAAACTGTTCAAATAAACTATTATCCTGCAGGAATTGGCACAGCTGTTTAACTATTACTCGTTCTAAAACCTTTGACAGGAAGGGCAAATTAGATATAGACCTAGAATTGTCTAGAATGTCAGGATCTAGGGTAGGCTTTTTCAGAATTGGTTTAATAACAGCATATTTAAATGACTGTGGCACATATCCAGTAATTAATGAAGTGTTAATTATATTTAGGACAGTGTTAATAATTAGGGGCAGAATCTGTTTAAAGAGTTTAGTTGTAATTGGATCTAAGAGGCAGGTGATGATTTGGAAGACATGATAATAGATATGACATCAGTTTGGTCTACAGTGGTGAAATTATTTAGTGTTACAGAGGGATTTATAAAAAGGCCTAGGTTTGAAACCACTGCTTTTTCTGATCTAATATTTGGGAGAAATGTGTCTATTTTGTCTCTAATAGTTGATATTTTATTGTTAAAGAACTGCAGGAAATCATCAGAATGGAGCGTGGATGGAATAACTGGTTCCACGGAGGTGTGTCTGTTTGTCAGTCTGGCTACAGTACTGAACAGGAATCTAGGATTATTCTGGTTTTCTTCTATTATGGATGAGTAATATCTAGTTTTGGCTGTACGCAAAGATGGATTATACTTTATTAAGATATTTTTCCAGGCATTGAGAGAATCTTCTATGTTGGATCGCCTCCATTTAGGTGTTGCTTGTTTAATGGAGCGAGTGTCAGTGTTGTACCATGGGGAGGTTCATCTAATCTTAGTAGTTTTTAACTTAAGGGGGGCAACTATATCTAACGTAGTTTGTAGTGTGAGCATGGTACTATCAACTAACTCATCACTTATACTGGGACTAAATGTGTCCTTTACATAATCACATGACATAGACACAAATAGTGACTGAATTAACTCTTTGTACTTTGAGACAGCACGGTCACATAGTATCCTTTTCATTTGTGTTTTAATCACTGAGGTGGAAATATCCTCAAGCATAAACTGAAAGCTCATTAAAAAGTGATCTGAGAGTATGGGATTATGGGTAAAAACAACCAGGTCACTCATTTCAACAGCAAATGTTCAGATCAGATGGAGGGTGTGTCTGTGAATGTGGGTTGGTTTATGAACATTTTGGATAAAGCCTAATCCGTCTAGTAGGTCACTAAATGCATTACTAAGAGAGTCAGTGTTGTTATCAACATGTATGTTCAAATCACCAACTATTCTAATCCTATCCCAGTTCAACACTACACTGGATAGAAAGTAAGAGACTGATGAGATCCAAACTGTGAATAAGGACCAGGAGGGACATAAACTAGGACAAAAAGGACTGGTTTTTGGTTTCTGCAGTTGGGGAAAGTAATGGATGAAACTAGACTTTCAAAGGAGTGGTAAGTGGGATTAGTTTTATGATTAATTTTAGGGCTAAGACCTAAACTGGAGTGAGATATTACTGCCACTCCTCCACCACCACCACTGGTTCTGGCTGTGTGATAGTTCACCTGGATTCATTTAATGGGACATATTCATCCTGCTGAAGCCAGGTTTGAGTCACAGCTAAAATATCAATCGATTGATCACTGATTAGATCATTTATTAATAGAGATTTGGAAGAAATAGACCTAATATTGATCAGTCCACATTGGATAAAATTGTTAGGTGTTCTTTTAATCTGATTATTACTTAAAACTATTTTTATTAAATTATTTGATCTCACTCCTATAGGTTTAATAATATTAGGTTTATTATTAACTACACAGTGTTTATTATTAACTACACAGTGTTTATTATTAACTACACAGTGTTTATTATTAACTACACAGTGTTTATTATTAATTACACAGTATTTATTATTAACTACACAGTGTTTATTATTAACTACACAGTGTTTATTATTAACTACACAGTGTTTATTATTAACTACACAGTATTTATTATTAACTACACAGTATTTATTATTAACTACACAGTATTTATTATTAACTACACAGTATTTATTATTAACTACACAGTATTTATTATTAACTACACAGTATTTATTATTAACTACACAGTATTTATTATTAACTACACAGTGTTTATTATTAACTACACAGTGTTTATTATTAACTACACAGTGTTTATTATTAACTACACAGTGTTTATTATTAACTACACAGGGTTTATTATTAACTACACAGTGTTTATTATTAACTACACAGTGTTTATTATTAACTACACAGTGTTTATTATTAACTACACAGTATTTATTATTAACTACACAGTGTTTATTATTAACTACACAGTGTTTATTATTAACTACACAGTGTTTATTATTAACTACACAGTGTTTATTATTAACTACACATGGTTTATTATTAACTACACAGGGAATAGACACAGTTTTTCTATTACTTACTACATGCTGGGTTTGTGACAGCTCAGAGTGAAGTTGATGATGCACACAGAAGTGTTTTACTCTATGACTCTGCGCCTGGGCCCACACTCTGAATTGTCATTTTGACAGGTTAAATTTGGTAGCCACATTTTGTGCTCAGAGAGAGGCACCTTCCCCAGTGGGATGTATGCTATCTCTGCCAATGAGCCCAGGCTTTCCCCAGAACGCACGACAATTATCTATAAAAACAACATGGTTTTCTGAGCACCATCTAGACAACCAGCGGTTAAATGATGACAACCTAGAGGACATCTCATCACTGGACAAATTGGGCAGGGGTCCAGAGAATGCTACGACGTCACACATTGATTTAGCAAGTTTACACACCGATGCTACGTTCAGTTTAAGAACCTCTGATTGTTTCCGTCGGACATCGTTACCACCAGCGTGGATCACGATGCGGTGGAAGCTAGCCCTGCTCTGCTGTAAAAGCCTCAGGTTTCCTTTGATGTCACCGACTCTGGCCCCTGGAGAACACCTGACAGACACCGCTGGGTGCTTCACGTCTCTAAGAACAGAACTGCCAATGAAGAGAGTGTCTGGTTTGGCCAGTGTTCTGCCATGGGGTCTGCTACAGACGTGAAGCTCTTGGTGCGCTACGTTTGTGTAGTTAGCACCACGCTTCCCCCGTACTGTCACAAACCCGTCTCTCGACTCTCCCGGCTGCACGGGGGTTGCTGAGGGGCTAGCCACGCTAGCACTCCTATGGCTATTTGCACAGCCTGCGGCCCCTGCAGCTACCTCGCTATAGCTAGGCCTAGCATTAGCCTCCAAGCTGCAGAGCCGTGCTTTTAACTCAGAAACCCTGGCCTCCAACCCTGATACTAAACTACACTTCCAACAGCTACTTCTATCCTCAGTAAAGGAGGCAGGGGACTCACTGTACATACAACACACTGAGCAGAAAATACGAGAAGAAGGAGAACTAGCCATGCTAAGGGAAGCTAGGCTAGCGAAGTTAAAGAGGAAAACAATACACTCACCAGACGCGACGCCGTGTCGTCTCTGCTGCTGCAACTCTCACGATGCGTTCAGGGACAGTCTGTCACACTTTTGAATGATGAAGCAGACCAAACATATTTATAAACATATTAACTTACAAACAATGACATGGAATTTAAACAGAAATAAATGCAGGTATGTGAGTAAGGTCAAAGGTCATGTGATTTTCAGGTAGGCGAGTAAGGTCAAAGGTCATGTGATGTTCAGGTAGGCGAGTAAGGTCAAAGGTCATGTGATGTTCATAAAGACCATTGACTACTTTTTAAAATGTGGGTCCAGAAGTGGGTCAGGTTTGTCCTTTTCAGATATATTTCTTGCGGTCCCAGTGGTGGGCGAGTTAGTTAAAAAAGCGGTCAGTTGTGGGTCGTTTATACATCGACCCATACGTCACTGGTCCCATCTGAAAAAACCCAATTCATCTTCAAAGTTGTCCTTCCATCTCCACAGAGACGACTTTGACCCCGCCCTCCTCCACCCTGGCTTCGAGCCTCCTCACTACGAGCTCTGCACCCTCCGTCGGGCGCCATCCGGTGACCTGACTGAAGCCGCTCTGGCCGAGGACTTCGAGAAGTTCCACAAGCTCCAGCGCGCTTCGTCCAAATGCATCCGCGACCACCACTGCGGCTCCCACCAGGGCAGTGTGCACGGCAGCGTGCACGGCAGCCGCAGCAACCTCAGCATCAGGGACGCCACCATCGCGGCGGACGGCGGGGGGGGCCTGGGCCCGACCGTGGGGTGCCAGCAGTCGCCGTGCCTGTCCCACCACACCACCCCGGCGGGGAGGCGGAGCATCCTGGTGATGAAGCACAGTTATTCTCAGGACGGGGCGGAGGGTTACAGAGCGGAGGAGGATGACGACCTGATGATGGACGGAGGACCCACCACCAGCCAGCGACATATCCACCCCCCCCAGGTCCACCACGGCATGATGGGGCTGGAGGACGCTGTCCATCACACCAATGACTTCTAGGACGAAAAAGACAGAGGTTGATGAGAACGAAAACCCAAATGTAGCTGCACTAAGACATGTTATATATATATATATATATATTTATACTCACAAGGGTTTTGTAGAGTTAAATCTATAGTGTCGAGCTTGTGCCCCCCCAGTAATGAAAGTAATGAAGTACATGTACTTTTACTTCTTTCCTCGGCTTGTGAATGAAGGATGAGCGTTACTGTTTTTCCACCAATGTTGAACCAACATGATCACATTTTCCTAATTTAATTTCCTGTTCTGTTCCAGAACTAGATACAAAGCTACAATGGAGGCAGAAACTCACCTGAGCCCCCCCCCTTCACACAAATAAATGTACTTTTCAAAATACTGTGGTTAAAATATTCAGATCAGGGACAGCAGTATTATAATATACACTAGAGTAAATATTCTAGTGTGAACTTCTGTCATTTGTAATAAAACACTTCTTCTGTCTGCAAAAACACACAACAACACAACAACACAATGAAACAACACACAATAAAACCAATCCAGTCTAGAGGGTTAGGGGTCAAAGGTTAGGGTTTAGTCCAGATGATGACAGGTGTTCTGTCCATTTATCCTTCCTCATCAGATCATCCTACCAATGTTACTGTTACCATGTTAAAATCATGTTAGAACCATGTTAGAACCGTGTTAGAACCATGTTGGAACCCTTTTAGAACCACTTTAGAACCATGTTAGAATCATACAAGAATCATGTTAGATCATGTTGGAACCATGTTGGAACCATGTTAGAACTGTGTTAGAACCATGTTGGAACCCTTTTAGAACCATGTTAGAACCATGTTGGAACCATGTTAGAACTGTGTTAGAACCATGTTGGAACCCTTTTAGAACCATGTTAGAACCATGTTGGAACCATGTTAGAACCATGTTAGAACCATGTTGGAACCATGTTAGAACCATGTTGGAACCATGTTAGAACCATGTTGGAACCATGTTAGACCCATGTTGGAACCATTTTAGTACCATGTTAGAATCATGTTAGAACCACGTTGGAACAATGTTAGAACCATAGTAGAACCATATTGAAACCATGTTGGAACCATGTTGGAACAATGTTAGAATCATGTTAGAACCATAGTAGAACCATATTGAAACCATGTTGGAACAATGTTAGAACCATGTTTGAACCATGTTGGAACCATGTTAGAACCATGTTGGAACCATATTAGAACCATGTTGGAACCATGTTAGAACCATGTTGGAACCATGTTAGAACCATGTTGGAACCATGTTAGAACCATGTTGGAACCATGTTAGAACCATGTTGGAACCATGTTAGAACCATGTTGGAACCATGTTAGAACCATGTTGGAACCATGTTGGAACCATGTTAGAACCATGTTGGAACCATGTTGGAACCATGTTAGAACCATGTTGGAACCATATTGGAACAATATTGGAACCATGTTGGAACCATGTTAGAACCATGTTAGAACCATGTTGGAACCATGTTAGAACCATGTTAGAACCATGTTGGAACCATATTAGAACCATGTTGGAACCATGTTAGAACCATGTTGGAACCATGTTGGAACCATGTTAGAACCATGTTGGAACCATGTTGGAACCATGTTAGAACCATATTGGAACCATGTTGGAACCATGTTGGAACCATGTTGGAACCATGTTAGAACCATGTTAGAACCATGTTGGAACCATGTTGGAACCATGTTAGAACCATGTTGGAACCATATTAGAACCATGTTGGAACCATGTTAGAACCATGTTGGAACCATATTGGAACAATATTGGAACCATGTTGGAACCATGTTAGAACCATGTTAGAACCATGTTGGAACCATGTTAGAACCATGTTAGAACCATGTTGGAACCATATTAGAACCATGTTGGAACCATGTTAGAACCATGTTGGAACCATGTTGGAACCATGTTAGAACCATGTTGGAACCATGTTGGAACCATGTTAGAACCATATTGGAACCATGTTGGAACCATGTTGGAACCATGTTGGAACCATGTTGGAACCATGTTAGAACCATGTTAGAACCATGTTGGAACCATGTTGGAACCATGTTAGAACCATGTTAGAACCATGTTAGAACCATGTTAGAACCATGTTGGAACCATGTTGGAACCATGTTAGAACCATGTTAGAACCATGTTGGAACCATGTTGGAACCATGTTGGAACCATGTTAGAACCATGTTAGAACCATCCTCAGTAGAACGGTTCTGATTCTGTTCACTGTTTAAATGTGTTGACAGTTGATTATCAGTTTAATTTGAATTTCAAATATTAAACTGTCATTTTATGTTGGTTTGATTTTAAGCTCATATTTAAGGTTATTATGTGTTGGTGACAGATTCATTCTGTTACTGGAATTAAAAATGTACCTTTAACTAAATAATATCAGATCAGCTGATATTGTTATGACACAATGACTGAGGGGGTAAGATGAGTGTGAGGGGGTAAGATAATTGTGGGGGGGTAAGATGAGTGTGAGGGGTAAGATGATTGTGGGGGGGTGTGAGGGGTAAGATAATTGTGGGGGGGGTAAGATGAGTGTGAGGGGGTAAGATAATTGTGGGGGGGTAAGATGAATGTGAGGAGTAAGATGATTGTGGGGGGGGGGGGTAAGATGAGTTTGAGGGGTAAGATGAAAGATGATTGTGAGGGGGTAAGATGAGTGTGAGGGGGTAAGATGAATGTGAGGAGTAAGATGATTGTGGGGGGGGGGGGTAAGATGAGTTTGAGGGGTAAGATGAAAGATGAGTGTGAGGGGGGTAAGATGAGTGTGAGGGGGGTAAGATGAGTGTGAGGGGGTAAGATGAGTTTAAGGGGTAAGATGAAAGATGAGTGTGAGGGGGTAAGATGATTGTGGGGGGGGGGTAATATGTGTGTGAGGGGGTAAGATAACTGGACACAACAACGGCAGTAAAACCAAAGTAAAAGTGTTTGAAAAAGAAACGCCTAGAATAAAAGACATGAAAAATAAAACAAAACAAGAGTGAACATCACTACAGCTTTACAGCACTGGGGTTAGCTAACAATGATAAAGAGGCTACATAGCTAATGCTAACAGTAATAAAGAAGGTACAAAGCTAATGCTAACAGTAATAAAGAAGGTACAAAGCTAATGCTAACACTGATAAATATGCTACAAAGCTAATGCTAACAATGATAATGATTCCCCTGGAGGAGCTGGCTGAGATAGCTGGGGTGAGGGAAGTCTGGGGTGCTTTGCTGAGGCTGATGCCCCCGTGACCTGGACCTGGATGAAGCGGGAGACGATGAGTATGAGTCAAGAGCACATCAGCAGAGCTTGCTGATGAGCTGATCATTTGAATGAGGTGTGTTGGAGCAGGGTGACATCTAAAACATGCAGGACAGTGGACCCTAAGGACCAGGGCTGAAGACCACTGTTCGAATGAACGTAACATGTAAAGATACTCATAATGAAGTGAAGCTAAACTGCGTCAGGATTCTGTCCATAAAGAATCATCCAGTGTTAATTTTGTCAGAAATGTTTTATTTAGTTTTAGTCTCATGACAAAAATGTAAGTTGAGTTTTAGTCACAATTAGTCATCTAAATTATTTCAGTGTTAGTCTTGTTTCAGTTTTATTTTATGTTATGAATTTTAGTTGACTAAATCAATTTAGTTGACTAAAATAATTTTAGTCGACTAAAATTATGTTAAACTAAAAATGAAACTAGTTTCAGTTGACCAAAATTCATAAAATTGTATGTTATGAATTATAGTCGACTAAAATATGACAACCACTTTTTTTGTTTTGTTAAAAATTATCACTCGTCACTCGTCATCTGAACCATCTTTATTCTCACTAGGGTCGCAAGAGTCACTGGGGGCCTAATCCAGCTACAAGGGGTGCATTGTAGCTGGATTAGGCCCCCAGTGACTGATAACATGGCTGTAGTTCAGACATACGAACACCAATTTGGCTGAAATTTGACTCAGACGTTTATCTCTTGGTCCTACACCAGTTTATCAATAGAAATTGTGATTTTATTCTATAGCGCCCCCTACAAATTTGCCTTTACTAAAAAGGCTGTAGTTCAGACATACGAACACCGATTTGGCTCAAATTTGACGTGTAGGGAGGTGGTCGAGAGGGACAGCGAAGGCCATTGAGACTGCTTACAGTTTTAATTACAGCTTATTACTGCTACTACTCTAACAGACTGGATAAAACAGCCCTTACAACAGTGCAAAAATTTACTTTAAAAGTGCCGAACTAGCTGTGGAGTGATACAGTACCGTGAATCTGAAGTGACAAAACCTGCAGGCGTTATTGGTGGAAACGTCAATTCAAAGTGAACGGGAGGTGTCGCAACATTCTAGAGGGACGTAGAATAACAAAATAAAACGTATTTAGCCAGTTCCTACCTGACTTTTAATGTAACATCAGTAGATCTGCACTCTCTCTCTTTCCTCAATTCTGGTTTTCAGTATATGAATATATTTTATTATCATTTGTGTATATGTTTGAAGAGTGTCTGTTTTGTTTATACGTGTGTAGTTTGTCCCAGAGGACATATTTTAGATGTATCACTCTTCTAACACACCTGATTCAAATGATCAGCCTGTCATCCAACTGTCATCCAACTAATAATAATAATAATACATTTTATTTATATTGCCCTTTACATCACAAGATCTCAAAGGGTTACAGGTTAAGAGAGAGACTAAAAGGAAGAAGCAATTTAATATTAAGATAAAAGATAAAAGGAGAAGGAGAATCTAAAAAGAGAAACAACTAGGAAGTGAGACCAAAAGTTTTGCTAAAAAGAAAAGTCTTTAAATGTCTTTTAAAACAGTCAGTGGACTGTGGTGCCCTCAGGGTGTCAGGGAGGGCATTCCACAGCCGAGGTGCAGTAGCACTGAAAGCCATGTCTCCCATGGTCCTCAGCCTGGTTCTGGGGATACGGAGAGAGTTTGGGTGAGTGGAACAGAGGGAGTGTGATGTGTTTTGTTGGAGAAGCTGTTTGAAGTAGGGGGTGGCATGTCCATGGATGCATTGATGTGTGAGTAGAGAGACCTTGTATTCAATGCGGGCGGAGACAGGAAGCCAGTGGAGTGAATGGAGGATGGGAGTGATGTGCTCATAATTGCGCACTCTCATCAGGATCCTAGCTGTAGAGTTTTGGATGTATTACAGCCTCTGCAGGCTCTTGCTAGGGGTCCTGATGAGAAGTGCATTACAGTAGTCCAGTCTGGAGGAGACAAAGGCATGGACTAACTTTTCGGCATCTGGGAGGGAGAGGATGGGGCGGAGTTTGGAAATATTTCTAAGGTGCTAGAAGGAGGTCTTGCAGAGGTGGTTTATGTGGAATTCAAAGGTGAGTTGTGGGTCCATTTTCACACCAAGGTTGGTGACTACAGATGAGAGAGGAATGTTGGAGCCAGAGAAGTCAATGCTGATTGTAGGAGATGATTGAGTCTGGTGAGAAGTGCCAACAAGGATGGCTTCAGTTTTGGAGCTGTTGAGTTGAAGGAAGTTTTGCCCGATCCATGCCTTTATCTCCTTCAGACAGATGTTGAGTTGAGACGGGGATGACTGTGATGAGGATGAAGTTGCATTTTTGACTTTGACATAGAGCTGTGTGTCATCAGCGTAGCAGTGGAATGAAAAACCATGGCGACTGATGACCTGACCAAGGGGAGTGAAGTAGAGCATGGGGCCCAGTACTGACCTTTGGGGAACACCGCAGGTGACTGTGTGTGGGTTAGAGGTGGAGTGGCCCATGGAGATGTACTCTGTCCGGTTGGTGAGGTATGACTGAAACCAACTGAGTGCAGTGCCGGTGATTCCAATGGTGAGGTTGAGTCTATTGAGTAGGATGTTGTGATCAACTGTGTCAAATGCGGCAGATAGGTCCAGGAGGATGAGGAGTGATGGGGAACCAGCATCAGATGACATCAGGAGATCATTGGTGACTCTTACAAGTGCGGTTTCTGTGCTGTGGGTGGAGCGGAAACCGGATTGGAGTTTTCCATAGCGGTTGTTGAGTTTTAGATGGTTCTGAAGATGGGTGGCAACTGTTTTCTCAAGCACTTTTGACATGAAGGGGAGGTTGGAAATGGGCCTGTAATTTGAAAGGACCTCTGGGTTGAGGGTGGGTTTCTTGAGGAGTGATCTGATAATAGCTCTTTTTAGAACGGCAGGGACGTGACCAGTTTGGAGAGAGTGATTGACAACAGAAGTAATTAGGGGCTTGAGGGCGGTGATATGGGTTTTTACCAGGGAGGATGGGAGAGGGTCCAGAGCACAGGTGGAGGGTTTCATCTTCATGATGATGTGCTGCACCTCTTCTGATGTGACCAGGGGAAAGTGGTTGAGGGGTTGGGTGATGGCACATGTTGGGGGTGTAATATATGTATGGGGACCAGGAAGGGAAGAACAGATGCATGCAATTTTGAAGGTGAAAAAGTCCATGAGGTGATTGCACTGCTCTTCTGATGCGCCAGTCGATGGTGTAAATTTAGGTTTGAGAAGGTGGTTGACGGTGGATAAAAGCTCTTTTGAGTTTCCAGGGCTATTTCTGATGATGTCGGAATAGAAAAGTGACCTTGCCTCTTTGAGAGAAGTTGAATATTGCTGTTTGTGCTTCTGGTATTCCTGCTTGTGGACAGTGAGGCCTGAGTTCTTGAAGCGCCACTCGAGGACGCGCCCTGCTGGTTTCATCTTCCGAAGCTCATTCGTAAACCAGGGGGCTGAGTGTGAGAAGGTGACTGTTCTGGTTTTGACGGGGGCATGATGGTCTGGCAGGTTACTCAGATGGCTGTAATAGTCGATTGCTTCATCAGCGGATGAGAAATGTGAGGAGAGGTGGTGAAAGTCTGCTGCCAGGTGTTTGTGATTAATGTTTTTGAGCTTTCTGAAGCTGATATTTCATTTGGGATTTGAAAGGCCAGATGAGGACTGCAAATCCATGGATATGACTTTGTGGTCAGAGATGCCTAGGTGATACACCTGCAGGTTGACGAGAGGGGCAGAGTTTGTAATGACCAAGTCCAAAGTGTGCCCCCTGCTGTGCGTGGGGACATCGAAAAGTTGCTTTAAGTTGAAGCAGTCCAGTAGCTGCAGAAATTCAGCAGCGAAACAGAAGGAAGGGTTGTCAACATGAATATTCATGTCACCAAGGATGACAACATCAGCAGCGGAGGTGCAGAAAGTAGTCAGGAGATCAGACAACTCAGGGATGAAGGAAGGGTTAGGTTTAGGTGGTCTGTATATAAGGAGGAACAACACAGGGGAAAGGGGATTACATTTAAATGCAAGACATTCAAATGAGGTAAGTGTAGGTAGTGGTTGTAGGGATAACTCCAGGTCACTGCGATGGAACACTGATAGGCTTCCACCGCGACCTGTGCTACGGGCTTTCTGGAGGGAGCTCTATCTCAGGGGACAGCTCTGATTTAAAATGAAAAAATTGTCAGGTTGGTGCCAGGTCTCAGTAACACACATCAAATCAAGACAATTGTCCAGTATCTGGTCGTGGATGAGGCAGGACTTGTTTGTTATTGATTTGGCATTTAACAGTTCAATTTTGATGTTAGATGGGACAGCAAGTCTTTGCAGTGGCCATAGAAGGCTGAAATCCACTCCACGTTTCCTAACTGACTCCTGGATAGGTGTTGCCATGGAGACGTCTGCACTACTTGTCCAGTAGGAGACAGCGCTCTGATGACGTGTCTGCAGAGCGCCAGTTTGCGTGGCTGACCAGAGAGCCGGGATTGCAGACTGTGTAGAGGAACTTTCTGCGGGAACTTCTGTGGATGTAACGTGAGAGGCGGAGAAGTCCAAGTTATTTTATCACAGATAAGCATGGTGGAGTAGACAAACTTCTGAGATTTACCAGCTGCTTGAAGGAGTAACTCAGCATGGTGGTGCCAGCGGCGTGGCAGACGGTGTACTGCGAGTTGTTTTTAGCCGCGAAGCTAGCCGAAAGGCTACACAGACCTCCGTCTATGTGACGACGATGGCAGTGGGTTGCAAGAAGTATTCACAGGGGCACCTCTCACTGGCAGGAGCGAGCAGAGGCTTGAAGCTCAGGTCAGGACCAGAGAGGAGATGTTTCAGCCGCAGCGGCGACGCAGATCTCAGGAGTCCCTTCACGGTGTTGTGCAAACGGCAGCAGGTAACTTAATATTCATGTTGATTAGCCAGGACTCAGTAGCACAATCCGAGGTCCGACAGGTCGGTGACATGAAAGTAAACATTTATTTAACAGACTCAACGTTCGTATGTTCTGTTAAACTTAAAAACGCTTAAGACTTGATGTTAGTTTAAAGCTCAGAGATTGGAGAAGCGACGAACAGACAGCGCCAGTGTCCTCTCCCACAGGTGAGACAACTGTCATTCTACTGTCAACCAACTGTCATCCAACTGTACATCAACTGTTCACCAATTGTCATCCTACTGTAAACCAACTGTCATTCAAATGTCAATAGTGTCATCCAAGGGTCAATCAACTGTCATCCAACTGACATCCAACTGTCAATCAACTGTCAATCAACTTTCATCCAACTGTCAACCAACTGTCAACCAACTGCAGAACACTGATAATGGTGTGTTCAAACAGGGAAACATCTAAAACATGCAGGACAGCGACCCTAGAGCATCAGGATGGAGTACCCCTGTCCTACAGTAAATGTCTGGCTGAGTCGACATCCATTTCATTCACAGTTGTTGTTTTTTTTCTCAATATTTATTTATTTAAATAAATTTAAATATTTTCCCATCTCTCTGGCTTTTCAGATTTTATCCTGTCTTTTTTCAGTGTTATGCTAAGGTACATATTCCTGCTCAGAATCATGTCCCCTGGCTGTGGGACAGTCATTTCAACTTTTATCTTAGAATTATGACTGAACATGACATTCTTTATTTTCAGTTAAAAAAGTGTTTTCACTGTAAATCAAATCTCATGTTCAGTCCTAATTATGAGATAAAAGAACATGACTATTAGCCTTGTCTAGCCTAGCCTAGCCTAGCAGTGCTATCTCTATTCATTCCATATATGGGTCTAGTGGTGCTTCATAGTCAGAGGAGGCGGGGCTAAAAGGTTGTCTTTCAAATCCTCTGTATGCAATAGGACGGTACTACAACCAATCAGCCTAATCTTTAGGATGACGTAGTTAGAGCGTCTGAAAGTTGACGGAGGAGTCTGGAGAAAGTTAGGAATGACTAAACAAAATGGTGGATTATGGAGCTGAACGACTGTTGTCGCTTCTGTAAAAAGAATTTAAAGATTGTTGACGTTTTCTCACATTCTTCACTCATCTGTGATAAAAGGAAATCTACACCTGTTGTTGTTCTTCTTCTATGGTTGTTTACGCTTGTTTCTCAACCAATCGTCGCAGCGTCACTTTGTTAGGCCCACCCTCTGACTCTATACTTCACTGTGATTGGTCGACCAGTTTCAGGGAAATCTAAACAAAAGTTACATTGAGTGAAACTAGGCTACTACGATAGAACATTAGATTTACTGACGCTAGGAGGAGCTAGTGTGGCTAGGCTACTACGATAGAACCTTAGATTTACTGACGCTAGGAGGAGCTAGTGTGGCTAGGCTACTACGATAGAACATTAGATTTACTGACGCTAGGAGGAGCTAGTGTGGCTAGGCTACTACGATAGAACATTAGATTTACTGACGCTAGGAGGAGCTAGTGTGGCTAGGCTACTACGATAGAACATTAGATTTACTGACGCTAGGAGGAGCTAGTGTGGCTAGGCTACTACGATAGAACATTAGATTTACTGACGCTAGGAGGAGCTAGCGTGGCTAGGCTACTACGATAGAACATTAGATTTACTGACGCTAGGAGGAGCTAGCGTGGCTAGGCTACTACAACAGAACATTAGATTTACTGATGCTAGGAGGAGCTAGTGTGGCTAGGCTACTACGGTAGAACATTAGATTTACTGATGTTAGGAGGAGCTAGTGTGGCTAGGCTACTACGATAGAACATTAGATTTACTGACGCTAGGAGGAGCTAGTGTGGCTAGGCTACTACGATAGAACATTAGATTTACTGACGCTAGGAGGAGCTAGTGTGGCTAGGCTACTACGATAGAACATTAGATTTACTGACGCTAGGAGGAGCTAGTGTGGCTAGGCTACTACGATAGAACATTAGATTTACTGACGCTAGGAGGAGCTAGCGTGGCTAGGCTACTACGATAGAACATTAGATTTACTGACGCTAGGAGGAGCTAGCGTGGCTAGGCTACTACAACAGAACATTAGATTTACTGATGCTAGGAGGAGCTAGTGTGGCTAGGCTACTACGGTAGAACATTAGATTTACTGACGCTAGGAGGAGCTAGTGTGGCTAGGCTACTACGATAGAACATTAGATTTACTGACGCTAGGAGGAGCTAGTGTGGCTAGGCTACTACGATAGAACATTAGATTTACTGACGCTAGGAGGAGCTAGCGTGGCTAGGCTACTACGATAGAACATTAGATTTACTGACGCTAGGAGGAGCTAGCGTGGCTAGGCTACTACAACAGAACATTAGATTTACTGATGCTAGGAGGAGCTAGTGTGGCTAGGCTACTACGGTAGAACATTAGATTTACTGATGTTAGGAGGAGCTAGTGTGGCTAGGCTACTATGATAGAACATTAGATTTACTGATGCTAGGAGGAGCTAGTGTGGCTAGGCTACTTCGGTAGAACATTAGATTTACTGATGCTAGGAGGCGCTCGTGTGGCTAAGCTACTACGATAGAAAATTAGATTTACTGACGCTAGGAGCAGCTAGTGTGGCTAGGCTACATGACTATAACATTAAAAATCTAATTAAAGGTACGCCTGTTAATTAACACATTAACATAGATTAATCTGATTAAAAAATATTAAAGGTGTTGAACAAACATGTTTATGATAAAATGTAAATCAAATAAATACAAAAAATATTTGTTGAAATGTGTTTTTCCCTGTATTTTACAAAAGTTTTGAATATATTTTGGATTTCAGCTATTCCTGTGAATTTTAGCATGTTTTGTTTGTTTTTTTTCTCTGCGGTGATTGTATTTTTGTGTATTTTGTCGGAAATGTCAGTACAAAAAACACTTTGAGACAGAACAGTTGACCAACATTTTGATCCTGATTAATGTAAATTAATCCAACACAATCCTGTGATCAATCTGTCATCATTTAATCATTCAACAGCCCTAATTATAAATCAAAGTTATAAGATGTAGTCAGAAATATAACAGAAAAAGTCATGATGTGACTGGAAAAAGTCAACCACAAGATTAAAAAGTCTGAATTGTAAGATAAAAATGCATTATTAGCTGTATTTTTTAATCGAAAATATAAGGCAAAAAACATAATTATGAGAGGTGAGGGGACACGGGGATACGGATTTTGGGCTCATCGGCGGAACCTTTGTTGCCATGTATCCGTGTTTCAGCCGGACTTATATCAGCGCTGCACAGGTCACCTTAAAGAACTTTCAGATTTCGCTCGAAAAACCGATCAAATTATTAGTTTAGTGTGGTTTCTGTTGCGTTTCCGAATGATCACAGGAGTCATGTGAGGTGTAGTTGGGTTAGGGTTAGTTGTTGTATCGGTGACAGTAGTTGTTTTAGTTTTAGTAACGCGGTCCGTCGTTCATAAAAGTTAAGCTAATGCTACATTGACAACATGTCTGAAGAGGAGCTTTTTGTGGGAACAACCCAAAGCAGCAGGACCGACAGTGATGTGAACGGGGGCAGGAGCAGGAACACGTTGGGGCTGATCGTCACGGGGGTCGTAGGGGGGTCTCTGGTCGTCCTGTATGCCGTAACGGCCCCTTTCGTCGCCCCCGCCCTGAGGAAAATCTGTCTCCCGTTTGTCCCCGCCACCACGGCCCAGGTGGACAATGTCCTCAGGGTGTTAGGAACCCGAAGCGGAAGTCTGTTGGACATTGGCAGTGGAGATGGAAGGATAGTGAGTGTCATTAATGCCACCGTGTGTGTGTGTGTGTGTGTGTGTGTGTGTGTGTGCGTGTGTGCAAGGGCGTCACAGACATTTAAAATGTGGAGGTGTTCTAGGCTGTGGCACATGAGCAACATTTATCATCGGAAAATGATCCATTAATGATTAAATTTTATATATTAAAAAAGTAATATATGGCCAAAAATAATCACAAAAATGTTTTTCCTTAATTAAACATTTATTCAATTCATAAGTCAAAATTATTAGATAAAAAGTCAAAATGATGTGATTCAAAAGTCAAAATTCTGAGATAAAAAGTATTTAAAAAATCTGACACTGATTTTACAGACACTGTTCCTCTTTTTTCTGACAAAAATGTTTTGTCCATGTCAGGGGACACAACTAAAAATATGTTCCTCAGGGGGAACATCACTGAAAAAAGTTTGAGAACCACTGGCTTAGGGTAAATGTCACAGAACAAGACATAGTTTAGTTAACTTAGTTTTAACAACGGCATCATTTCTCATTACTTATTGGTTGATTGTTTGCTAACACTGCAAAGAAGAGCTGTTTACATTTCACCCGGTGAACTGAGGTGCGCTTCATTTAGGTATCCCGTTGTGCTGCCCGGGCGGGTAAACAGTTTAAACCATAGATATTGTAACGACCCCACAATGTTATTGATGTTTGTTTGGCGTGATTGTGACCGACAGTAACTGTTTCTCCTGAAGTAAAAAGTAGGTGAGACCAACTCTCCATCCGTTTCCTGGATCCAGTGACAATACAATATATAAACTCAGGAAAAAGTGGGGGGTATGAAATCATCTGATTGGAAAAGTGGGGGTGTTGCAACACCCCCATCCCTCACGGCTGCGACGCCCATGTGTGTGTGTGTGTCACAGAGACTTTTTATCGCATTATTTTGACAGTTTTATTTCGTGATTTTGTCCTTTTCTGGAGGTCAAAGGTGACATGTGTCCATATTAACTGTTTGTGTCAAACATAGACATATCACGCTATAACTTAATCAATACTGGATATATTATCATAATATTACACACACTGACACATATATACATATAACCAAATTATCAATATCGCCAAAGGTCAAGGTGGCATTTAGCAGAAAGGTCAAAATCACATTATTGGCTCTAATTCAAGAACAAGTTGTCATAGAAACTGGAGATTGACACAAAATAGGGGCGGGGCTAAACATTGTGTGAATACTAGTTGTAAAGTGAATTTCCAAGCACCGACAGTTGTTCTATTTACTGTTTTTGTCTGATTTGTTTTTAGTTTGAATGTTGTTTATTTCGAAGAGGTGAAAACAAAAATAAGTGAACCATACAAAGTGTTGAGGCAGAAATGAAAGTGACAACTGTTCAGCATTCTAGATAATTGTAAAGGGTGTAGGATGAAGTTAAACATATGTAGTCCTACTCGGAGCATGTCCACTGTACTGTCGTCTTCTGACAGCAGTGGGTTTGAAGGACCTGCTGTGTCTTCTCTAACACTAACGTTGTCTGTTCATTCTTTTCTTCCGTCCACAGGTGATCGCAGCAGCCAAACGTGGCTTCCGGGCCTCAGGCTTTGAGCTCAACCCTTGGCTGGTTTGGTTTTCACGCTACAAGGCCTGGAGAGAAGGAGTCCGTCATTCAACATCCTTCTACATCTGTGACCTGTGGAAGGTACAGGATGACTTTACTTTTCCCAAAATGTATCTGAGTGACCTGTGTATATATATATATATATATATATATATATATATATATATATATATATATATATATATATATATATATATATATATATATATATATATATATATTTATTTTTTTTAACATCAGCCTTAGACGATGACAGGGACAGGCCGCCGATATTTCTAAGCCGATGGTGATTTTTTTTTCCCTTTCAAATGGAAAATGTCAGAAAAACTTCTTTACTTACAACTAGAAATTAAAAACAAATGAATATTAGTACACCCAAAAAAGTCACAATTATGGGATAAAAAGTCCAAATTCCTAGTCACTAACCCTAACCAGAGTTGAGCCATATATAAGATGAAGTATGTTTTTGAGAAAATGAAAGTCTTTTAAGTGAACCTTATAGTCTGGGTAATACAGTAGTTATAAAGTATAAACATCTTTTTCATTCCTCTGCTCCAACTAGTATAAAAAAGTATCAAATCTTCAACCTGTGGTTCCACATGGATCATATCTTAATCTGATACCAGAATATTCTACAGGATTTGAAAGTTTGTGTCAGTTTTCTTTGTATACAATGACCTAATGTAAGATTATTATATCCTGTGTAGGTAAATGTTCTCATTTTATATTTCATAAGCCAATATCCAATATTGGATTTTTTTAAGCTGCAATATTGGTATCGGCCCCAAGAATCCAATATGGGTCAGGCTCAATTTTTTACTGTGATTCTTTCCACAGGTCAGTTTTGCGCAGTACAGCAACGTTGTCATTTTTGGAGTCCCTCAGATGGTGAGTTCTTCCACCCTGTCTTTATGTGTGACTTATTTGTTCAATCTGATAAAGGATCAATAATCTGAATGAAAGACAAGAAAGTGAAGTCAAATACAGATCAGCTGTGTAGATGTAAGAGTCAAAAGGTTTATTCTGTGACAGACTGGTTCTGAAAGGGATTATCTGCAGAAAAATCTGTTTAGTTAATTTTTTAGATGATTAGGAGTACATACTTCTAGGGTCAGAGGTCAGGAATACATGCATATTGGGTCAGGAGTACATCCATATAGGGTCAGGGGTCATAGGTCAGGAGTACATACATATAGGGTCAGGGGTCATAGGTCAGGAGTACATACATATAGGGTCAGAGGTCAGGAGTACATGCATATAGGGTCAGGAGTACATACATATAGGGTCAGGGGTCATAGGTCAGGAGCACATACATATAGGGTCAGAGGTCAGGAGTACATGCATATAGGGTAAGGGGTCATAGGTCAGGAGTACATGCATATAGGGTCAGGGGTCATAGGTCAGAGTCAGAGTACATACATATAGGGTCAGAGGTCAGGAGCACATACATGTAGGGTCAGAGGTCAGGAGTACATGCATATAGGGTCAGGGGTCATAGGTCAGGGTCAGGAGTACATACATATCGGGTCAGAGGTCAGGAGTACATGCATATAGGTTCAGAGGTCAGGGTCAGGAACACATACATATAGGGTCAGAGGTCAGGAGTAATAATACATTTTATTTGTATAGTGCTTTTCATGTCACTCAAATACACTTTACATGAAGTAAAAAAAAATAGAATAATAAGAGTCCAAATCCAATAAAAAACAAAAACAAACAATAAAAAACAGACCAATCACTAATTAAAACTGAAGAATAAAAGTCATCAAATATTAAAATCAATCTTGAATAAATGAGTTTTTTAAAGGGATTTAAAAGTGTTGAGGTGGGAACAGTGATGGATGGTTGGGGGAGTGAGTTCCAGAGGTGTGGGGCGGCTACAGAAAAGGCTCCGCCCCCCTACGTTCAGTGCTTGGTTTTGGGCGGTGGAGCAAGGAAGTGGACAGAAGAGGATCGGAGGCTGTGGGGGGAGACATGAGGTCAGTGAGCTAGGGGGGGGCGGGGCCTGGTGATGGAGAGCTTTATGGTTGAGGAGGAGGAGCTTAAATGTGATTCTATGATTGAGGGGCGGAGCCAGTGAATGTGTTGGAGGACAGGAGTGATGTGATGGACTGAGAGGGAGTGAGTGAGGAGACGAGCTGCAGAGTTCTGGATGAACTGGAGTTTATGAAAGTGTCTACAGAGTAAACTATAGAGTAAATACTGCAGTAGTCTAGTCTACAGAGTAAACTATAGAGTAAATACTGCAGTAGTCTAGTCTACAGAGTAAACTATAGAGTAGATACTGCAGTAGTCTAGTCTACAGAGTAAACTATAGAGTAAATACTGCAGTAGTCTAGTCTATAGAGTAAACTATAGAGTAAATACTGCAGTAGTCTAGTCTATAGAGTAAACTATAGAGTAGATACTGCAGTAGTCTAGTCTACAGAGTAAACTATAGAGTAAATACTGCAGTAGTCTAGTCTATAGAGTAAACTATAGAGTAAATACTGCAGTAGTCTAGTTTATAGAGTAAACTATAGAGTAAATACTGCAGTAGTCTAGTCTATAGAGTAAACTATAGAGTAAATACTGCAGTAGTCTAGTCTACAGAGTAAACTATAGAGTAGATACTGCAGTAGTCTAGTTTATAGAGTAACTATAGAGTAAATACTGCAGTAGTCTAGTCTATAGAGTAAACTATAGAGTAAATACTGCAGTAGTCTAGTCTATAGAGTAAACTATAGAGTAAATACTGCAGTAGTCTAGTCTATAGAGTAAACTATAGAGTAGATACTGCAGTAGTCTAGTCTACAGAGTAAATTATAGAGTAGATACTGCAGTAGTCTAGTCTATAGAGTAACTATAGAGTAGATACTGCAGTAGTCTAGTCTGTAGAGTAAATTATAGAGTAGATACTACAGTAGTCTAGTCTATAGAGTAACTATAGAGTAGATACTGCAGTAGTCTAGTCTGTAGAGTAAACTATAGAGTAGATACTGCAGTAATCTAGTCTATAGAGTAAACTATAGAGTAAATACTGCAGTAGTCTAGTCTACAGAGTAAACTATAGAGTAGATACTGTAGTAGTCTAGTCTATAGAGTAAGCTATAGAGTAGATACTGCAGTAGTCTAGTCTACAGAGTAAACTATAGAGTAGATATTGTAGTAGTCTAGTCTATAGAGTAAACTATAGAGTAAATACTGCAGTAGTCTAGTCTACAGAGTAAACTATAGAGTAGATACTGCAGTAGTCTAGTCTACAGAGTAAACTATAGAGTAAATACTGCAGTAGTCTAGTCTATAGAGTAAACTATAGAGTAGATACTGCAGTAGTCTAGTCTACAGAGTAAACTATAGAGTAGATACTGCAGTAGTCTAGTCTACAGAGTAAACTATAGAGTAAATACTGCAGTAGTCTAGTCTATAGAGTAAACTATAGAGTAAATACTGCAGTAGTCTAGTCTATAGAGTAAACTATAGAGTAGATACTGCAGTAGTCTAGTCTACAGAGTAAACTATAGAGTAAATACTGCAGTAGTCTAGTCTACAGAGTAAACTCTAGAGTAGATACTGCAGTAGTCTAGTCTACAGAGTAAACTATAGAGTAAATACTGCAGTAGTCTAGTCTACAGAGTAAACTATAGAGTAGATACTGCAGTAGTCTAGTCTGTAGAGTAAACTATAGAGTAGATACTGCAGTAGTCTAGTCTACAGAGTAAACTATAGAGTAGATACTGTAGTAGTCTAGTCTACAGAGTAAACTATAGAGTAGATACTGCAGTAGTCTAGTCTGTAGAGTAAACTATAGAGTAGATACTGCAGTAGTCTAGTCTACAGAGTAAACTATAGAGTAGATACTGTAGTAGTCTAGTCTATAGAGTAAACTATAGAGTAAATACTGCAGTAGTCTAGTCTATAGAGTAAACTATAATTCAATTCAATTTAATTGATAAAGACCCAAGTCACAACAGTCGTCTCACAGGGTTTTACAGAAACACAACCAACTACAGAGTTATATGAAATGTCCTAAACCTCACCTGTCCTTAGACCCTCCTTCTCGGCAAGAAAAAACTTCCAAACTCAGTGGGAAAAATAAATGTTGAGGAGAACCACACTGAAGGACAGATCCACTCCCATGGACGGACAGACTATAGATGAATGTCCATTTATAAATGAAGGAGGGGGGGCAGGTCCAGACACCAGACAGGGAAGGGCAGAGGTCTGGGGTCACAGGTCAGTAGAGGTGAGACAACTGTCATCCATGGCTCCCACACAGACATTGTCAGGAGAGCCACCACTCCCCCCAGGGGGGGAGGGGGAAGGGGACACCGGGTGACTAGATATGAACAGACATGGTATGAAAGATAGGTTATAAAAATGACAAAAACAGGTGTGAGAGAGAGAGCGAGAAAGAAAGAACTCAGTGTCTGTACTTCCTCCATCATTCTATCTCCTAGTGCAGCTTAGACTGAACTGTGACTTCAGTCTGTTTTTAACTAACCTGAAAATAGACTTTCTCAAACAGGAATGTTTTCAACCTAATTTTAAATGTAGAGACTGTCGTCCTCTTTAATATTGAATGAAGATGATTCCATCAGACAGTAACCATGGTAACTAAAGGCTCTAGCTCCATCAGACAGTAACCATGGTAACTAAAGGCTCTAGCTCCATCAGACAGTAACCATGGTAACTAAAGGCTCTAGCTCCATCAGACAGTAACCATGGTAACTAAAGGCTCTAGCTCCATCAGACAGAAACCATGGTAACTAAAGGCTCTAGCTCCTACTGTACTTTTAGAAACCCTGGGAACTTTCAATAACCCTGCATTCTGAGAACGAAGGGTTCTATTGGGCTGGTACGGAACCAGATTATCATTAAGATAAGAGGGGCCTATTATAATGACTTCAGTTTTTTTAGGGTTCAATAGGAAATAATTGTCACTCATCCAAGTCTTTATGTCTTGGACACATGTACTTAGTTTATCTATTTGTCTGGTCTGATCAGGTTTAATCGATAAATATAGCTGTGTGTCATCTGCATAACAATGAAAATTAATGCCATGATTTCTAATGATGTTACCTAAAGGGAGCATATATAGTGTAAACAAAATAGGCCCTAGGACTGACCCTTGAGGAACGCCATAATTAACTCTGGAGGACTGCGATGATTGTTGGTTGACGTGAACAAATTGGTAGCGATCAGATAAATATGATTTAAAGCAGCAGAGGGCTGCTCCTCTAATACCTATATCACATTCTAATCTGTGCACTAAGATACTGTGGTCAATGGTGTCAAAGGCTGCACTAAGGTCTAATAACACCAGGACCCATATTAATCCCATGTCAGCAGCTAATAATAAGTCATTAGTAACTTTAACTAACGCTGTTTCAGTGCTATGATGGGCACGAAAGCCAGACTGAAACTGTTCAAATAAACTATTATCCTGCAGGAATTGGCACAGCTGTTTAACTATTACTCGTTCTAAAACCTTTGACAGGAAGGGCAAATTAGATATAGACCTAGAATTGGCTAAAATGTCAGGATCTAGGGTAGGCTTTTTCAGAATTGGTTTAATAACAGCATATTTAAATGACTGTGGCACATATCCAGTAATTAATGAAGTGTTAATTATATTTAGGACAGTGTTAATAATTAGGGGCAGAATCTGTTTAAAGAGTTTAGTTGTAATTGGATCTAAGAGGCAGGTGATGATTTGGAAGACATGATAATAGATATGACATCAGTTTGGTCTACAGTGGTGAAATTATTTAGTGTTACAGAGGGATTTATAAAAGGGCCTAGGTTTTTCTGATCTAATATTTGGGAGAAATGTGTCTATTTTGTCTCTAATAGTTGATATTTTATTGTTAAAGAACTGCAGGAAATCATCAGAATGGAGCGTGGATGGAATAACTGGTTCCACGGAGGTGTGTCTGTTTGTCAGTCTGGCTACAGTACTGAACAGGAATCTAGGATTATTCTGGTTTTCTTCTATTATGGATGAGTAATATCTAGTTTTGGCTGTACGCAAAGATGGATTATACTTTAGTCACATATTTTTACAGCCATTGAAAGAATGTTGTGAATTGGATCAGCACCATTGCCTCTAATTTAGGTGTTGTTTGTTTAATGGAGCGAGTGTCAGCGTTGTACCATGGGGAGGTTCATCTAAGTCGTTTTTAACTGAAGGGGGGCAACTATATCTAAAGTAGTTTGTAGTGTGTTGTGTGTTGTAGTTATTCCAGTTTATTAGTGCTACTACTCTAACAGACTGGATTAAAACAGCCGTTACAACGTTTTGAATATTTACTTTCAAAGTGGCCGAACTACCTGCGGAGTGATATGGTAATGTGAATCTGAAGTGACAAACCCCAATGCCATGGCCAGTGGACATTAATGGAGCAGTGGGCGGTTATTGAAAAAAATCCGCCCACTGAAGGCTGGGGACGTCAATTCAAAGTGAACGGGAGCTGTCAGAATGTTCTAGAAGGACATAGAATAAAATATGTTAATTATGTGACAGCCCTAGTGTTTTGTTTTAATAAATATTTGGAACAGATTACAGTCGTGTTATTCATGTCAAAATTACAATTTCTATGTGTTTTTTGGAAATTAATGGAAGGTCACTGCATTCAGAAAAAAACCCTATAAACTATTTTTCTTACTGTTCAGAGGTCATGTGACACATGCTCAGTGAAGGTGCTTTAAACAGCAACAACAAAAAATCTGAAATTGCAACTTAATACAAAGTTCTAAACATTAATTCTTTTTACTGGGTGTTACATTGGCTGTTGTATTTAAATTAAATGTATATTTTGGTGCCAAACTGAGTGAGAAATGTAGAACTAATTAGTTTGATTAGAGCTCTGTAATTTAATTAGGATTGTTAGTTTTACAGCATCTGTTTCTGCATGACTATAAACCTTCTATAAATGTGATTCACAGATGGATAAACTGGAACTCAAGCTGGCAAACGAGTTACCGAGTACAGCCAAAGTGGTGGCCTGTCGCTTCCCCTTCCCTACATGGGTCCCTGAACATACCGCTGGAGAGGGTATCAACACTGTGTGGGTGTACGACGCCAAGGCCTTTCAATCAGATCTGCAGCGAAAAAGGACGGTGTGACAAGAGGAGGACGGCACAGTCAGACATGTTCAGAGGAACAGGGACATGAAGGAAAGCTCTGGATTTCAGGTCAAGATTCTGTACACGACATGTTGACTGACTCTGAAAAGTTGTTTTAGAGTTTGTTAAAAATGGTCCCGACCATTGGTGGAAACGCAGACTGTTCCACAATGTTCTAGAAAGTATCTGTGGAGTAAAGACTACATATTTTTCAGTTACAAAAGTACAGCACCATCATTCTGTGTGTTCAGTTAATAAATAAATATATATATATATATATATATATATATATTGCATTAGTAATTGAGTAATATTGGTATAACTATTTATTTTATATTTACCTCATAATTAAAATTTTTTAATCTCACTCTCAACCCCAGCCAAGGGAAGACCAGGCCGACAGAGGAACAATTGGACTCTCACCCCCTGCGCTTGATTCGACAGATCAAAGCCAAGACAATTTAACATTATAAAATAATAAAATATTACTTTAACATTTATATCTCTGGTTCTATTATAATTTCCAACACAGTGGAAACAGACTATGCAAAATTATGATTATGAAAGAAAAGTTTAAATTTTACTCCCGTAGCCAGAGGAAACAATTGTTAGTGGGTACATGTACCTGGGCATAACAAAACCTTCAGAGGTTTCATTTATGACCCTGTGGACTGTGGTTGGTGTAGATCAGGGGTGTCAAACTCATTTCATTCCAGATCTAGTAAAATAAAACCTACAAGTAATGACGACTCCAAACTGTTGTTTTTGTTTCTGACTAAAGTATAATTAAGCTTTGCGTACAGCCAAATAGAGATATTACTCATCCATAATAGAAGAAAACAAGAATAATCCTAGATTCCTGTTCAGTACTGTAGCCAGACTCAGAGTCCTGCATGGGTTCGGGTACCCGCGGGTGACCCGTGGGTGAACCGCAGATTTTCACGAAACGGGTGAAAAATGTTGTGCTGTGTCGGATACGGGTTCAGTTCGGGTTGGACCTGGGTGATCGCGGGTCTAATTTGCGGTTCATAGACTAAAAACTGTTCTTTAGTTTGGACTTGTATAACTGCCTCCTGTCGACTTCCTTCTGGATACGTTTTTTCAAGCGTGTGTGTGTGTGTGTGTGTGTGTGTGTGTATGTGTGTGAGCTCATGGATAAAACTATTTTTTGTGTTTATTATTTGTCTGCTACTGTTTAACAACATTTTTATTTGGCTCTGCCTTGGCTATGTCACTGTTCAGTATGTTCGTGGCAATAAATATTTGTATTTAAGTTTGGCTATCTGACATTTTCTTCCGGGTTCGGGTCGGATATCGGGTTCATTTATAGCAGGTCGGTTCGGGTGCGGATTTTTTATTTTTTTTTTTCATCGGAAAACGGGTCGGATACGGGTTTGAACATGACAGGTACGGGCGGTTGCAGTATGTCAAAATCAGACTCTGGCCAGACTGACAAACAGACACACCTCCGTGGAACCAGTTATTCCATCCACGCTCCATTCTGACGATTTCCTGCAGTTCTTTAACAATAAAATATCAACTATTAGTGATAATATATAATTAACTAAATATTTATATATTTATTTATTTATTTTATTATTTTAAATACACCTTACGGTGATACTTGGACACGTCATCAGTGATGAACCCGGGGTCATAGGGTGTTTCGGGTCTTTAATCATCAGACACCCTCACCCGGGCGACCCAACTGGGGGTGATCAGACCCCAGCTTGTGTCCAAGTAGCGCACCACGGATCTCCCCTACGGATCCACAGCCACCGGGAAGCCTTTTCTGTATATAATTAACACTTCATTAACTACTGGATATGTGCCACAGTCATTTAAATATGCTGTTATTAAACCAATTCTGAAAAAACCTACCTTAGATCCTGACATTCTAGACAATTTATCTCTCTAATAATTTCATCACTAAATAACCTAAAAATAAACCGTTGACGGCGCACCTTATAGTCCAGAAAATACAGTAACAGTTATTCAGATAACTATAGATGAAGGAACATGTTCAACAGTGCCCTCTTGTGGTTGTCAGTGTGAAAATAACATTTTAAATTATATAATAATGCTTTAATAATTTCACATATAAATTTCACCCTCTGCCAAATTATGAAAAAACCCTGTGAATCGGGCGCGCAGATAGCGGGGGTGTCAGGTGTGTCATGACACACCCAGTTTTGAATGCCCTTAGATCCATCCCACCCACTTTTATTTAAGAAAAAAACATGTTACTTCTTTTTACTTTTTTTTTTTTTTTAACTTTTACTACTTACTTCTTACTTAGTCAAGCATCACGAAGAAACCAAAATATGAATTAACATACATAATAACGTGACTCGGTTATTGCGCTGTGCGGCGGCATCGTCGTTAACTTTGGTTGCCACGGTTACAAACAGTCTGACAGGCATTACTTGGACAGCCAGGGTGCACGTTCAGGAGGACCCCAACACGGCATGGAATAATGAGGCGAGCTAAAAAGCAGAAAACCATCATGTGGTTTTTTTTCAAAGAGCAACAGCTGTAAGTAAACTGTTACTTTACGTTATCACCAGGGCTCTAAATTAACACCCACCAACCCGCCAAATGCGGGTAAAAAAACAACTTACTAGCCACTTTGGTTGTTGGCGAGTGCAGACCCGGTTGTACCAATCCTCTATGGGGCACCAGCATATGACCGTCCTATTTTTTTATCCTTCCCCTGTCTTTTGTTTCCTGTCTTGCTTGCTTCGGCCCAGGCAGCGCCCCTATGGCGAAGCCAAAGTGTTTACATAGCCACGCGTTGTGTTTATTATATCACGTGTTACAGAACGCGTTCTGGCAGCGCACTGGTGCGCGCAATGGCACGTACTAGCACCGTGCCAGTGCGCCTACAGCCTACTTGTGTGTTTGACAGGAATGTTAATAAGCCCAAATGAATTGATCATAACGGGCTTATATGAGGATGTGGTGTTATCTTTGGTCAGTTGGTGAGTCCACAAATAGGCTAAGGAAATGAGATAGTTTAAGAAAGTTTATAACAACACCAAGATGTAATGTGAGTGTATGTTTACAGTGGGGACAGTGGAGATAAAAAGTAAAGAAGTTAGGAGTTAAATGTGAAAATGCAAAAAAATAAAAATAAAAATGTGATCATATGTTTGAAGAAATGATATGGGGACCAACTGAGAAAATGTAAGAGCAACAAGATGTGAGTGTATGTATTGTATAAATTGTAATATAGGTGAGAACAGTAAAGAAGTGTTAACAGTGAAAGGTGAGAAAATGTAAAAGCAAGAAGTTTTAAGAGTTAAATGTGAAAATGTAAAAAAAAAAGATCATATGTTTAAAGAAATGAATTATTTCAAGAGGAAAAGGTTAAATAAAATAATTTAATGAAATTTGGTCAGGGGAAAAATGGCTAGTTGAATTTCTGATAGGGGAGTAAGATAAAAAATCTACTAGCCACATTGGCTGGTGATGAAAAAAGTTAATCACTTTGCAATTTCTGTTCAAAGCAATCTCGCTGTGAGAGTAGGAATCATACAAAGTTTGACCAGAACCAAACTGTCACCTTCTTCTGCCTCCACCTGTACATGCCCCACACATATATTCAGGGCAAGGATCGGAGGAGAGAGGTTTTTGGATCCTTCACTTAATCAGTTTTGAGACCATTATTGAAAACTCTCATGTAGAGATCTTATTTATAATTTAATTTGTATATGGAGGCTGTGTCCTATTTTGTGTTTGTTGTTAGTGTGTTAGAAGTTTTAATTACATTCTATGTTTTTTACACTCCTGTGAAATTTATGAAAGAATCAGTGTGCTGAAAGTCAGTGTTAAAATAAAACAGTTTTGTTTAGTGAGTGATTTGAATTAGTATCAGCATTAATAAACTTTATTAAATAATAATAATTTATCTAATACTTATATAATAAATAATTTCTTCCAATGATGGGTAATTACACACACACACACACACACACACACACACACACACACACACACACACACACACACACACCCATATTGATCATCCTGTCATGTCAGTGGTATATAGCACTTGAGAACATCAGACATCACAATTAGGTAAGATAATGCATTTTTCGTCTTTGAGGAGTAATAACTCCCCCCTCAATCAGAATGGTGGGGCCGGGGGGTGTTAGCTGGCATCTTCGTCCCCCCCAGTTTCACAAACCTATCTGCGCCCCTGCTGTGAATGATAGTTGGAACAATACGGTAGTGTATGAAAATGTTCATATGTATGACATCTTAACTGTGCATCCTTCAGATATTGGCTTCATTTGTGATGTTCCAGTGGTCCAGACATTTTTTGGTGTCGGCTACATTGTTGTCAAGGTAATGTACCAATGAAAAAAATACTGTGCTCATAGAAAAAGCTAATTAGTCTTTTTTAAAATCAAACCTTCATTGCAAGGACTACAGATGAAGATCAAACATAGAACTGACAAGGTTACAATCATTTAAACATTGTTCACTGTAAAAATAATAATTTAAATTTTTTGTCAAATTTGGGGGAGTCTAATAGCCTAGCCACGCTAGCTCTTCCTAGTGTCAGTAAATCTAATGTTCTATCGTAGTAGCCTAGCCACGCTAGCTCTTCCTAGTGTCAGTAAATCTAATGTTCTATCGTAGTAGCCTAGCCACACTAGCTCCTCCTAGCATCAGTAAATCTAATGTTCTATCGTAGTAGCCTAGCCACACTAGCTCCTCCTAGGATCAGTAAAAATTTCTAGCATAAAAATTTACATAAAATGAAGCCAAAGTTTTAGAATCTTACAGGTGTAATCATAAACGTTATTTCTATAGAAACATTCATATAGAGGGTGTTAATGTTTATGTTTATTATAGAAGGTGTTAATGTTTATGTTTATTATAGAAGGTGTTAATGTTTATGTTTATTATAGGTGTTAATGTTTATGCTTATTATAGAAGGTGTTAATGTTTATGCTTATTATAGAAGGTGTTTATGTTTATGTTTATTATAGAAGGTGTAAAAGTTTGTTTATTATAGAAAGTGTTAATGTTTATGTTTATTATAGAAGGTGTTAATGTTTATGTTTATTATAGAAGGTTTTAATGTTTATGTTTATTATAGAAGGTGTTAATGTTTATGTTTATTATAGAAGGTGTTTATGTTTATTATAGAAGGTGTTAATGTTTATGTTTATTATGGAAGGTGTTAATGTTTATGTTTATTATAGAAGGTGTTAATGTTTATGTTTATTATAGAAGGTGTTTATGTTTATGTTTATTATAGAAGGTGTTTATGTTTATTATAGAAGGTGTTAATGTTTATGTTTTTTATAGAAGTTGTTAATGTTTATGTTTATTATAGAAGGTGTTTATGTTTATTATAGAAGGTGTTAATGTTTATGTTTATTATAGAGGGTATGAACCTAAAGCATCCAGGAGGACAGTAGTGATGCGTTCAGGGTCTAACATTATATTGTACAGCTCTAGTGTGAAGTAGAAAAGCATGACTCCAGTTCATGATCATCTGACCTACTGGAAAACTCTGCTCATTGAAACAGGATGTGGTTATTTCTGCCAAATCCAATTAGCCTAGCGCTGCGCTAATGCACTGTCTTAAGTGTTTTGGACACAGCGATTATCAGCCTGTGGACAAGATCCACAATGTCCATCATCCTTTTCCATCATCTATGGACCCCATAAAGTCCCATCCAGCAGGTCCACCTGGACCCCACAATGGTCACATGTGGGCTGCATTTAAAGGGGCCCATGTGGGTTTGCCCACAGTTCCCATGATAACCACTTATTTTTGACCAATTCAGAATCAGAATATTTGCTGTAGTTTTATTCATATTTGTTGTAGTTTTATTCATATTTGTTGTAGTTTTACTCATATTTGTTGTAGTTTTATTCATATTTGTTGTAGTTTTATTCATATTTGTTGTAGTTTTATTCATATTTGTTGTAGTTTTACTCATATTTGTTGTAGTTTATTCATATTTGTTGTAGTTTTATTCATATTTGTTGTAGTTTTACTCATATTTGTTGTAGTTTTATTCATATTTGTTGTAGTTTTATTCATATTTATTGTAGTTTTATTCATATTTGTTGTAGTTTTACTCATATTTGTTGTAGTTTTACTCATATTTGTTGTAGTTTTTGTTGTAGTTTTATTCATATTTGTTGTAGTTTTATTCATATTTGTTGTAGTTTTACTCATATTTGTTGTAGTTTTATTCATATTTGTTGTACTTTTATTCATATGTGTTGTAGTTTTACACATATTCGTTGTAGTTTTACTCGTAGTTGTTGTAGTTTTACTCATATTTGTTGTAGTTTTATTCATATTTGTTGTAGTTTTACTCATATTTGTTGTAGTTTTATTCATATTTGTTGTAGTTTTACTCATATTTGTTGTAGTTTTACTCATATTTGTTGTAGTTTTATTCATATTTGTTGTAGTTTTACTCATATTTGTTGTAGTTTTATTCATATTTGTTGTAGTTTTACTCATATTTGTTGTAGTTTTATTCATATTTGTTGTAGTTTTATTCATATTTGTTGTAGTTTTACTCATATTTGTTGTAGTTTTATTCATATTTGTTGTAGTTTTACTCATATTTGTTGTAGTTTTATTCATATTTGTTGTAGTTTTACTCATATTTGTTGTAGTTTTACTCATATTTGTTGTAGTTTTATTCATATTTGTTGTAGTGTTTACAGATGTGTTTACAGATGACGTATATTTTCATCCACCATTTCTACCCATTTGCATAAACGATTTCCCCCAGTTTCCACAGATCTGTGTTACGCTCTAATGCTCATGTATCAGTAAATCTACATCTACAGTAAAACTAACATTTGTTGAAAGAAAATCTGTAACTTACAGCGATTCCAAAATGATCTCCACCCAGCGCCCCAACATGAACGTTAGCAGGTAAAGCCTTATATTTTCTAATGTTTTTTTATTTTATGGATGTTGTCATATTACATCTGGCAACAGTGTAAAACTATCTTTTTTTATGTTAATACTGACATATTTACATAAATGTTCATTAATGTGTTACTGTTTTAACCTGATACTCTTAACTGTTTTTATTATTGTTTTTATCTACTGTAAAAAAACATATAATTTTTTTATTTGAGTGCTTGAACCACAACCCACCCGCATTTAATTATTAAAATATTATTTAATATTAATGCTTTTTTTCTTCAAGTGTTTACTGTTTGAAAGTCCCCATACAGACATGTTATGGGTTACTTCAGGAGTGAAAAACCTAAAACACATTAGAGATAAATGTAAACATACCAGAGCAGCTGAAGACACTGGATAATAGTTTGAAGTTACGTCTTTTTGGGCTAATTCCCTGACAGTAGTACCATTAATGATGTTGTTTTGTGTAAAAGAAGCTTTAAAACATTTTAAATGAACAATTAACTGTTTCATTAATAGCCTTTAAAAGTCTAAATCTGTCTAATATTTCTGTGTTGACAGCACAATAAAAGGAAACGTACCTTTACACCCACCATGCCCTCCCTACAGTTTTAATCACTAGCCGCCACTGGTCAGGTGTCAGGGTTTGGAGCACAGGGATGATAGGGTTAGGGGTCATTTCATTTTGGCTAATGTTGCACAAGTGAAAAAAGGCTGTTCTGCATGTTTGGTTAATGTGGCCTGACCTCTGACCCCTGACCCTTTGAATGAAAGATGTGGATCCAATAAAACTCCTAAATGTTTAACTGTGGCACTGGGTGTTCCACTTAAGTTGTCTACAGAAACTATCTGGTCAGTTAGGGAGTCTGTGGCATTTTTAGGACCAATTATAATGACTTCAGTTTTTTTAGGGTTCAATAAAAGATAATTGGCACTCATCCAAGTCTTTATGTCTTGGACACATGTACTTAGTTTATCTATTTGTCTGGTCTGATCAGGTTTAATCGATAAATATAGCTGTGTGTCATCTGCATAACAATGAAAATTAATGCCATGATTTTTAATGATGTTACCTAAAGGGAGCATATATAGTGTAAACAAAATAGGCCCAAGGACTGACCCTTGAGGAACGCCATAATTAACTTTAACTCTGGAGAGTTAGGGTTAAAGCAATGACTCAGTTGAACTAATGACATTAATTGACTAAAGGTTTTGGTCTAAACACTGTCATGGTTCACACAGACGTACGTCAGATCTGGAACAGTAGCTTCCACAATGTGTTCACAAACACACACACACACTTAAAGTAAATAATCAACTAGGCTCATGACCAGGCATAGAACCCCAGGACTGTATATATATATATATATATATATATATATATATATATATATATATATATATGTGTGTATATATATATATATATATGTATATATATATATATATATGTGTATATATATATATGTATATATATATATATATATATATATGTATATATATATACACATATATATATATATATATATATATATATATATATATATATATATATATATATATATATATATATATATATGTGTATATATATATATATGTGTATATATATATATACACACATATATATATATATATATATATATATATATATATATATATATGTGTGTATATATATATATATATATATATATATATATATATGTGTATATATATATATACAGTGAGAGTAAAAAGTATTTGATCCCTTGCTGATTTTGTTGGTTTGCCCACTAATAAAGACATGATCAATCTATACTTTTAATGGTAGATGTATTCTAACATGAAGAGACAGATTATCAAAACGAAAATCAAGAAAATAACTTGAAGGAATATATATGAATTTATTTGTATTTCATTGAGGGAAATAAGTATTTGATCCTCTAGTATGCATTAGGAGTTCTGGCTTTCACAGACCAGTTACACACTCCCAATCAACTTGTTACCTGAATTGAAGACACCTGTTCTAAATAATCACCTGTATAAAAGACACCTGTTCACAGAATCAGACAATCAGACAGATTCCAAACTCTCCAGCATGGGTAAGACTAAAGAACTCTCTCAGGACCTCAGAGACAGGATTGTTGACCTGCACAAATCTGGAATGGGCTACAAAAACATTAGCAAGATGCTGGGTATTAAAGTAACAACCATTGGTGCAATTGTGAGAAAATTTAAGGAGTATAACATGACCATCAATAGACCTCGGTCTGGTGCTCCACAGAAGATTTCACCTCGTGGGGTGGCAATGATCATGAGGACAGTGAGAAATCGGCCTGCAACCACACAGCGGGAGTTAGTGAATGACCTCAAGGCAGCTGGGACCACAGTCACCAGGAAAACAATTGGCAACACTTTGCGCCGCAATGGATTAAAATCCTGCAGTGCCCGAAAGGTACCCCTGCTTAAGAAGGCACATGTGGTGGCTCGCCTAAAGTATGCCAATGATCACCTCAAAGATGCACAAAGTGATTGGGAGAAGGTTCTGTGGTCAGACGAGACCAAAATTGAACTATTTGGCCTAAACTCTACTCGTCATGTGTGGAGGAAGAAAAATGCTGCCTATGATCCGAGGAACACTGTGCCCACCGTCAAGCATGGTGGTGGAAACATTATGTTTTGGGGGTGTTTCTCTGCCAAAGGCACAGGGCTACTTCACCGCATCAGTGGGAAGATGGATGGAGCCATGTACCGAGCAGTCCTGAGGGACAACCTCCTCCCCTCTGCTAGGAAGCTGAAAATGGGCCGTGGCTGGGTCTTCCAACATGACAACGACCCGAAGCATACAGCAAAGGCAACAAAGGACTGGCTCAAGAAGAACCATATTAAGGTCATGGAGTGGCCCAGCCAGTCTCCGGACCTCAATCCAATCGAAAATCTATGGAGAGAGCTGAAGGTCCAAGTTGCCAAGCGACAGCCCACCAACCTTAATGATTTAGAGAGGATCTGCAAAGAAGAGTGGGCCAAAATTCCCCCTGATATGTGTGCTCACCTTGTGGTTAACTACAACAAGCGTTTGACCGCTGTGCTTGCAAACAAAGGCTTTGCCACCAAGTATTAAGTGCTTTCGGATAGAGGGATCAAATACTTATTTCCCTCAATGAAAAACAAATGAATTAAAATAAATTCTTTGAAGTTATTTTCTGGATTTTCATTTTGATAATCTGTCTCTTCATGTTAGAATACATCTACCATTAAAAGTATAGAATGATCATGTCTTTATTAGTGGGCAAACCAACAAAATCAGCAAGGGATCAAATACTTTTTACTCTCACTGTATATATATATACACATATATATATATATATATATATATATATATATATATATATATATATATATATATATATATATATATATATATATATATATATATATATATATATATATATATATATATATATATATATATATATATATATATATATAAGATACTACAGCAGGAGATAGTCACACTAAAGCAGGAGATCAGAACACTGAAAGAAGACAGCGATTGCTGTATGGTCAGGGTGATTCATGTGGGACATCCGGTCATTGTTCCCATCTGGGCAGCGGCACAATAGACTATATGACAGACATGGAACCATCGCACCTCTGGACCTTTACGGTCAGAACCTCTGTCACCATTATGTGACCACAGCAGAATAAGTCTATATATAAAAGTAGAGCGTACAGTACAGTTGGATACAAACGTATATAGAGCAGAACAACCCTAGAGATGGAAACAGCACAGAACAATAACAACATGCTAACAGTAACCACAGGGTGGAACCACCAACACATTCATTACCAAGACATTATCCACACAACAAAGATGGAGGACATCTGTCAGTAAAAGAAACAGAATGTTTGATCATGTAGCATTTTAGCTAACTTAAAGAAGTCAAAAACATATGAAAGTAAAAACATGAGCAATAAGAAATGGTTCAACAAAGAATGTAAAGATTTAAGAAAAACTTTCAAACCATAAATATAGAGACCCAAACAACAACGAATTAAGACACAAATACTGGGAGACACATAAACAATACAATCACATGATCACAGCTAAAAAAAACCCACAGCATTTCAAAAAACAACTTACTGAAATGGAAGAAGCAATAGACTCAAATGCATTCTGGGAAAATCGGAAACAACTAAATACACCTGAAAAACATGAATTGTCCAAAATGGAGACATATGGACAGAACACTTAATAAAAATGTACCAACCATCCATATTTAACTCAACACAGACAGACATTTCTGACAAACTAAAAACCATAGAGCCAATCATAAAAGACCAACAAAAGCCCATAGACGTCCCCAGAACAGAAGAAGAATCAAAGTGAAGGCATTACAGCCCAAAAAGGCCTGTGGGGTTGATGGTATCCTTAACCACATGATAAAGTTTGCAGACAAATGGCTCCTCAGCGCCCTGCTCAAACTATTCAATATAGTACTAAGCGTTGGTCACATTAGGAACCAGGGACTAATTACAGCCATATTTAAAAACAGAGATAAACTCGACCCCAACAACTATAGAGGGACATGTGTCGGTAGCAACATGGGAAAAATAAAATATTTTGTTCAATTATTAACACAAGATTACAACACTTTCTGGAGGACCACAACATCCTCAGAAAAAGTCCAATTGGATTTGTACAGAACCACAGAACAACAGAACACATCTATACACTTCACACACTTATAGAAATGCACGTACATCAAAATAAATCCTAAATATTTCCCTGCTTTGTAGATTTTGAGAAAGCTTTCAACTCAATCTGGCATGAGGGTCTCGTACTTCAACTGTTAGAAAACGTAATAGGAGGCAAAACTTACGATATTATCTAAACCATGTACGCAAACAACAAATTTGCAGTTCAAATAAACAACAAAACAACAAACTTTCTCACCCAGAAAAGAGCCGTAATGCAAGGTAATAAAAAACACTCTTCAACATATATATATAAACCAATTAGCCAAAACATTCAATGGTCGAAGTGCACCCGGCCTCACCCTAAACAGACCAAATGTCTCCTGTACGCTGACGACCTTCTACTGTTGTCCAACTCTAAAGATGGCCACCAACAGCTCAGTGACCTCCTCCAAGAGTTCTGCCAAACCTGGGCACTAAAGGTCAACATGACAAAGACAAAGGTCATGGTGTTCCAAAAAAGATCCCACGGTGAAGGAAACAAACCCCATTTCCTGTTCGGTGAACCCACCATAGAACCCACCAAAACATACACGTATCTAGGCCTGAGCTGCCAGAAAAAGCCAGAAGGTTATTCTATGCAATCTGGAATTCTATGAACATTAATATCCCAATCTGGATACAAATTCTAAAAACTCTAATCCAACCTATGGCACCGTATGGCAGTGAGACATGGGGCCCAATGACGAACCAGGACGACTCCAACTGGGACAAACACAAAAGTAAAACCGTCCACACAGAATTCTGCAAATACAAACTAAAAGTAGAAAGAAAAACACCAAATAATGCATGTAGAGCCAAACTGGGACAATTCCCTTTCCTATTCCACATCCAAAAAAGGAGCAATTTCATTTTATAACCACCTCATAACAAGTGACACCAACTCTTAAAACCACCTCGAACTAAAAAGACAAGAAGAAAAGATAGAGAGGAGTGCACTCCATCAGCTGATCCTTACAGTGACCAACACTAACCCTGCCCTGACACAAAACACAATAAACCCTAAACAAATGGACAAATACATCACATCACAAAACACAAGAAAAACACCAAGGAAATGTTATTTATTATTCAAACGAAAAGATACAATAGAAGAATATCTGAGCATCCTCACAGACTAACTATAGAAAGTGGTAAACACAGACAGACATGGTGTCCTAGAGAAGACAGACAATGTTCCCAGAGGACAGGTGAGACACAGATACACTTTCTTCTACACTGTGATGCATATAAAGACATTAGAGACACATATTTCACCAAAATATTCCTAAACTACAAAGATCTGAACGGCATCCCAGACCAGGACGCTCTACCATTCCAGACTGAGGGACAACCAGTGGACAGGACAGACATAAGACTAATGTCAAAGACTGAGGGACAACCAGTGGACAGGACAGACATAAGACTAATGTCAAAGACTGAGGGACATCCAGTGGACAGGACAGACATAAGACTGTCAAAGACTGAGGGACAACCAGTGGACAGAAATAAGACTAATGTCAAAGACTACCAGTGGATAGGACAGACAGACTCTCACTGTGGAGTACTTCACATTGACCGCTCAAGGGTTTCCTGCATTGTTTTTATTTATTTTTTTAATTTAATTTTTAGGGACTTTTATTTATCTTGTATAACTGTATCTATGTATATTATCTGTACATCAGGGGCGAGTTTATGATATTTTTAGGGGTGCTTCAGCATCCCTAAAATTCTGCTCAGTACCCCCTGGTTCCTCACCATTGGCGGAGAGAGGGGACTTAAGCCCCGGACCTCACGCCAAAAGCCCTGGATCTTTTTTTTTTATCTTGTAAAAATAAAGTCACCTCTGTTGCTACTATGCTCCATACAACACATATTAAAACTGATATATTGGCAGATATCCTACATTAAAACCCAAATTATCCTTGTTCTTAATTTGACCTGTAACTAGAAAAAAAATCCTCCCACCAACAGATCCAGTCTGTGTTCTAATTCTAAACAGTTATGTGTCATAGATCCTTCTCATTTGGCAGAAGTCCTCAAGCATTGGAAAAAAACCAAACATAGTAATAGTGATAATTAAGGTTATAATCGTTAACGAAAACGAAGGAAATTATGAAATAATTTTCATTAACTGAAATAAAAACTACAATTAAAAGGAAAATATAACCAAGTGAAACTGTATTGTGCCTACAAAATTGACTAAAACCTTTTTCTTTTTTTTTTTTAAATTATGGGTAAAATTCCCTTTGTTTTCATCTCTGATGATGTTGGATTAATATTGATTTATTTCACTGCAGCTGTTTTACTCGGTCGCATCAGTCCGTCATGTCTGTGGTTTACAGTCTTCTGTTCTAAACTCTACCTGAAACAAACAGACTAAAGCTGGACATAGTACAGTCAGCTCTGGGATTTAATTTTGTGACTTTTACTTTTTTTTCCCCCTCAAGTCAGGTCCTTTTCAAGTAAACGGCAAAGCACATCGTCAGGCAGATGTAGCTTAGCCTGGTGTTAGCTTAGCCTAGTGTTAGTTTAGCCTAGTGTTAGTTTAACCTAGTGTTAGTTTAGCCTAGTGTTAGTTTAGCCTAGTGTTAGTTTAGCCTAGTGTTAGCTTAGCCTGGTGTTAGTTTAGCCTGGTGTTAGCTTAGCCGAGTGTTAGTTTAGCCTAGTGTTAGTTTAGCCTAGTGTTAGTTTAGCCTAGTGTTAGTTTAGCCTAGTGTTAGTTTAGCCTAGTGTTAGTTTAGCCTAGTGTTAGCTTAGCCTAGTGTTAGCTTAGCCTAGTGTTAGCTTAGCCTAGTGTTAGTTTAGCCTAGTGTTAGTTTAGCCTAGTGTTAGTTTAGCCTAGTGTTAGTTTAGCCTAGTGTTAGCTTAGCCTAGTGTTAGTTTAGCCTGGTGTTAGCTTAGCCTAGTGTTAGTTTAGCCTGGTGTTAGTTTAGCCTAGTGTTATATTCATCTGCAGTAAATATCCAGGTAAAGGATCAGAATTTATCAGGATGAAAGATCTTCCAAGCCTCAACCTGCACATTTTCACAGCAAAGAAAACAGGAGGCAGAATAATAATCCAATTATAGAGGTATGTAGCCTTTTATAATGTTAAAAAAGTTTAATGTTAATAGCAACAGCTAACTGAACTGAAATGAAGCAAAGTTAGCTAATTATGCTACTGTAGATAAACTGTGACATATCTGTTAAAACAGCAGGTTTACTGCTGATGAACTGTTTTTAGAATAGAATAAAACTTTATTTTTTCCACAATGGGAGACAGCAGCTAATATAAAGTGTAGATATGAGGGCAGAAAAACATATTCACATCCTTAGAATATGAATATGGAAATATGATTTTTTTTTTTTTTTTTTTTACACAGTAGTTTACATTATTTGCAATATTTGGATTTATAATGTACTGCTGCTGAAGCTGCTATAGGGAGTTTATCATCATACTGTCCATATATTTGTGTCTCTGCTCAGTCAATAACCACCTCAACCTGACCCAGTTGATCCACACCTCACTTTTCTTTGAATAGAATGGTGAGAAAGATAAAAGATATGGAAAAACTAAACTAAAATTAAGCATTCATAAAAAAGATAACTAATAAAAACTAGGAAACCTGTTCAAAACACATTCAAACTAACTGAATTAGAGGGAAACAAGTCAAAACTAACTAAAACAAAACTATAATGAAAAATACAAAACTATTCTAACCCTGATACTTAGTTTAAATTTTTACATTCTGCTATTTTATTTATAATGTTGTGTTAATATTCACTCAGTGTTAAATATGTACATTAAATATGGACTCATTTACAATACATTTTTTCTCATTAAACAGAGTTTCCTTGTGGGAAGGAAACCTTTCAGTCTCTCCATTTAAAATGTTTATTTTCATGTCATGGGGTCACAGATATTGAACACATTGCATTGACTATCTCTGTCTATTGGAATGAATGTCTGAGTTTAATCACTACCATCTTTATATGGGGGTAACGCTGGTTGCCTGATCATCAACTGGCAATATCTGCCCTGATAGTGTGAGAAACATAGGGACCCTGTAGCAAGATGGCGGCTGTGGCACCTGAGGCTGGACATGCTAACATGCTAACATACTGTATAGTGTTCTATATCTATGTCATGGGGTTAGGATTTGTGAAACAGGTCACCTTAAAATGCACTAGAATACAGGAAATTGCATCGAAGTAGTACTTTTTTTTCTGGGCCCCCAGACCCCCCTCTGAGCTACATCCCGGATCTTGACAATGTCTGGCTCCGTCTTTGGCCAAAAGGGAGATTTTTGTTGGAACTTAACCAGTATTTTTCTGTCGATTGTTTGATTGACATAAGCTTTATGTCAAATCTAGCTTTATTCCATTTCTTGCTGAATGTCAGATGTATGTGATTGTGTCTTATCATTAAAGGAAGGTCTCTTAGATAAAAAAAAAAGGTGACTGAAATGAAATTGTAAATTTGAGGATTGTTGCATTTGAGTACCTATTTGTGTGAGTAGTCCAGAAGTTGACTTGCAGTGAGCTAACACAGTAGCAGCTAACGACAAAGAGCCTCGTGGTCTATGGGTCTTTTTTTTTCTTGCCACCTTTCATCACCACCACACTTCACCAGAACATCAACACCCACAAACATTTTTTCTCATGTAGTAAGCCTACATAGTGACATGGAACTTGTTAGTTTGTAAGCTAAATCTTAATTTCAGTGCTTGTGGATAGATAGATAATAGTTTATTGGTCGATTAGAGGGGAAAAAAAATTTTAGAAGCCAATTTAAATTTCGTTCTAGACAGGTGCCACTGTCAGCACTAGGGGCTGAGCCCCCCTAAAGGTCAGATGCTAGAATCACCCCTGCTGTAGATTATTGTAAATATGTTTGATTTGGCAACAAAGCTTCTTTTGATTTGATTTGAGAGAGCAACAGATAGATAGATAGATAGATAGATAGATAGATTGATAGATTGATAGATAGATAGATAGATAGATAGATAGATAGATAGATAGATAGATAGATAGATAGATAGATAGATAGATAGATAGATTGATAGATTGATATCATCTCATATTCTTCTGTTTAAGAGTCTCATGTTTTTCTGGGCTTTTATTTTGGTGAATCGTCTCCGTAAACAAGTAGAGATGTTAGAAGTTAAGGTGTTCGCTCTGCATTTGTACCGTTTAATCAGTTTACAGATTGAGCAGAAAACCCTGAGGCTCTTCCTGCAGCAAGACCAACCAACCACAGAGAGCGACTAACAGGATTAGCAGGCGTCACTTCGACACACCGGTGCTGGCCGTGGGCAGACGAAAACCCAGTATTTCTCCACAGGGAGAGGTGGGATTAGCCGCACTGAGCTGCTGCTGGGAACATTTTCCAACTAGGACGCCTGCGCTGCCGAGCTTCAACCACAGCTTCAGCTTCCTGTCCAGTCTCGGATTGCAGTGACCGTACACGTTGTCAGATGAGACTAGAGTTTCACTTTCCCTAATGCTCCACAACTTGGGTTTTAATTGTAAACTTTGTCGGTGACAAAAGGCAGGTACAAACGAGGAGTGACCAGACCAGTTCCACCTCAGATTTGGAACATGCTGGAACCTTTATTGGTAAAACTAGCCTTTGGAGTCCTGTGGAGCTGGAACTTTGACCTCAGAAGAAGGATTTCTTCAACAATCAATTATTCTTTCTGAGATTCACAACATTCCGGAACTCACAACCAAATGATATTTTATTTGTGTCAATGCCTTCTTCAAATGTTGCTGCGCAAGCAAAGCTTTTCAGATGATTATTTTTCTTTTGTTTGGATCGTTGACTGGTCTAAGTGATCAACAGCAACATTGGTAGAAAATTTACAAAATTGTTTCATTACCATAATGACAATTATGCCTAGCATCACAAATGTTCATCATAGTTACTCCAGGTGGTACATTCAAGTCAACAATCTCTGCTTAATTTCAGATTTGCAAACATTTGAGGCTCTTTGTTAATGAATTAAGAATTGACACTAAATGCAAAGAACTTATTCATCGGTTTTGATGACGACTCTTGGGAAACCTCTCAAACAAGTATATAAACCAAGTATATATATAATAAATATATCCTGGCAGAACGTCACACTAAATTAAGTAGGATGAGGAATCATACTACGGTGCGTCAGTGGACATAAAACTGTAGGTCCTCCTGGAATGGTCCTGGGACCCCAGCAGTTGTCAGTCCCACGGATTAAATGGTTTTAATAACAGAACAACACGGTGATGGGTCAAAGGTTCATGAGAATGGAGTGGCGTTGGGAGTGGAAGTGGGTAGAGACACACCCATCATGTCCATCACCCGGATTTATGACGATGGGGAGGAGTGCGAGGTGTCAGAGGAAGACGAAAACGAGCCTATTGAGATCCCTTATACGCGCGAATACTGGGAGGATGATGAAGATATTTACCAGGAGTTTGAAGAGTTGGACTTTGATTCCCTTCCGGATCGTTTGGACACTCGAAGCATGGCCTCAGACGACTCCTTCTACCCTCCGGACAGTTCAGTTAGCTCGTGTCTTTATCGTTCACCAAGCCCCGACAGCCCCGAACCCATCTCCTTCTTCAAGGCCTGTTGCAACAACAACCCCATCATCGTCAAGATCATGATCCGGCAAGGAATGACGGAGGAGGAGGTGAAGGAGACGGACAAGAACAGGAGGGTGGGTATCAAAATATTTGACCCAAGGGTATGTTTTTGTTTCTGATGTGTTTGAGAATGTCTTAACCCTCCAAACCTGAGAACATCAATTGTGGCAAAAATGGGCTTTTTCCTAAAAACGTCATTTAACTGTGATTAGGATTACCCTGCTGGAAGTGATGGGTACGGGTATGTCCCCAAGCACTCCCCATCCTTAACCAGACAGCTATCATGTCATGACCTGAGGCATGCCCAGGTCATGACCTTTCATCCCTAGGTCATGACCTTTCATCCCCAGGTAAAACAGTGAAGCAATCATTTTGTAAATGGAATTTTTGATGTTGTAATTTTCAATTCGTATTCTGACATAAAACACTCAACGCATTATCAGAACAAATGGACTCTCTCTCTCCCCCTCCCCTGTCCATCTCTCTGTCCCTCCTCTCTCTCTCTCTGAGCTTTTTTCGGTGTTTTTTGAGGATTATTTGTACTTTTCTTGGTGGTGGGTTATTGTGTTGTGGGGGGGTTGTAGTGTAGGGGGGTAGGTGTAGTAGTGGGGGTAAGAGGAGAGCCTGTTACATGGCTAGCCCAGGGTTAGAGCAACAGACGCTGTTTGGCTGCTCAGTAGAAGAGGTTAGCTTAGTGATAGGGCAGTCAGTTGGTTTCAGTCGTGTTAAGTCTCCTGTTAAGTCGTGGTGGTGTTTTTTTTTTTGATGGCATTGATAAAGTGAACAGAGTGATCAAGACAGCCTGGAATGAGATTGAGGTGGGGACAGGGGGCATGACTGGGTGGGGTTAGCGATTTTGTCACAAAAAATTGCCAACTCCGCCTATTTCAGATCTGTGTTCTGATTGGCTAACTCACTACAGCTGTATGACACTGACCTGTTCAGTTGTGGTAACTGGGGAAAACACTTTTATCTGAAATGTAGACATCCAGAACACAACACAGAAAAGCATCAGGGCTACCCCTGGACAAACTGGGGCCCTAAAACGAATTTTATTTAAGCCCCCCATTAAACAATGACTATCACTGAAAAATACTAAAGAGCTGACACATGAAGATTAGAGGTCGAAGGTCAACAGTTAAATACAGAGGACAAAAGGATGAGACGAGGAACAGAGTGAAAAAGATCAACCGGAGCAGCAGGGGTCCAGTCCTGGAGAGTCCAATCCTGGACCTGGATGGACCAGTCCTGATCCTGGATCGTCCAGTCCTGGTCCCGGAGAGTCCAGTCCTGGTCCTAGACGGTGCAGTCTTGGACCTGGAGAGTCCAGTCCTGATCCTGGATCGTCCAGTCCTGTTTCTGGAGAGTCCAGTCCTGGACCTGGAGGGTTCAGTCCAGGTCCTGGAGAGTCCAGTCCATGTCCTGGAGAGTCCAGTCCTGGTCCTGGAGAATCCAGCCCTGGTCCTGGAGAGTCCAGTCCATGTCCTGGAGAATCCAGTCCAGGTCCTGGATCCACTATCCTGCATGTTTGAAATGTTCTCCTCTTCCAGGAGCTGAAGGTCTTTATCAGGTTCTACAGGGTTTGGATCAGGTGAGTTAGAAAATGGATCCATCTAAACCAGTGTCAAACTCACTTTAGTTCAGGGGCCACATTCAGTCTAATATAATATAAACTGACCTAAACCAGTAAATTATATCAATAATAATAACAGAATAACAACTTGTAAATAATGTCGACTCTAAAATGTTCTGTTTTTGTGTAAAAAAAGTCAAACATTCATAAAGAAAATGTTCCCATGTATAAACTGTACTTGAACATAACATGAACAAATATTAAATATTAACCATCCCTGACATTTAGCAGAAAAAGAAATGAAATGTTAATTAAATCTTAGTTGATCATTTTTACATGTGCATCATATGGATCAACTAAAACACAAACAGTAACATTGGTCACATGACACACACTTAAGACATTTACTTATTCACATTTGTTGTTAAAGGATCATCTGTAAATGTTGTTTTCATTAAAAATAATGTAAATGTGTGTTTTTATTATTTATAGTTTATTATGACAGTATTTTACTGCTCTGACCCACTTTACATTAAATTAACCTAAAATCATTTAAACATCTTTAATATCTTCAGTGTCATTTTTTTCATTTCATAAATTCATCCACCAGCTGGACTGGACCCTTTGGTGGACCAGCTTTGGCCCCCAGGCCACATGTTTGACAGCTGTGGTTTAAAACATGCAGGATAGTGGTTCTGAAGGACTGGACCTGAACCCCCTTAAACTAAGGAGTGAAAACAAAGAAGAACAGGTGGAAGACATGGACATAAGAATGTGGACCAGGGTTGGACTGGGACAGAAAACTGGAACCCAGGCCGACCCCTCAGGTATCATATTGATAGTGAATAGTTAGGTACAATAAAAATGTCAGTGCCATGACCCAAAGCTCAGGAATATGATCATTGATCTGTGAATAACTTTAATTCACAAGTTACATTTTTATAGAAATGGCATCAATATTGTCAAAAGGAGCAGATAATCAAACAGCTAATGCAGCTAACCATGCCCATATTGGGCTGTGGCTAAGCTAATGCAGCTAACCATGCCCATATTGGGCTGTGGCTAAGCTAATGCAGCTAACCATGCCCATATTGGGCTGTGGCTAAGCTAATGCAGCTAACCATGCCCATATTGGGCTGTGGCTAAGCTAATGCAGCTAACCATGTCCATACCCCCCCCTCGCCCCTATCTCTCTCTCTTTCTCCTCTCTCTCTGTCTCTCTCTCTCTCCAGTCTCTCTTCTCCTCTCTTTCTTTCTCCTCTCCCCCTCCCTCTTACTCATCTCTTTCTCTCTCTCTGTCTATCTCCCCTTTCTCTCCTCTCTTTCTCTCTCCTCTTTCTCCCTTTCTCCTCTATATCTCTCCTCTTTCTGTCCTCTTTCTCTCCTCTCTCTCTCTCTCTCCTCTCTCTCTCTCTCCTGTCTCCTCTCTCTCATGTCTTGATAGATGATAGATGGTCTGTCTTCAGAGATTTACAAGAGGTACTGGACACTGTTGGGGAAGGACTTCTATGAAGTATTTAAGGACTGCTTGGAATCTGGTTCCTTACCTGTGAGCTGCACGAGGGCAATCCTGACACTACTGCCAAAGAAAGGAGATTAAGGACTATTGAAGAACTTGAGGCTTGTCTCACTGCTGTTTACAGATCATAAAATATTAGCAAAGTGTCTCTCCAACAGACTGAAGGAGTGCATGGAGACCATCATACACTTTAATCAGACTTATTGTGTGCCTGAACGGACAATAATGGACAATCTTTTCCTTATCAGGGACATCATTGACATTTAAAAATTAACAGCACTAGAGGTGTGGCTTTTATCACTTGATCAAGAAAAAGCCTTTGACAGGGTGGACCATGGGTACCTTTTTAAAACACTTAAAGCTTTTGGTTTTGGGGAAAATTTTATTTCATGGGTTAAATTAATATATACTGATATTTCTGTTCTGTTAAAGGTTGGGGGAGGACTCAGCCAACCTGTACCTGTCCAGAGAGGCATTCGACAAGGGTGTCCTTTGTCTGGAATGTTGTATGCCTTGGCTTTTGAAGCCCTCCTGTAGCAGCTCAGACAGGGCCTCACTGGATTAGCCTTAGCAGAAGGGTCAGGCAGTGTGGTCAGTATATCAGCCTATGCTGATGATGTTACAATCATAATTAAAAATCAAAGTGATGTTAACTATCTGAAGCAGAAGCTAACACTGTATGAAAGGGCTTCATCTGCTAAGGTGAACTGGTCCAAGTGTGAGGGTCTGATACTGGGAAAATGGAGGGATGGACAACAGCCTGATTTACCAGCTGGGCTGCAGTGGAGGAGAGATGGGATGAAATTTTTAGGTGTTTTTTTGGGTAATGATGACTTTGAAAGTAAGAACTGGGAAGGTTTGGTTGACAAAATAAGTGCCCGATTGTCTCGATGGAAATAGATCCAGCCACAGTTGTCCTATAGGGGGAGGGCTTTGGTAGTAAATAATTTGGCAGCTTCGATGCTCTGGCACCGACTAACTGTTGTAGAACGTCCAGATACGCTGCTGAAGGAGATCCAGAAGATACTGGTGGATTTCTTCTGGGGAGGTTTTCACTGGATCAAGGCAGCTGTCTTGTCGTTGCCGGTGACAGAGGGAGGCCAAGGACTGGTGGAGTTCAATAGTAGAGTGAAGACCTTCCGTCTGCAGACTGCAAAGTCCCTCCTTTACCGCAGGAGGCAGTCATGGACCCTTACAGCATCCGTCCTGCTTGGCAGGATGGAAAGCCTAAAATATGATAAACACCTGTTTTTATTGCATTTAAATGGAATGGACATTTCACAGACATCTGCTTTTTACCGTTCCATACTACATGCTTGGAGATTTGTTTTTGTTTCAGAGAGAGACTGTTGTCAGTTTTGTGGTGTGATTGGAGAGGAACCCCTCTTTTATAATCCTCTAATTAGGAGTAAGCTGCTGAAATAATAGCAGTATAAAACAAGCCTTCACTACAGTTGGAATAACGAAGCTTGGACAGCAGGACAGTGGAAGACTGCTGCCATATTCAGTCAGGAGACTGGCCTGAAATCATTAAGCCTGTTGGAAAGAATTAAAGAGGAAATAATCAGTGGACTCCCAGGGTTATTTATGGAGACTCTTGGAAGAGAGGCAACACAAGGCACACCAGAAAAAACAACTGGGTTCACTTCTGTGTCCATCAGGGTTGCAGTGGAGGAGCAGGAAGAGGACGATGGAGCTCTGCTGTCTTTTAAAACACCCAGATTGTTGGTCTTCTCCCAAGTGTCTAACAAAAAGCCTAAATTGTGTGGTAGTGAAAGTCCTCAACAGAACGGCTCTGGTCGGTGTCGGGGAGTCGAGGTTGGCCGGAGTGTTGGCGGCAGGGTCCTCTCCCAGGGACAGCTGGAGGTCCCTGTACAAACCTCCCATAGAGAAGCGTACTGCTGGTGGTACATGAGGCCGTGGCCACAAACACATATGTGGCACGTTGTGACCCCAGACTTAATAACCACTGTGTTTTTTCTAAAGCTGAGGAGACCTTGGGTCACCTATAGTTAGAGTCCCACATTACGTGGGTGTTTTGAGTTGTTGCAGAAGTGGATTAAAGGACTAGGTTTTAATTTAGATGAAAAACTATTTATTTTTGGTCCTAAGTAATTAGTTTCACAGCGCAGAGAGATGTGTCTGGTAAACGTCCTGGTAGGGTTAGGGTCAACAGGAGAAATAAGGTAAGAGGAACAGGATCCACAGACATTGAGCAGATGCTCAAAGGTTTAGCGGCAGCACAAATCAGAATAGAGTTAGTGTATCAAGATGATGAAAAGAGTAGAGCAGTTAAGGAGGTGACGTGGAATGCCTCTCAGGGGTCTCTGAAGACAGAAAAGTTGAGTGTTCTTTCAGGTTTATATGTCATTGTTTTTTGGTTGCTGGGGGTGGGTTCTGGGTCAATGTAAATAGTTTTAGGTTTCTTGGACTATAAGTTTGTTTTTTAAAATATGACCTAATAAAGGATTCTTTTAAAGGTCAAAGGTCTCTCCTCTCCTCTCTCCCTCCTCTCTCTCTCTCCTTTCTCCTCTCTGTCTCCCCCCCTTCTCTCTCTCTCCTCTCTGCCCCCCCCTCTCTCTTCTCTCTCTCCTTTCTCTCTCCTTTCTCCTCTCTCTCCTCTCTGTCTCCCCCCCTTCTCTCTCTCTCCTCTCTTCTCTCCCCTCTCTCCTCTCTGCCCCCCCCCCTTCTCTCTCTCTTTCTCTCATATTTCCACAGTGTGCAGAGAAATAAAGTAGGCGGTGACATTATTCCATTATGTTTTGGTTTCCATATATGTATATGTAAAAGTCTTTTTCAGTGTGGATGGGCCTAAGTGTTTTTTATTGGTTTTTAAAAGTTCAGGTCGATGCACAGCTCTTCTCTGATTGGACACAAATATTAGTATAAATCTGTTCATATCCAGGAAAACGACACTTACATCAGCAGACATGTTAGTTTAGTTGTGGTTAAAGCTGTGGTTTTTGGTTAGGTAACAACTGGCGGAGTGAACTGATGATGAAGGTGAGTGATGAAGGGGTGTCCCAATGTACCCACTACCCTTTATAGCTCTGTTGAAGGGGGAAAGGGTCGGGTTAAGGGGTGAAATGGGATTCAGCCTAAGAGTCCCAAACAGGGACCAGAGTCGGTCAGTATCTGGTCTCCTGGAAGGACTGTGGTCCAGGTGGGAACAAGGTAAAGAGTGAAATACCCTGAGACAAGGGGAGACGGAAGAGAAGTGAAATAATGTGAGGTGATGAGGAAGAGGAGGTGACAGGTTTGACCTATTTAAGTTTTTATTTCCCTCAAACTCTGGAACAGTTGACCTGAGGATCTGAGGTCTACTGTCAACATCCAGACTTTTAAATGGAAACTGAAAACCTCCCTTTTTAATGTAATTTAAAGGGACACATCAGTAATTATACTGACAGTCAATGAGAAGGTCCAGGCCAATAATTCATTATATAATCCATTAAGGAGTTTGGTAAATGTTGGGTTTGAATAGTTTCTATAGAATAGCGTCCATAGAACTCATTTGAGTCTTACACTTCCCAAACATTTTTCATTAGTCCACAGGGAGTGGTCTTTGGAAATCAGGTCAAAGTGCTGTTGGGGACAAAAACAAACATTTGTGCCCAGTTTAAAGGATGGGCTGGGAAGCCTCTATAAAGGCAATGAAAGACCCAATTTTTTATTCCATATGTTCAAGATGCCATGGTTAAATCCAGATGAAAGATGGCGTGTCCTTGGCATGGTACAAGCCGACCTAAGTTATTCCGAAGTTCGGCGTCGATTTAACTGTTCTCATCACACCATCCGATGTCTTGTTCAACGACATGGAGAGACTGGGTCTGCGACAGACCAACCACGTCCTGGACGTGAAAGAGTGACCACTCCGGATCAGGATCGTTACATCCTGAATCAACACTTACGGGATCGATTTTGTACAGCTACTCGTACTGCTACGGAAACACCAGGGAGACATAACCCTGGAATCAGCAACCCTACTGTCAGACGTCGCTTCCGAGCAGCAAACCTCAATGTACGGAGACCTTTAAGGGGCAACGTTATGACTCACCAGTGACGTCACAATCGCCTACAGTGGTGTCAGGAACGCCTGAGATGGACTCAACGTCAGTGGGGAGCTGTTCTCTTCACTGATGAGAGCAGATTTTGTGTCGACCACGCCGATGGACGGGAAAGAGTTTGGCGCAGACGTGGTAATGCTATGCTCTGTGTTGCATCCGTCAGGTGAATCGCTTGGGTGGGCCAAGTGTTATGGTCTGGGCCGGCATATCCCTACACCACAAGACCCCTCTAGTGGTTGTTGAAGGCACACTGACAGCTCAGCGCTACATCCGGGATATTCTGGAGTCCCTTGTTGTTCCCTTCCTCCAGCAACATCAGGATGTGGGTATCTTCCAACAGGATAATGTACGTCCACATGCCGCCGGTATCGCCAGAAGGTTCCTGGAAGATCAGAACGTCGAAACACTCCCATGGCCTGCGTATGCTCAATGATCTCAATCCCATTGAGCACATATGGGATCACCTCGGTGTACAGATCCAGAACCGTGTTCCTCATCCCATGAACAGAGGTCAGCTGATCCAGGCTCTTCAAGACGAGTGGCAGGCCCTTCCACAAGACCCTAACCCTAACCCTTTGATACGCAGTATGTGTCGGAGACTGATGGCTTGTATTGCTGTTGGAGGGGATAACACCTGTTACTAAGCTGGAACTTTGCAATTGCAGGGTAGATATTTTGTTTGAACTGTCCATTATCAAAGCTCAAAAGAATTTAGATTTTTTTTTTTTTGTTCACCACTTGTTAAATATCAGTTTATTGATTTGTAAAGCTTCTACATGATTTCATAGCATAAGAATAAAATTATTTACATAAATGTTGCCTGGACGTTTTCATTAATTAAAGGGACAGTTCAGTATGTTTCAGATGAATGTGTTTGACATCAGTGACTTTACTCTGGTGCACCCACAGTGACTCCGCCCCTCCCTTCTGACTCTGCCCCTTTACTCTGGTGCACCCACAGTGTCCTGTGAGCCCAGTTCTGGTACGTTTTTGGTCAAAGCCAAAGTAGTCCCGGCAGGTTTCCTGTGGTTAACAAAATAAAACCTGTTTCTTCTCAAAATAGTATGTGTTGGAATGAGTGATTTATTAACATAACAAAACCGTCACGGAACAAAAACTCACACTTGACATTTTATCTCATGATTTTCAGTTTTTAGTTCAGAATTTTGTCTTTATCGCAGTGTCAGTGTTGTTGTGTATCCTTTAGCTCAGGTCAGTGTCGTTGTGTATCCTTTAGCTCAGGTCAGTGTTGTTGTGTATCCTTTAGCTCAGGTCGTTCATCCTCATGTAAATCTTCTTCTTGACACTGTCACTGTTTATTCCGCCCATCTGTCACTTCTGGGCTTAAGTCGCTGCTCTGAATCTGCCTGGAGGGTTTAACCTTCACCCACATGAGCTTCACCACAGTGACCCACCAACCTCAGGCGTCCGCCAGCAGTACAGACTGATCACGGTCAAAGGGCAAACAGATTACTCCTCCATTTAGAAGGATGATCAAACATGGCAGACAAGGATTTTTTGGGGGGGGTTTTTAGTTAAATGTTGTGTTTTGGTTTGTAAAAGTGACATTCAGCAGGTGTTTCAATGTCTGGAACATCAGTCAGACTTTAATTTAATGAAAATATTAGAAATTATTTAGGTCGATTCGCATTACGGTAAGAAAAAGGGGTACTGTCATTCATTGCAATATATGAGCACCTGCATAACATTAAATGTTTTAAATGTGTTACTAATCTGGCTCACAAGTAGCAACAAGGAGGGGAGACCACAGCAAAAATAGCAGAATAGTAATATTTATTAAATAAAGATAATGTCTGTGTGCATGCAATGGTGTTGTGAGTGGATGCGTAGAGTGATCAAACTAAGCTAAATGGAGTCAACATGGAGGCCAGGACAGGAATCAAGCCCTTTTTAAGAGGCCCAGGTGGAGCTGATGTTGACAAGCCACAGGTGAATCTGCTTTGGACAATCACCCAGCCTCCTGCAACCAAACAGAAACCCCAAGCCCAATCCCTTGGCCGTCACAAATGATTTGAAAAAACTGTTATTTTGAGGGTATGATCAAACATTGGTCTAAAGTACACATTCATTCATTATCAACCGCTTATCCGAGGCTGGGTCGCGGGGGTAGCAGCCTAAGCAGGGAGGCCCAGACTTCCCTCTCCCCAGACACCTCCTCCAGCTCTTCAGGGGGGACCCCAAGGCGTTCCCAGGCCAGCCGAGAGACATAGTCTCTCCAGCGTGTCCTGGGTCTTCCCCGCGGCCGCCTCCCGATGGGACATGCCCGGAACACCTCCCTAGGGAGGCGTCCAGGAGGCATCCGAACCAGATGCCCGAGCCACCTCAGCTGACCCGTCTCGATGTGGAGGAGGAGCGGCTTTACTCCGAGCTCCTCCCTGGTGACTGAGCTCCTCACCCTATCCCTAAGGGTGCGCCCAGCCACTCTACGGAGGAAACTCATTTCGGCCGCTTGTATCCGGGATCTTGTTCTTTTGGTCATGACCCAAAGCTCATGACCATAGGTGAGGGTAGGAACGTAGATCAACCGGTAAATCGAGAGCTTCGCCTCTCGGCTCAGCTCCTTCTTCACCATGACGGACCGATACAACGTCCGCATCACTGCAGACGCTGTACCGATCCGCCTGTCGATCTCCCGTTCCATCCTTCCCTCACTCGTGAACAAGACCCCAAGATACTTAAACTCCTCCACTTGGGGCAAGGACTCCCCACCAACCCGGAGGGGGGGGCAAGCCACCCTTTTCCGGTCGAGAACCATGGCCTCAGATTTGGAGGTGCTGATCCTCATCCCACTCGCTTCACACTCAGCTGCAACTGTGTAAAGTACACAGTGCATCCCTATTTTTATTTTTTAGGCCTTCACCATGGACCATGTCTGCGCAAGGCCTATTGAGTCTGCTGTGATCGCCAGGGGATGACATATGTCAGGGACACGGTCGCCAGGGACGACCAGCTCATTAGTGCTTCGTCGTGGACCAGGTTCAGCTCATTAGTCCTTCATCGTGGACCAGGTTCAGCTCATTAGTCCTTTGTTGTGGACCAGGTTCAGCTCATTAGTCCTTTGTTGTGGACCAGGTTCAGCTCATTAGTCCTTTGTTGTGGACCAGGTTCAGCTCATTAGTCCTTCATCGTGGACCAGGTTCAGCTCATTTGTACTTTGTTGTGGACCAGGTTCAGCTCATTAGTCCTTCATTTTGGACCAGGTTCAGTTCATTAGTCCTTCGTTGTGGACCAGGTTCAGTTCATTAGTCCTTCATCGTGGACCAGGTTCAGCTCATTAGTCCTTTGTTGTGGACCAGGTTCACTTCATTAGTCCTTCATTGTGGACCAGGTTCAGCTCATTAGTCCTTCGTTGTGGACCATGTCCAGCTCATTAGTCCTTTGTCGTGGACCAGGTTCAGCTCATTAGTCCTTCGTTGTGGACCAGGTCCAGCTCATTAGTCCTTCATTGTGGACCAGGTTCAGTTCATTAGTCCTTCGTTGTGGACCAGGTCCAGCTCATTAGTCCTTTGTCGTGGACCAGGTTCAGCTCATTAGTCCTTCGTTGTGGACCAGGTTCAGTTCATTAGTCCTTCGTTGTGGACCAGGTTCAGCTCATTAGTCCTTCGTTGTGGACCAGGTCCAGCTCATTAGTCCTTTGTTGTGGACCAGGTCCAGCTCATTAGTCCTTCGTTGTGGACGAGGTTCAGCTCATTAGTCCTTTGTTGTGGACGAGGTTCAGCTCATTAGTCCTTCGTTGTGGACCAGGTCCAGCTCATTAGTCCTTCGTTGTGGACCAGGTCCAGCTCATTAGTCCTTTGTCGTGGACCAGGTTCAGCTCATTAGTCCTTCGTTGTGGACCAGGTTCAGTTCATTAGTCCTTCGTTGTGGACCAGGTTCAGCTCATTAGTCCTTCGTTGTGGACCAGGTCCAGCTCATTAGTCCTTTGTTGTGGACCAGGTCCAGCTCATTAGTCCTTCGTTGTGGACGAGGTTCAGCTCATTAGTCCTTTGTTGTGGACCAGGTCCAGCTCATTAGTCCTTCGTTGTGGACCAGGTCCAGCTCATTAGTCCTTTGTCGTCGACCAGGTTCAGCTCATTAGTCCTTCGTTGTGGACCAGGTTCAGCTCATTAGTCCTTTGTTGTGGACGAGGTTCAGCTCATTAGTCCTTCGTTGTGGACCAGGTCCAGCTCATTAGTCCTTCGTTGTGGACCAGGTCCAGCTCATTAGTCCTTTGTCGTGGACCAGGTTCAGCTCATTAGTCCTTCGTTGTGGACCAGGTTCAGTTCATTAGTCCTTCGTTGTGGACCAGGTTCAGCTCATTAGTCCTTCATTGTGGACCAGGTCCAGCTCATTAGTCCTTTGTTGTGGACCAGGTCCAGCTCATTAGTCCTTCGTTGTGGACGAGGTTCAGCTCATTAGTCCTTTGTCGTGGACCAGGTTCAGCTCATTAGTCCTTCGTTGTGGACCAGGTCCAGCTCATTAGTCCTTTGTTGTGGACCAGGTCCAGCTCATTAGTCCTTCGTTGTGGACGAGGTTCAGCTCATTAGTCCTTTGTTGTGGACGAGGTTCAGCTCATTAGTCCTTCGTTGTGGACCAGGTCCAGCTCATTAGTCCTTCGTTGTGGACCAGGTCCAGCTCATTAGTCCTTTGTCGTGGACCAGGTTCAGCTCATTAGTCCTTCGTTGTGGACCAGGTTCAGTTCATTAGTCCTTCGTTGTGGACCAGGTTCAGCTCATTAGTCCTTCATTGTGGACCAGGTCCAGCTCATTAGTCCTTTGTTGTGGACCAGGTCCAGCTCATTAGTCCTTCGTTGTGGACGAGGTTCAGCTCATTAGTCCTTTGTCGTGGACCAGGTTCAGCTCATTAGTCCTTCGTTGTGGACCAGGTCCAGCTCATTAGTCCTTTGTTGTGGACCAGGTCCAGCTCATTAGTCCTTCGTTGTGGACGAGGTTCAGCTCATTAGTCCTTTGTTGTGGACCAGGTCCAGCTCATTAGTCCTTCGTTGTGGACCAGGTCCAGCTCATTAGTCCTTCGTTGTGGACCAGGTCCAGCTCATTAGTCCTTTGTCGTGGACCAGGTTCAGCTCATTAGTCCTTCGTTGTGGACCAGGTTCAGTTCATTAGTCCTTCGTTGTGGACCAGGTTCAGCTCATTAGTCCTTCATTGTGGACCAGGTCCAGCTCATTAGTCCTTTGTTGTGGACCAGGTCCAGCTCATTAGTCCTTCGTTGTGGACCAGGTCCAGTTCAAGGCCTATTGAGTCTGCTGTGATTGCAGCATGAGTCAGCAATTTGACCTCTAATTTGACCTCTAATTTGACCTCTAATTTGACCGCCTGAACATGCACAAAAACTCACAAAATTATGCACACACTTCTGAAGTGTGAAAAATTGCAAGTATTTATAGTTACGTAAAAGTTGGTCAAGAAATGTGTCTACAGCGCCACCTAGAAAAGGTAAAATAGTTTGTATTAGGCCAGATCATGACCTAGTGAAGTTAGAGTTATGAAAATTAGAACACATGTTCGTCATATGATGATGATGAACAAAAAATGGCGAAGGTCTTTGACACTGCTTTCAGTTTTTATTATTATTAGGCCGATTGAGTCCACTGTGATCTGTGAATACATGTAAAGAGTATAAAGTACAAATATTTATATAAATGTAAAGAGTATAAAGTACATATATTTATATAAATGTAAAGAGTATAAAGTACATATATTTATATAAATGTAAAGAGTATAAAGTACAGATATTTATATAAATGTAAAGAGAATAAAGTACATATATTTATATAAATGTAAAGAGAATAACGTACATATATTTATATAAATGTAAAGAGTATAAAGTACAAATATTTATATAAATGTAAAGAGTATAAAGTACATATATTTATATAAATGTAAAGAGTATAAAGTACAAATATTTATATAAATGTAAAGAGTATAAAGTACAAATATTTATATAAATGTAAAGAGTATAAAGTACATATATTTATATAAATGTAAAGAGTATAAAGTACAAATATTTATATAAATGTAAAGAGTATAAAGTACATATATTTATATAAATGTAAAGAGTATAAAGTACAAATATTTATATAAATGTAAAGAGTATAAAGTACATATATTTATATAAATGTAAAGAGTATAAAGTACAAATATTTATATAAATGTAAAGAGTATAAAGTACAAATATAAATCAATCAGATCAAACAGAAAATCTCCAGCTCTTTGTGTTTTTGTGTTTCAGTCTGGTCTTATTATGGCGTGTTACCATGGATACGTGGACATTGTCATGGCGCTGTCTCAGTGTCCCTACATTGATGTCAACTGGCAGGACAACGAAGGCAACACGGCTCTGATCACTGCTGCACAAGCAGGTAAACAAATGCACCGTTAGACTGAATGTACAGAGCGCTTTCCATTAGTCACCCATTATTCATTCACTCTTACATTCTCACGCTAGTGGTTGAAAAGTCTATTTGGTCTAAGGTGGTTTACTGAAGTGTAGAAATAGGAAGTCTATCTATCTGTCTATCTATCTGTCTGTCTATCTGTCTGTCTGTCTCTTTCAGTAGGAAGTGGGTGGTTGCTGAGCTGAGCGAGTGTGTGTGTTTTCTGAGCTTTTTTCTGTTTTTTGTGATTATTTCTACTTTTCTTGGTGCTGGGTGTTTGTTAGTATTGTGTTGTGGGGGGTTGGAGTGTAGGGGGGTAGGTGTAGTAGTGAGGGTCGGAGATGAACCTGTTATCCAGCGAGGCTGGTAACATGGCTAGGCCGGGGTTAGAACAACTGACGCGGCGCCACCCCATACGGCTGACACCTTCGATCAGCTGCTCTGTAGAGGAAGTTAGCTTAGCGATAGGGGAGTTAAGTTAGCTTAGCAATAGGGGAGTTAGTTTAGCTTAGCGATATGAGGAGTTAAGTTAGCTTTGTGATAGGGGAACTAGTGAGTTTTCTCAGTGTTAAATGTTCTTCACAGATGAACAGTGCGGTGGTGTGGTGAACACAGGGTGGTGGTTAGACACTTTGACTCCTGCACTGTCACTGGTT
>CM035799.1:257500-282500 GCA_020466265.1 Siphamia tubifer | reverse complement strand
GAGCACACCCTTTAAAGTAGAGAGGGGTGTGTGACAGGGGTGTCCACTGTCACGGATGTTGTATTCTCTGGTTTTAGAACCCCTGATTGGCTCGTTAAGCTGTCAGCCTACGCAGACGATGTCATTGTTTTAATTAAAACTCAAGACGATATTGATTTTTTAAAACACAGTGTCCATTGGTTGGTTTGGCCTCATTAGCCAAAAGTTAATTGGGTCAAGAGTGAGGCTCTGATGGTGGGGGGAGGGCAGAGGTTAGCATTGAGCAGTGGATTGGAGTGGAAGAAGGGAGGGATAAAATACCTTTAGGAATAAAACATATTGTTTACATGTAAAGGTGTAGGAGGAGCCTGTTGCCATGACAACATACTGAAGTGAACATTCAGAGGTTGTTTGGACTGAACCATCGTTAAACTTGTGTCCTACAGGTCACATCTTCATCTCTAACTATCTGCTCAACTACTTCCCTGGACTCGACATCGAGAGGAGGAACTGCCACGGTTTCACCGCTCTGATGAAGGCCGCCATGCAGGGCCGATCGCAGTGTGTCCGCACGCTGATGCTAGCTGGTAAAACATTTACAGTGGTACCTCTACTTACACACTTCATTTGTTCCACAACTGTTTTCGTAGCATGACTTTAAGGCCCAGAATACTACCCCCTAAAGCCTTTAAAAATGAAACAAAAAGACCATTTTTGTCTAAATATGTTAGAAGTGTCATCGACCCTCCATCATCAGATCAGTGAATATAGCAGATGTTTTTTTTTCCAGTTTCTTTCTCCTTCATCCAAAGCAGTAACAGTCTGTACATCTGGTCGTTCAGTGATTAATACAAATATGTTCTGTACTAAATGAGATAAAAAGTCAAAATGATGCGATAAACTCTGGTGCACCAGAGTAGTTTGATAAGACAGAAAGAAAAAAATATTGAGTAAAATGAACAAAAATTATCAAAATAATCAATGGTTGTTGTCACTGATAACAGGTGTGCGTCTTATCAAACTACTTTCATCAGTTAAAAAAGTTTGCTTAAGGAGCACTACCTGGACTCAGAATAAGTAATAATAATTAGAGGGGCTCTTTGGATGGGAAAACCAAGAGTAAGACAAAAAAGAAAAAAATTCAAGGCACTGTCTTATAAGTGAAAATTTAAAAAGCCTTTAAAAATTGGCTTGGTTAAAAAAACCTATAAAATCCTGTAAAAAAACCCCAAAAACAACGTGTTTTGGCATCAAAGCCTTCATCAGGGAGTCGGACAAGATTCCCTGTTGTCTGACTCCCCGATGAAGGTTTCTAGGTTTTCATAACCAAGCCAATTTAATAAAGGCTTTTTACATTTTCACTTATATGACAGTGCCTTGGAATGTTTTCTTTTTTGTCTTACTTTCATCAGTTGTTGGGCAGTGTTAGTTGTTAGCACTGCTAGCTGTTAGCAGTGACAACACTAGCGCATTGATCGCTATTGACAGAAAGTAGCTCCAAGCAATTACGAACATTTATGTTTTAAATATATTCAGTGAACTGGCTTCTCTAATGTCTTTGGGAATTGTATTCCATAACTTTGGTGCATAGTTATTAAAGGCTGCATCCTCCATTTTCTTTGTAATATTTGTAATCGTTTATTATGCTTTTCATTATTAAGACTATTATTTGACTGATCCACTTGAACTACCTGTGCTTTACATCACTGACATGCGCGTTTGTTCCCAGGAGGTGATGTTCAGGCTCGGGACAACAGTCGTCACATGACGTCCAGGGAGTGGGCGTTGTTCACCGGTCGCTATGAAACAGCTGACCTGATGCTGCAGCTGATGTCCAGACCATGTGCAGAGCAGTTCTGTGACTCCTTCCCCCTGGAATGGCCTTTACTGGAGGTGAAGGAACATATGAGGAACAAAATACACCATCTGTTCTATTAAAGCAACACAACTTTTGTTTAACGACTTCTCCCAAAACTCACTGAACACTATTGGGTCTGTTTACATGACACTTTCATTCCACTGTTTCAATTCAATTCAATTCAATTTTATTTATAAAGCCCTAAATCACAACAAAGTCGTCTCAAAGGGCTTTACAAAAACATAATCAAGTACAGAGATACATGAAAAAGTCCCAAGCATCCCCTGTCCTTAGACCCTCCCCCTGTCCTTAGACCCTCCCCCTGTCCTTAGACCCTCCTTCTCAGCAGAAAAAACTTCCAAACCCAGTGGGAAAAAGAAGAAATCTTGAGGAGAACCACATTGAAGGACAGATCCACTCCCATGGACGGACAGACTATAGATGAACGTCCATGTATAAATGCAGGAAGGGGGGCTGGTCCAGACAGGCTGGGGAGGGGGTCCGGGGTCACAGGTCAGCACAGGCGAGAAACTGCAGATCCTGTCGTCCATGGCTCCCGTGCAGACACTGTCAGGAGAGCCACCACTCCCCCCAGGGGGGGAGAGGGGAAAGGGGACACCAGGTGACTAGTCATGAACAGACTTGGTATGAAAGATATGTTATAAAAATGACAGAAACAGGTGTGAGAGAGAGAAAGAGAAGAAAGAACTCAGTGTCTGTACTTCCCCCAGCATTCTAACTCCTAGGGCAGCCTAGACTGAACTGTGACTCATACATCATGTATACATGATATATGAGTCACATCATTTTTAACTAACCTGACCATAGTCTTTCTCAAACAGGAATGTTTTAAGCCTAATTTTAAATGTAGAGACTGTGTCGGCGTCTTTAATATTAAAGGGAAGATGATTCCATAAGACAGTAACCATGGTAACTAAAGGCTCTAGCTCCTACTGTACTTTTAGAAACCCTAGGAACTTTCAATAAACCTGCATTCTGAGAATGAAGGGTTCTATTGGGTTGGTACGGAACCAGATCATCTTTAAGATAAGAGGGGCCCATACCATTAACCCCTGACCTCTGACCCTAACCCTAACCCATACCATTAATGGTTTTATATGTAAGGAGGAGGATTTTAAATTTAATTGTAGACTCAACTGGTAGCCAATGAAGCATTTGGAGCACAGGGGTGATAGGGTTAGGGGTCAGGGGTCAGGGTTTGGAGCACAGGGGTGATGGGGTTAGGGGTCAGGGGTCAGGGTTTGGAGCACAGGGGTGATGTGTTCTCTTCTATTTGATCCTGTTAATAATCTTGCTGCTGCATTTTGAACCAGTTGAAGCTTTTTAGGGAATACTTAGGACACGCTACAAGTAAGGAGTTACAATAATCTAATCGTGATGTAACAAATGCATGAATTAATTTTTCTGCAGTCGTTTTAGACAGAATATTCCTAATTTTGGCTAATGTTGCGCAGGTGAAAGAAGGCTGTTCTACATGTTTGGTTAATGTGCATTTTGAATGAAAGATCTGGATCAAATAAAACTCCTAAATTTTTAACTGTGTCACTGGGTGTTACACTTAAGTTGTCTACAGTAACTATGTGGTCAGTTAGGGAGTCTCTCGCATTTTTAGGACCAATTATAACGACTTCAGTTTTTTCAGGGTTCAGTAAAAGATAATTGGCACTCATCCAAATTTTTATGTCTTGAACACATGTACTTAGTTTATCTATTTGTCTGGTCTGATCAGGTTTACATGACAGTTTTCATTCCTGTGTCATTCAGAATAAAACTTACTGTATTTTTCTGACTATAAATTAAATTTTTTCATAGTTTGGCTTTAAAACTTTGTCTATCCATCAAAAGGACATCAAGTATCAAAAACCAAAAACGGCTGAAAATGATATATGACACGACCCTGTAGGTCCATCTGTTAAAAGTTGATCTTTCTTCTTGTCCAATGGCGTCCATTTTCAATTTGTGGCTGTAGCATGACGGCAGTAGTTTAGTCATAGTACTTAGTTTAGTTTCAGTATGACTAACTAAAGGCAAGGTAAATTTATTTGTATATCACATTTCATGTACAGGACAACTCAAGGTGCTTTACACAAAAAACAGAAACAGAAGAAAATAAAAATAATAAAGATGCATTGAAAGACAATTAAAATCAAGACATAAAAACATTTTAAAGCAAATAATAATTTAAGTAAAAGCTCCAGTGAACAATAATGTTTTCAGACCTGATTTAAATGAACTGACAGATTGAGCAGACCTCAGGTATTAACACAAGTTAACACTAGTTAACAGTAGTTAACACTAGTTAACAGTTGTTCTCAGACCTCAGGTATTAACACTAGTTAACAGTAGTTAACACTAGTGAACAGTTGTTCTCACACCTCAGGTATTAACACTAGTTAACACTAGTTAACACTAGTTAACAGTTGTTCTCAGACCTCAGGTATTAACACTAGTTAACACTAGTTAACAGTAGTTAACAGTTGTTCTCAGACCTCAGGTATTAACACTAGTTAACACTAGTTAACAGTTGTTCTCAGACCTCAGGTATTAACACTAGTTAACACTAGTTAACAGTAGTTAACACTAGTTAACAGTTGTTCTCAGACCTCAGGTATTAACACTAGTTAACACTAGTTAACAGTTGTTCTCAGACCTCAGGTATTAACACTAGTTAACACTAGTTAACAGTTGTTCTCAGACCTCAGGTATTAACACTAGTTAACACTAGTTAACAGTAGTTAACACTAGTTAACAGTTGTTCTCAGACCTCAGGTATTAACACTAGTTAACAGTAGTTAACACTAGTTAACAGTTGTTCTCAGACCTCAGGTATTAACACTAGTTAACAGTAGTTAACACTAGTTAACAGTTGTTCTCAGACCTCAGGTATTAACACTAGTTAACAGTAGTAAACAGTTGTTCTCAGACCTCAGGTATTAACACTAGTTAACAGTTGTTCTCAGACCTCAGGTATTAACACTAGTTAACAGTAGTTAACACTAGTTAACAGTTGTTCTCAGACCTCAGGTATTAACACTAGTTAACACTAGTTAACACTAGTTAACAGTTGTTCTCAGACATCAGGTATTAACACTAGTTAACACTAGTTAACAGTAGTTAACACTCGTTAACAGTTGTTCTCAGACCTCAGGTATTAACACTAGTTAACAGTAGTTAACACTAGTTAACAGTTGTTCTCAGACCTCAGGTATTAACACTAGTTAACACTAGTTAACAGTTGTTCTCAGACCTCAGGTATTAACACTAGTTAACAGTAGTTAACACTAGTGAACAGTTGTTCTCACACCTCAGGTATTAACACTAGTTAACACTAGTTAACACTAGTTAACAGTTGTTCTCAGACCTCAGGTATTAACACTAGTTAACACTAGTTAACAGTAGTTAACAGTTGTTCTCAGACCTCAGGTATTAACACTAGTTAACACTAGTTAACAGTTGTTCTCAGACCTCAGGTATTAACACTAGTTAACACTAGTTAACAGTAGTTAACACTAGTTAACAGTTGTTCTCAGACCTCAGGTATTAACACTAGTTAACACTAGTTAACAGTTGTTCTCAGACCTCAGGTATTAACACTAGTTAACACTAGTTAACAGTTGTTCTCAGACCTCAGGTATTAACACTAGTTAACACTAGTTAACAGTTGTTCTCAGACCTCAGGTATTAACACTAGTTAACACTAGTTAACAGTTGTTCTCAGACCTCAGGTATTAACACTAGTTAACACTAGTTAACAGTAGTTAACACTAGTTAACAGTTGTTCTCAGACCTCAGGTATTAACACTAGTTAACAGTAGTTAACACTAGTTAACAGTTGTTCTCAGACCTCAGGTATTAACACTAGTTAACAGTAGTAAACAGTTGTTCTCAGACCTCAGGTATTAACACTAGTTAACAGTTGTTCTCAGACCTCAGGTATTAACACTAGTTAACAGTAGTTAACACTAGTTAACAGTTGTTCTCAGACCTCAGGTATTAACACTAGTTAACACTAGTTAACACTAGTTAACAGTTGTTCTCAGACATCAGGTATTAACACTAGTTAACACTAGTTAACAGTAGTTAACACTCGTTAACAGTTGTTCTCAGACCTCAGGTATTAACACTAGTTAACAGTAGTTAACACTAGTTAACAGTTGTTCTCAGACCTCAGGTATTAACACTAGTTAACACTAGTTAACAGTTGTTCTCAGACCTCAGGTATTAACACTAGTTAACAGTTGTTCTCAGACCTCAGGTATTAACACTAGTTAACAGTAGTTAACACTAGTTAACAGTTGTTCTCAGACCTCAGGTATTAACACTAGTTAACAGTAGTTAACACTAGTTAACAGTTGTTCTCAGACATCAGGTATTTACACTAGTTAACAGTAGTTAACACTAGTTAACAGTTGTTCTCAGACCTCAGGTATTAACACTAGTTAACAGTAGTTAACAGTTGTTCTCAGACCTCAGGTATTAACACTAGTTAACACTAGTTAACAGTAGTTAACACTAGTTAACAGTTGTTCTCAGACCTCAGGTATTAACACTAGTTAACACTAGTTAACACTAGTTAACAGTAGTTAACACTCGTTAACAGTTGTTCTCAGACCTCAGGTATTAACACTAGTTAACAGTAGTTAACACTAGTTAACAGTTGTTCTCAGACCTCAGGTATTAACACTAGTTAACAGTAGTTAACAGTTGTTCTCAGACCTCAGGTATTAACACTAGTTAACAGTTGTTCTCAGACCTCAGGTATTAACACTAGTTAACAGTAGTTAACACTAGTTAACAGTTGTTCTCAGACCTCAGGTATTAACACTAGTTAACAGTAGTTAACACTAGTTAACAGTTGTTCTCAGACATCAGGTATTTACACTAGTTAACAGTAGTTAACACTAGTTAACAGTTGTTCTCAGACCTCAGGTATTAACACTAGTTAACAGTAGTTAACAGTTGTTCTCAGACCTCAGGTATTAACACTAGTTAACACTAGTTAACAGTAGTTAACACTAGTTAACAGTTGTTCTCAGACCTCAGGTATTAACACTAGTTAACAGTAGTTAACACTAGTTAACAGTAGTTAACACTAGTTAACAGTTGTTCTCAGACCTCAGGTATTAACACTAGTTAACAGTAGTTAACACTAGTTAACAGTTGTTCTCAGACCTCAGGTATTAACACTAGTTAACAGTAGTAAACAGTTGTTCTCAGACCTCAGGTATTAACACTAGTTAACAGTTGTTCTCAGACCTCAGGTATTAACACTAGTTAACAGTAGTTAACACTAGTTAACAGTTGTTCTCAGACCTCAGGTATTAACACTAGTTAACACTAGTTAACACTAGTTAACAGTTGTTCTCAGACATCAGGTATTAACACTAGTTAACACTAGTTAACAGTAGTTAACACTCGTTAACAGTTGTTCTCAGACCTCAGGTATTAACACTAGTTAACAGTAGTTAACACTAGTTAACAGTTGTTCTCAGACCTCAGGTATTAACACTAGTTAACAGTAGTTAACAGTTGTTCTCAGACCTCAGGTATTAACACTAGTTAACAGTTGTTCTCAGACCTCAGGTATTAACACTAGTTAACAGTAGTTAACACTAGTTAACAGTTGTTCTCAGACCTCAGGTATTAACACTAGTTAACAGTAGTTAACACTAGTTAACAGTTGTTCTCAGACATCAGGTATTTACACTAGTTAACAGTAGTTAACACTAGTTAACAGTTGTTCTCAGACCTCAGGTATTAACACTAGTTAACAGTAGTTAACAGTTGTTCTCAGACCTCAGGTATTAACACTAGTTAACACTAGTTAACAGTAGTTAACACTAGTTAACAGTTGTTCTCAGACCTCAGGTATTAACACTAGTTAACAGTAGTTAACACTAGTTAACAGTAGTTAACACTAGTTAACAGTTGTTCTCAGACCTCAGGTATTAACACTAGTTAACAGTTGTTCTCAGACCTCAGGTATTAACACTAGTTAACAGTAGTTAACAGTTGTTCTCAGACCTCAGGTATTAACACTAGTTAACAGTAGTTAACACTAGTTAACAGTTGTTCTCAGACATCAGGTATTAACACTAGTTAACAGTAGTTAACACTAGTTAACAGTTGTTCTCAGACCTCAGGTATTAACACTAGTTAACAGTAGTTAACAGTTGTTCTCAGACCTCAGGTATTAACACTAGTTAACAGTTGTTGTCAGACCTCAGGTATTAACACTAGTTAACACTAGTTAACAGTAGTTAACAGTTGTTGTCAGACCTCAGGTATCCAGGTAGTTTGTTCCACAGTTGAGGAGCAGAGTAACAGAATGATGCTTCACTTTGTTTCGTTCTTATCTTTGGAACACACAGTAAACCTGTTCCTGATGACCTATGACCTCAGGGCTCTGGATGCTTCATATAGAACCAGTAGGTCTAGGATGTATTTGGGTCCAAGGCCGTTTAGTTCTTTATAGACCAGGAGTAAGATTTAGAACTGTGACCTTTGGCCCACAGGAAGAACATGTAAGGATTTGAGGACGGGTGTGATGTGGTCCAGTTTCCTGGTACTGGGGTGTGATGTGGTCCAGTTTCCTGGTACTGGGGTGTGATGTGGTCCAGTTTCCTGGTACTGGGGTGTGATGTGGTCCAGTTTCCTGGTACTGGGGTGTGATGTGGTCCAGTTTCCTGGTACTGGGGTGTGATGTGGTCCAGTTTCCTGGTACTGGTCAGGACTCTGGCAGCAGTGTTTTGGATCAGCTGTTGCTGCCTGATTGATGTTTAGTTCAGACCAGTGAAGACACCATTATAATAATCTAACTTACTGAAAATGAATGAATGAGTTTTTCTGTGTCTGGTTTGGACAGAAAACCTTTGATTTTAGCGAATGTTCTTTAGGTGGTAATAGGCAGATTTGGTAATAACTTTTAAATGTTTGTTAAATTTCAGGTCAGAGTCAATAATTACACCCAGATTTCTGGCTTGGTTTGTGGGGTTTAGTGACATGGACTCAAGGTGAGCACTGACCTTTGACCTTTCTTTTTTGGGGCCAAAAACAATCACTTCTGTTTTGTCCGCATTAAGCTGTAGAAGGTTCTGGAACATCCACTCAGTGATTTGATGAAAACATTTACTCATTGTCAGTAAGGGACTGTAATCGAGTGATGACACAGAAATATAAAGTTGTGTGTCATCTGCATATGTGTGGTAAGAAATGTTGAAATGTTCTATGATCTGAGCCAGGGGCAGCATATACATGTGGAACAGAAGAGGTCCCAAAATGGACCCTTGGGGAACCCCACACAACATCTTTGTACTCACTGACCTGTGATTACCAACTGAAACGAAGTAGTTCCTATCTTGTAAATAAGATTTGAACCAGTTTAACACAGTGCCCGTAAGCCCCACCCACTTTTCCAGTCTGTCAAGCAGTATGTCGTGGTCAACTGTATCAAATGCGGTACTGAGGTCCAATAGTACTAGGACAGACGTTCTGGATGAATAATTACTCAGATGAATGTCATTTAACCCTTTGATCAGTGCAGTCTCAGTGCTGTGTTTGTGCTCGAAATCCAGACGGAAAGTCACGATAAAGACTGTTTTACACCAAGAAGACATGAATGTGCTGAAAAACAACTGGTGTGTTTGATATGGGCCTGTAGTTACTATTACTGAAACATCCCCATATGGGCCTGTAGTTACTATTACTGAATCATCTACATATGGGCCTGTAGTTACCTATTACTGAAGCATCCCCATATGGGCCTGTAGTTACCTATTACTGAAGCATCCCCATATGGGCCTGTAGTTACCTATTACTGAAGCATCCCCATATGGGCCTGTAGTTACCTATTACTGAAGCATCCCCATATGGGCCTGTAGTTACCTATTACTGAAGCATCCCCATATGGGCCTGTAGTTACCTATTACTGAAGCATCCCCATATGGGCCTGTAGTTACTATTACTGAAGCATCCCCATATGGGCCTGTAGTTACCTATTACTGAAGCATCCCCATATGGGCCTGTAGTTACCTATTACTGAAGCATCCCCATATGGGCCTGTAGTTACCTATTACTGAAGCATCCCCATATGGACCTGTAGTTACCTATTACTGAAGCATCCCCATATGGGCCTGTAGTTACCTATTACTGAAGCATCCCCATATGGGCCTGTAGTTACCTATTACTGAAGCATCCCCATATGGGCCTGTAGTTACCTATTACTGAAGCATCCCCAACATGGGCCTGTAGTTACTATTACTGAAGCATCCCCATATGGGTCTGTAGTTACCTATTACTGAAGCATCCCCATATGGGCCTGTAGTTACTATTACTGAAGCATCCCCATATGGGCCTGTAGTTACTATTACTGAAGCATCCCCATATGGGCCTGTAGTTACTATTACTGAAGCATCCCCATATGGGTCTGTAGTTACCTATTACTGAAGCATCCCCATATGGGTCTGTAGTTACCTATTACTGAAGCATCCCCATATGGGCCTGTAGTTACTATTACTTAAGCATCCCCATATGGGCCTGTAGTTACTATTACTGAAGCATCCCCATATGGGTCTGTAGTTACCTATTACTGAAGCATCCCCATATGGGCCTGTAGTTACTATTACTGAAGCATCCCCATATGGGCCTGTAGTTACCTATTACTGAAACATCCCCATATGGGCCTGTAGTTACCTATTACTGAATCATCCAGATGAGTCTTTTTTAGAAGAGGTTTAATTACTGCAGTTTTTAAGGCCTGATGAAACTGTCCTGACTGAACATAAGTGTTTATTATCTGCTCTATATGTGAAGCTGTACAGTTAAAAACATTTGTAAAAACTTTGGTAGCAGATGGTCAAGGCAGCAGGTTGTTGACTTTAACTGTTTAAGAATTTCCATCAGTGATGTGTAATCGACAAGGACAAAGTGTTCCACATGACAAGAAGGTACACGTGATAAAAACATCTGTCCTGAGCTGGAGCTACAGACTGTCTGTCTGTCTGTCTGTCTGTCTGTCTGTCTTATCTTTAATATTTTATCTGTAAAGAAAACAGCAAAGTCGTTGCATGACTTTTTGGACACCAGGTCAGATGGAATTGAAGCTATTGGATTTGTTAGTCTGTCCACAACACAAAACAATGTGCGTGCATTATTACTGTCTGTTGATCATCTCACAGAAAAAGGACTGCCTCGAATGTTTGACTTCCTGGTTATAGGCCTGCAGACTTTCTTTATAGGTGTCATAGTTAACCTGTAGTAAACACCCACAACCTTTAACAACAGCCAATGTCCATAAAAACCTCCTGGGTCCAAAGATAAAAGGTTCTGCTCAACTTTTTTAGCAACTGATGTGATATGATGATGTCATCACATGGTTCTTACAGGATCATTGTGTGCTTGAGAGGAACAGGTCAAATACGTCACCCTAAAAAGTCCTGGAAGATCCGAGAGTAGAAACACACCTATTGATTGATTGACAGACTGACTGACAGACTGACTGACAGACTAATTGCCTGTTGTTCGTGTTTGTCTTTCAGGACTTGGTGTCTCAGTCCCAGCAGCCTCAGACCTGCGCCAGTCGTCTGAGCAACCTGTTCTCTTGCTGTCCGTACCGCTTCTACATCAACAACAAGATCAGTCCGGTGGACGACGGGGTCCTGGACCACATGGTCCGGATCACCACCGGTATCGCCAGCCCCTTCATTGCCACGGCGTGTCACACCGTGTGTCCAGGAAGCCCGCCATGCATTGGAAAGAGGCGTTTCGCAGTGCAGGAGATCCTGAGGAGGAGACGACTGGCCGAGCTGAAGAGTCTGGGCCCCGACAGACTCAACCACTACAAGAGGTTCTTCCAGAACTCGCGGGTCCTCCTAATCCCGAAGGTGAGGGACCGCAGGGCCAGCCTCCAGCCCCAGCTGCTCAGCGACATGGCGGCAGCGTCGTCTGTGGTCCTACGGCGGGCCAGTCTACTGCCTCTGAACATGATGAGGAGGAGCAGCGTCCGGCCGGGCCTGGTGGTCCCCAAAGTCCGGCTCTGCAAGGCCCCACCCTCTACGTACATCCCTGAGAAGGTCCAACAGCATCACAACGACAACCAGCTGCAGGTGCCCAAGTGGGACTACAAGATGAAACGACTGGAGAGGAGGCGCGAGGAGGAGAAGAAACACCTGCTTCCTCTGATAAGGAGGAGGTGAAGGAGTCACAGAACAGTTTAACCCTTTAATGAAGGAGGTGAAGGAGTCACATAACTGGAACTGGAAACTGCAAGAAAACTACAAATATGTGCAACAAGTGGTTCCAGACACAACAAGCCCCGCCCCCTCACAAGTACTGGAGGTTATTGACAAAATTATTTGACAATAAGGTTGATTAGACATGGTAACAAGTGTGTGTGTCTGTGTGTGTGTGTGTGTGTATGTGTGTGTGTGTGTGTGTATGTGTGTATGTGTGTGTGTGTGTGTGTGTGTGTCTGTGTGTGTGTATGTGTGTGTGTGTCTGTGTGTGTGTATGTGTGTGTGTGTGTCTGTGTGTGTGTATATGTGTGTGTGTGTGTGTGTGTGGGGGTTAGGGTTACTCTTATCCGTATCAACAGATCCTTATGAGTGGATCTCCTGAATAGATCCAGTAGCTGATCTTGGTCTGAGCTCACAGTGGTTTTGGGCAGAATGTGAAGGCGGGGCTTAATGTAAAGGCGGAGCCCTGGATAAACGTCTTAAATGTAACACACTGAACAGTCCAGCCTGGAAATAATCATGGCAACCGACAGATTGACAGCAACACTGAACCTGAGGCCACATAAAAAGAGGTTTTAAACATAAACATAAACAACAGTCACCCAGTTCTTATCACCACTGTTTATAACCCTTTAAAATAATCTGACCTTAATTTTGACCTTTCAAGGTCACTCAAGGTCAAAGGTCATGATGTCATTTTGAACCCATTGTCAGGTTTCTATCTGTCAATAATAAAAATCATGTCTCTATTTTGACTGTTTTTTTCCGTTATAGTCCATTTTATAGTATTTTTAGATATTTACCAAGTGACCTCTGATCTCTTGGGTCAACAATACATCAAAACAAGATTTTATTTTAATTTTATTACATATTCACACACATCGCCCCACCTGTCTCCTTCAGACTCGGGTCCTCTACCAGAGGCCCCTCCCACGTGGGCGGTGTCTCCTTCAGACTCGGGTCCTCTACCAGAGGTCTGGGAGCCTGAGGGTTCTGCGCAGGATCTTAGCTGTTCCTAACAATGTTCTCTTTTGGACACAGATCTGTGATGTTGTTCCTGGTATCTGCTGGAGACATTGTCCCAGCTTGGGGGTCACTGCCCCTAGTGCCCCCATCACTACTGGTACCACTGTTGCCTTCACACTCCACATTTTCTCTAACTCCTCTTTCAGCCCTTGGTATTTCTCTTCTCTTCTCATGTTCTTTCTTTCTCATGTTGCTATCACTGGGGACTGCTACATCTATCACCACCACTGTCTTCTCATGTTTATCCACCACCACTATGTCAGGCTGATTGGCCATCACCATCTGGTCTGGATCTGGAAGTCCCACAGGATCTTGGCCTGTTTGTTCTCTGTCACCTTTGGGGGGTTCTCCCATCTTGACCCTTGACCTCCAGTCCATACTTTTTACAGATGTTCCTGTACAGTATGTCCTCTACCTGGTTATGCCTCTCCATGTATGCCTTACCTGCCACCATCTTACACCTGCTGTGATGTGCTGGACTGTTTCAGGGGCTTGTCTACACAGCCTACACCTGGGGTCCTGTCTGATGTGGTAGACCCCAGCCTCTATTGCTCTGGTGTTCAGGGCTTGTTCTTGTGCAGCCACGAGTAGTGTCTCTGTGCTGTCCTTTAGTCCAGCCTTTTCCAGACACTGGTATGTCTTTTCCATATCAGCCACTTCCTCAATTTGCTGATGGTACACGCCATGCAAGGGTTTGTCCGTCCATGATAGCCCCTCTGGTTCCTCGACTTTACTGGGCTTTTGTTGCCTGAGGCATTCACTTAGCAGTTGGTCATTGGGGGACATTTTCTTGATGTATTTGTCGTCGTTTGTTTTCCTTGGTTTTGGATTTCCCTGTTGAGACGACTCAAAAATACCAGGACCAAATAAGAAAGGTTAACAATTTATTAAAAATATAGACACATGAATTAAAACAATTGAGTAATCAATCATTGAGCTTACAAACCTTCCAAGTCCTAAAAGTAACTTCAGACAATTGTCTGATCACAGATGAGAGAAGAGTCCAGAGTGACAGAACAGAGTGGGGTAAAAGAAAAAACCCTCTGCCTGTCTCTTGTTTTATATACTTTTCTCTAAGAGAGGTGGACCTTAGTCTTGACAACAGACCAAATGTCTTAATTCCTACGTCATTCTACTGGCAGTCCTCACATGTATTTCCCATTATTGTTCTCTCTTCTCTGCTGCTTCTCACAGGAAGTGACCTTTCAGGTCAACTCAGTGTGCAGACATTCCAACACACACACACAATCATTTAATAACATTAACATCCAGATATTATAATATGATATATTTTTTTGCTGAGATTACACAGATATATCAATTCCTCATCATATTCCTGGAGGTTTGCCGTTTCCTCCTGGACAGTAGTTCTGACACTAACTAGTCCTCGGCCCCCTTCCTTTCTCTTAGTGTACAGCCTCAGGACACTGGACTTGGGGTGGAACCCTCCATGCATGGTAAGGAGTTTCCTTGTCTTGATATCAGTGGCTTGTATCTCTTCCAGTGGCCAGGATATTATCCCAGCTGGGTATCTGATTACTGGCAGGGCATAGGTGTTAATGGCCTGGATCTTATTTTTGCCGTTCAGCTGACTTTTCAGGACCTGTCTTACCCTCTGTAGGTATTTGGCTGTGGCCGACTTCCCAGCTGCCTCCTCATGATTACCATTTGTCTGTGGGATCCCTAGGTATTTGTAACTTTCCTGCACATCTGTGATATTCCCTTCAGGTAGGTCAACCCCTTCAGTTGTGATCACCTTTCCTCTTCTAGATATCATCCGCCCACATTTATCTAGTCCCAATGACATCCCAATGTCTTTGCTGTAGATCCGGGTGAGGTGAATTAGGGAATCAATGTCACGCTCATTCTTGGCATACAGCTTGATGTCATCCATGTAGAGGAGGTGGTTGATGGATGTTCCACTTCGGAACTGGTATCTGAAGCCACTCTTTGAGATGATCTGGCTGAGGGGGTTTAGGCCTATGCAGAACAGCAGGGGGGACAGAGCATCTCCTTGGTAAATGCCGCATCTGATGTTCACCTGTGCAATTGGCTTTGAGTTGGCCTCCAGAGTTGTCTTCCACAGCCTCATTGAGTTCTGTTGATGTTCTACAGTTTTAAACATTCCAGTATCCATGTATGTGGCATTGAGAGAGGAGAGGGGGCTGTACTTCCACAGGTCACATGGCCACAGGTGTGTGGAAAGCTTCACTGAGGCCAGGATGGAGATTTTCAAAGCCTGCTTAAAGAGAGCCCAAATTCAGCTCTATCCCCGCCCCCCATGCCTACATCTTTATCTTATTTTTACATTTATGATCTCTTAAAAATATATATTTTTAAATCTTTATTTTCATCTCTATATTAGTTTAAATGGCATTTTCTCATTTTAACATTTTTGTGTTTTATTAAATGACTCATTCTATGATTATTTATTAATATTAACTTTATTAAAGGACTCATTTTATGCTTATTTATTAATATTAACTTTATTAAAGGACTCATTCTATGCTTATTTATTAATATTGTTGTTCTTCATTGTTATTGAATTCATTGTGTGTTGGTTCTATTTATAAAAACGTTCAGATTGTTTTGTTTCCAGTTGTTTTTTTCACGGTAGAAAAATGACTGGAGGTGGAACAACAGAGTTTACTTCTACTTCCTCATACATGTCCATGACGCGCTGATGAGGCGTCTGTGATTGGCTCAGAATGTGTGAAGGAACACTCCCCCCTCCCCTCTGGCTCTGTGTGTGTTTACCATCCCAGAGTAACATCCAGCTAGGTTTGGTGACGTCACTTATTTTGAAAACGTGCAGTAAAAAAACAGTCTTTATTTCCACAGAGACACATGAACCAGTTTGATCCAACAGTTTTTTACAGTTTGTGCAGCAGCTACTGTGGCGCCGTCTGCTCTAGTAGATGCTAATGCTAATGCTACTGCAGATTGGCTGCAATGGTGGAGGGGCTTAACCCCAGGTGGGTGATGCTAAAGTCCCTCTGTCATCTTTTTCTGGGTCCCTGGTTCCTGTTGTTTAGTGTGAATGTGGTATACAGCAGTGGAGGTGACAAACCATGTCAAAGGAGCGTGTGTTCATAAGTCTGCGTGAGCCATCACCATGGTAACGCTGGGTGAGCCATCACCATGGTAACGCTGGGTGAGCCATCACCATGGTAACGCTGGGTGAGTCTTCGCCATGGTAACGCTGGGTGAGCCATCACCATGGTAACACTGGGTGAGCCATCACCATGGTAACGCTGGGTGAGCCATCACCATGGTAACGCTGGGTGAGTCTTCGCCATGGTAACGCTGGGTGAGTCTTCGCCATGGTAACGCTGGGTGAGCCGTCAGATTCCAATAGGACAAAAGTGACAGTGTTTTGCAGTAGAATGACACCTTTAAACATCTCTTTTAACAAATCTTAATTTACTTTTCTGTTTTCTGTTTCTATGGATGTTTAAATGTTGAAATAACTGTGTTCAACTTGTTTGTGAAAGTTTCCAACAACATTTGTTTATTAATGCACAGCTCCGTCTGGCAACTGACCATCAATTTCCAGATGGCTGATTGTCCTTGAATGCACCACCCAGGAAAACTGAAATACAGCCTCTCCTTGGAATTAAAGCAGTGCCTAACAATAAGCAACAACATGCGGTGTGATAGATGAGCCGTCTGCTGAAAGTCTTCAGTTTCTGAGTTTTCATGTTATAGAAAGAAAAGTTCACAGATGGAAGGAAAGAAACAAACATTTTTCTGAATATTTTTGTTCATTTTACTGAATATTTTTGTTCATTTTACTGAATATTTTTGTTCATTTTACTGAATATTTTAATTCATTTTACTGAATATTTTTGATCATTTTATAGATTTTTTTTTTTTTTACTGAATATTTGCACAAAATAGTGGCGAGATTATGCATTCTTTGAATACTTGTTAAAACTGAGGCCAACTGTATCTTGAACTCATCTTCCAATCAACGAACACCAACATCCATACATTTGGACATGGAACGTAGCCGTCGACTCGTCATGGACAACACAGTTCAGATTCATCACTATTCTTGTCCTTATTGACAGTAAACTTGACCCACTGCAGTTTTCATACCAGGCAGGAAAAGGACTAGATGATGTCAAGATTTTTATGTTAGAAAAAAATCTATGAACAATCCTGGTCCCATGTCAGAATTTTATTGCCGATTTTTCTTCTGCTTTTAATAAGATGTACTAAATAATTGAATTGAATCTTATTTTAATCTGTCGGAGCAGATTTTATTTTTGCTTTTAAACTTTTTAACCGAATTCAGTGTATTTTAGTGAATGTCCAAAGGTGTGTCTATGTCCAGTACTGGTGTACCTCAGGGCTGTGTTCTGTCACCTCTGCAGTACTGGTGTACCTCAGGGCTGCGTCCTGTTTACTCTGCAGTACTGGTGTACCTCAGGGCTGCGTCCTGTTTACTCTGCAGTACTGGTGTACCTCAGGGCTGTGTACTGTTTACTCTGCAGTACTGGTGTACCTCAGGGCTGTGTCCTGTTTACTCTGCAGTACTGGTGTACCTCAGGGCTGTGTCCTGTTTACTCTGCAGTACTGGTGTACCTCAGGGCTGTGTCCTGTTTACTCTGCAGTACTGGTGTACCTCAGGGCTGTGTCCTGTTTACTCTGCAGTACTGGTGTACCTCAGGGCTGTGTCCTGTTTACTCTGCAGTACTGGTGTACCTCAGGGCTGTGTCCTGTTTACTCTGCAGTACTGGTGTACCTCAGGGCTGTGTCCTGTTTACTCTGCAGTACTGGTGTACCTCAGGGCTGTGTTCTGTTTACTCTGCAGTACTGGTGTACTTCAGGGCTGTGTTCTGTTTACTCTGCAGTACTGGTGTACCTCAGGGCTGTGTTCTGTCACCCTTGCTGCACATCATGTACACACACACCTGCAGAGCCAATCAGGAGGGCAGGTATGTGATAAAGTTTTCAGATGACAGTATTCTGTTGTCCCTCCTACAGGACATGGCAGAACCCTTTCTGATTTTGTCACATGCTGCAGACAATTATCTGGACCTCAATGTGACAAAAACTAAAGATATAATAATTGACTTTAGTAATAAACCATTAAAACATGAAGTCAGTATTATTAACAAAGAAGAGGTGGAAATTGTCAACACATATAAATACTTAGGCACAATATTTGACTGGAACCTGAAGTTTGATAAAAACACAAGTTATTTTAAGAAAAGTCCAACAACATATTTATTTACTGTGGATACTGACCTGTTAACATATTTAAACACATTTGATGTATTTTATCATTCTTTTATCCAGAGTATTTGAACTTTTTTTATTTTATGTCATGGTTTTATGGGCTGTCAGTAAAAAATAAAAACCGCTTTTGCCAGGGTCATGGGTCATGGGTCATGGGTCATGGGTCATGGGTCATGGGTCATGGGTCATGGGTCATGGGTCATGGGTCATGGGTTATGGGTATGCCCACTATACTCCTGGTGGAGCAGACACATGTTCCACAAACTCAAAAGCATTATTACACACCCAGACCACCTGTTATTGAACTCCCAGAAGGAAAACTAATCTCTTTTTCTGTTTTTAAAATCTATTTATGTATCTGTTGTTCCGGTTATATTTTATTTATTAATTGTTGGGTATTTCAGCTGTTAACCCTCGAGGATAAATAAAGATATCTAAATGTGAACACACAAACATTGATAGAACAAACAACTCTGGCAAATGGAAGCTTTTCTTCGATGGTCTGTTTATATTTTTTGGAGCAGTTGTTTGAGGCAATAGAAAGATTTACAATTTTCTTTTGAAAACATGTTTTGGTCTATCAACAAAAAGGACGTTCTCTGTCCATACAGGTTCTAGTCATCAGGTTTTCCGCCTAAAGTTCACAAAGACAAACAGAAGTTTCCAGATGCTCACTCACAAACACACTACGTTTCTTCTTCATCCACTGGACGTTTGTAAAATAAACAGTTTTTGTTTTTCAAGCATCTTAAAACGATGACCTCGACGACTTAGTCTAAAAATCAGTGGGTAGAAGAACCAGGGTCATCTCTGGTTTACTTACGTGTTTTTCTCCTATTTTATTTTACAACATAACGTCTCTGACATGAAGAAAATAATAATAAATAATCATGCATCGTTTTAGCGTCAACAGGCCAATTGGTCAGAATGAGGGCTCATGCACGGAAAACACACTTTTTATTTATTTATTAATGGTGATGGTTTTAATCCATAGTCTACTGTAAAATACAAATATGTTTGTCACAGATGTAGCACCTTGTTGGCAGAGGTGGAAAGTAAGTAAAAGTACTTCACTACTGTACTTAAGTAGATTTTTTATACTTTTCTTCTTCATTTATCTCACAACTTTGGCTTTTTATCTGATAATTCTGACTTTTTATGTCATGAAGAAAGTTCGGAATGACTAAACAAAATGGTGGATTATGGAGCTGAACGACTGTTGTCGCTTCTGTAAAAAGAATTTAAAGATTGTTGACGTTTTCTCACATTCTTCACTCATCTGTGATAAAAGGAAATCTACACCTGTTGTTTTTCTTCTATGGTTGTTTACACTTGTTTCTCTACCAATCGTCACAGCGTCACTTTGTTAGGCCCGCCCTCTGACTCTATACTTCACTGGGATTGGTCGACCAGTTTCAGGGAAATCTAGACAAAAGTTACATTGAGTGAAACTAGGCTACTACGATAGAACATTAGATTTACTGATGCTAGGAGGAGCTAGTGTGGCTAGGCTACTACGATAGAACATTAGATTTACTGATGCTAGGAGGAGCTAGCGTGGCTAGGCTACTACGATAGAACATTAGATTTACTGATGCTAGGAGGAGCTAGTGTGGCTAGGCTACTACGATAGAACATTAGATTTACTGATGCTAGGAGGAGCTAGTGTGGCTAGGCTACTACGATAGAACATTAGATTTACTGACGCTAGGAGGAGCTAGTGTGGCTAGGCTACTACGATAGAACATTAGATTTATTGATGCTAGGAGGAGCTAGTGTGGCTAGGCTGAAGGTAAATCACTGGAGGAGAGAAAGGGGGACTTTAAGGATTAGAATTATGACTTATCCAATAATGTTGACTCTCATAACGATGCATTTGTTATCACATATTTATGACTTCATCTCATAATTATGCTTTTTTTCAATGTCACATGATCTCATAATGATGACTTTTTTTATCTCAATTAGGGCTTTTTCCCTACATTTTCTGTCCATATCCAATAAACTAAGCAACTGTGAACTTATCAAACACATTAACTGGCTTTCAAAGGCTTTATATTTGGATACTTGCAAAACATTCCTTAATTTTCCTGCTTAAATAAGTTTATTTTATCCATGGCAAAACTATTTTTTTAATGCAGTGTTACTTTATTACAGTTGAGCAGTTGTACTTTTTTACTTTCACTTCAGGTAAAGCAGTTGAATCAGTACTAAAGAAAGAACGGCTACAGGTGATCATTCGTCACGTCAGCCGTGACCTTTCTGAACTAAGATCTAACTCACATAGTTTTTAGTGACAGTATGTCATAACATATTTTAACTGTTCTGAGGAGACAAACAAACTGAATTATAAGTTTTACAATTCCAGTTTTTATTTTACACTTATTTATTGTTTTCATTCAACATTTATATAATAATATACCCCTGTGCTTATTCGTCATATTTATTATTCCGTTTTCTTATACAAAAAACTTTTTGACAAAATGTGGCCCAAACTGCTGTAAATTGACCAAAAAATTTTAAATGTGTGGCCTGGTCTCGAAAGATGTGCTATTGATCAGAATTGACATTGCGATGCATGGATTTCATATAAAATGCGAAAAAAGAGTAAATAAGTCGATTCGAAATTAATTGGGCCATGTTTACGTGGCTATAACTCCCAAACGATATGTCGTAGCATTTTTCAGTAAATAGTAAAAATTCTTCAGATTGTCCCAAAGATTACGTGTGGTCTCATAATTCCAATATGTTGTACGGATTTCGCATTATTATACCAAATATTATAATATAATATAATATTTCCAACACTCCTGCTTCTTCATACTTTGTGGCACAGACTTCATTTAAACTTTCAAACACAGTCATTTTTGTGGTGTCTTTAGGATGTGATTGTCATGAGGGTGTGATTTACGGTTGTCGATAGAGAACTCAGTAAATCCACCCTGAAAAGACCAAAATCTGACTTTTTATCAGTGGGTGATGTCATCGCTAGAGCACGAGAGAAGAAAAAATTAAGCTGAAAAATGTCTCAATAACTCGTCCTCACGGCAAAACCATAAATAGTAGACAAACAATCTTTTCCACAAATGTTGCCATGGTTGTGAGAATTCAAACAAACCAGGGTTTGAAGATCTAGCTCTTTTTAAAGTGAAATGACAGGAACCTGTTTGGGATGATGTCAGGGATTTCTGTCAATAGACTTCTATTGGAAAAATCATTTCTGTCTCATGTTGAGTTCAGTGTTTTTCAAATTGTTCTAACTCACTTATTTTTCACAGTACACACATAAAAAGTACATGTACTTGTTCCTCACACCCTCCTGTCACTCATCATCAACTTTGTTTTCACCAATTATTTACACTTTTACCAAAAATGGCAGTAGTTCGGCAGTATGTTCACACCTATTTTTTCCATGTAACAGAGTGTGGAGCTGTCTATGAGTCTGCCCTTTGAAGTTCCCGCCACTGCTCATCACCATGGCAACAGTGCTCCTGGCACTATGAAACACCTGCAGACAATTAAGACTGTGGGAGGAGCTTTAACATGATTGACAAACACTGTGGGCGGGGCTTTAACATGACTGACAAACACTGTGGGCGGGGCTTTAACATGACTGACAGACTAACAGATCTGCTTCATTTTGGTGAGTTCAGTGGTTTTAAAACTGCTGTATCTCACTTATTTTTCACAGTACAGGAAAAATAAATATATCTACTTGTTCCTCAGACCCTCCTGTCACTAATGATCAACTTTGTTTTCAACAATTATTTACAGTTTTACCAAAAATCACAGTAGTTCAGAGGCATGGTTTAACATTCAGACAGACTTTACTCCAGTCAGCTCTGTGTGTCTGCGTGTGGAACTACAGGCTGGTTTCCATGGCAACGGGGAAAGTCCCTTACTCACAGAAAATGGGAGGAGCTTTAACATAAAATGGGAGGAGCTTTAATAGAAGTGACTCAGTCCACAAACAGTAACAAACAGATTCACATATGAAGTGAACAGCAGATATTTCTTCCTTTCACCAGAAACAACTCCAGCGACAAGAAACAAACACACGCTTATATTTACTTTAACTGATGGATAGAAGTGAAGTTTATTGAGTATTATCCTGTGTGATTTTTTATTTATTGAGCATTATGCTGATTGTTGCTATTATCTGTTTGTGTGTTTTTTATGCCACTACCAAAGACCAATTTTCATTTTATGTAAATTTTAATGCTTAACTTAACTTTCCTTTCCTACAGCAGTAGTTGTACTTATACTTAAGTACTTTTACCACCTCTGCTTGTTGGATGTGGATCCCTGGGTCCTGGTCTACTCTGCGCCCTGGTCTACTCTGAGCCCTGGTCTACTCTGAGCCCTGGTCTACGCTACTCCACAGAGCAACATTATTTTTACACAAAGTTGACAAGTTTTAGTGTTTAGTGTTTGACCAGAAAATTAAATGTGAATAAAAATCAAACATGTAGCTGTTTTTTTTAAGTCTTTTCCATAATGTTGCTGCTATAAGTGACATCCACATCTGCACATAAAAAGTATATATTTATATTTATATAATATATATCCATATTCTATTAACAGTTTTTCTACCATGAACTTAGAATTACCACCATCTCTCAGAATTTTTTTTCTTCAAACACTGATTATTTTACAAACACGGAAATTAACTAATTTTGTACAAGTTTAAATGAAGCCAAAGCTCCACATTTGTCACAGTCCCTCCAGTGTTTATTTGTTCGTTGGGTTTTTATTTTTTTATTGGTATCGCTCCAGTTTGCATCCTGGTAAAACACAGGTTTTTTTTAAAAAACAAAACAAAAAACAAAGCATTTACAAACTAACGTTTGTTAAAACCATGAGGACGTTCGACTGAAATGGAAACTTTCAGACGAACTTGGACCCTTGATTTTTTTTTCAAACCTTTTTACTTTCCCAACTCTCACCAAACTCCCCAAACCCCAACCCCCGACGTCATGGTGTTTAAATTGTGTCAATATGTTCAAAGATTTTTAAAAGTGCAGAAAAAAATATCAATTCAAAATAACAAATCCAAAAATATCTTTAAAAAATTATTGAAATGAAAAATATCAGTGTAATGAAAAAATGTGCAGATTGTGTAAAATATTTACCTTCTCACCGTTCTCAGTTTTGGTTGTTTACATTTTCCTTTATTATGACTTCAGTCTTTTCATTTGTGATCTCTGACTTTGATTGTGGTTTTGACAGAAATGTAGCTGGTGGGGGCAGGACTTCCTTTGGTGGATTACTATTGGTTTATTTATGTTTGACAGACAGCTGAGTAAGCATATGAAGCGTCTCTGGCCACAGCAGCTACTCTGCTTCTGATTGGATACGCAAAAAGATGTCTTAATTTAAGCAAAAATGTCTTAATTTAAGCAAAAATGTCTTAATTTAAGCAAAAATGTCTTAATTTAAGCAAAAATGTCTTAATTTAAGCAAAAATGTCTTAATTTTAGCAAAAATGTCTTAATTTTAGCAAAAATGTCAAATGAAAAGACTGAAGTCATAATACAGGAAAAACATAAACAACCAAAACTGAGAAAGATGAGAAGGTAAATATTTTTCACAATCTGCACATTTTTAGTCCTTCGTCGTTAGTCCTTCATTGTGGACCACGTCCAGTTCAAGGCCTCTTGAGTCTGCTGTGGTTGCAACGACGTCAGCCCTTTGACCTCTAATTTGACCCCCTGAACATGCACAAAAACTCACCAAATTTTGCGCACACTTCAGAAGTGTGAAAAATTGCAAGTATTTATAGATTTCATAAAATTCAGTAAAGAAATATGTCTACAGCGCCCCCTAGAATAGTGACAATAGTTTGTATTAGGCCAGATCACACCCTAGTGAAGTTTGACCTATGAAAATTGGTACACATGTTCATCATATGATGACAAACAAAAAAATCTTATGACGACCACGCCCATAAACCAGCAGGAAGTCCGCCATCTTGGATTGAAATTTTAAACAGTTTGAGTCGTGCTTTTCGCTGTCATTGAAATTTATCTATTTCCTTCTAGGCCATTGGGCCAAATGAGACCAAATTGGTGAACACAATCTAGACAAGTGGGACATCAAAAGTTATCCAATTTTTTTGGGAAAAGTTGCATTGTTTTCGTGCTACGCTGTCGCAAAATTGCAAAGTTTTCGGGAAAAATGACCACTACATAAATTGTTTCAGCTCAGACATACAAACACCAATTTGGCTGAAAATTGACACAGACGTCTATCTGCCAAGTCTACATCCATTTAACTAAGGACATTCTGATTTTGTACTATAGCGCCCCCTAGAAATGTACTTGTATTAAAATGGCTGTAGTTTGGTCATATGAACACCGATTTGGGTCAAATTTGACTCAGTCTCACAGTTCTACACCCATTCAACCACAACATTTCAAATAAGTCACTCTATAGCGCCCCTTACATATTTATACAAAACTGTGTTTCTGGCACAATATTACCTGCCCACGCTACGCTGTCTGCTGTTGTCCGTGGTCACAAGGGACGTTGAAGGCCTTTGAGACTACAGCAGTTTTCATTTTCATTGTAGTTTTATATTTTCATTTGGATAATTTTTTGGTCTTGCTTCCACTTTTAAAAATCTTCTTTGAAATTA
>CM035799.1:232500-252500 GCA_020466265.1 Siphamia tubifer | reverse complement strand
TACTGAGAATAACCATCCTGTAGGACAGAGAGGGAGACAAAGAGAGAGAGAGAGAAAGAGAGACACACACAGAGAGAGGGAGAGAGAGAGAGAACGAGAGACACACACAGAGAGAGGGAGAGAGAGAGAGAACGAGAGAGAGACAGAGAGAAGGAGAGAGGGAGCGAGGGTGAGAGAGAGAGACAAAGTCAAACACAAATAAAAAAAGTAACCTTTTGAACAATTTCTAGAACATTTGAGCTGAAAAAAAAAATACACTCAACAAAAATATAAACGCAACACTTTTGTTTTTACTCCCATTTTTCACTAAATGGACTCAAAGATGTAAAATTCATTCCAGATCCACAATATTACCATTTCTCTCAAACATTGTTCACAAATTTGTCTAAATGTGTGATAGTGAGCACTTGTGCTTTGCTGAGATAATCCATCCCACCTCACAGGTGTGCCACATCAAGATGCTGATCTGACATCATGATTAGTGCACAGGTGTGCCTTATACTGCCCACAATAAAAGGCCACTCTGAAATGTGCAGTTTTGTCTCACAGTAAAATACCACAGATGTCACAAGCATTGAGGGAGCGTGCAGTTGTCATGGTGACAGCAGGAATGTCAACCACATCTGTTGCTCGTGCATTGAATGTTCATTTCTCCACCATAAGCCGTCTCCAAAGGCGTTTCAGGGAATATGGCAGTACATCCAACCGGCCTCACAACCGCAGACCACGTGTGACCACACCAGCCCAGGACCTCCACATCCAGCAGGTTCACCTCCAAGATGGTCTGAGACCACCCACTCAGACAGCTGCTGAAACAATTGGTTTGCATAACCAAACAATTTCTGCACAAACTGTCAGAAACCGTCTCAGGGAAGCTCAACTGCATGCTCGTCGTCCTCATCGGGGTCTTAACCTGACTCCAGATCGTTGCCGTCACAGACTTGAGTGGGCAAATGCTCACATTCGATGGCGTCTGGCACGTTGGAGAGGTGTTCTCTTCACGGATGAATGTGGGTTTACATTGTTCAGGGCAGATGGCAGACAGCGTGTGTGGCGTCGTGTGGGTGAGCGCTTTGCTGATGTCAATGTTGTGGATGGAGTGGCCCATGGTGGTGGTGGGGTTATGGTATGGGCAGGCATCTGTTATGGACCAAGAACACATGTGCATTTTATGGATGGCATTTTGAATGCACAGAGATACCGTGATGAGATCCTGAGGCCCATTGTTGTGCCATACATCCATGAACATCACCTCATGTTTCAGTAAGATAACGCACGGCCCCATGTTGTAAGGATCTGTACACAATTCTTGGAAGCTGAAAATGTCCCAGTTCTTGCATGGCCAGCATACTCACCGGACATGTCACCCATTGAGCATGTTTGGGATGTGCTTGACCGGCGTATTCGACAGCGTGTACCAGTTCCCACTAATATCCAGCAACTTGGCACAGCCATTGAAGAGGAGTGGACCAACATTCCACAGGACACAATTGACAATCTGATAAACTCTATGTGAAGAAGATGTGTTGCACTGCATGAGGCAAATGGTGGTCACACCAGATACTGACTGGTTCTGAGTCCCCAGACCCCCAATAAAGAAAAAAAAAATGCACATTTCAGAGTGGCCTTTTATTGTGGGCAGTATAAGACACACCTGTGCACTAATCATGATGTCAGATCAGCATCTTGATGTGTCACACCTGTGAGGTGGGATGGATTATCTCAGCAAAGCACAAGTGCTCACTATCACACATTTAGACAGATTTGTAAACAATGTTTGAGAGAAATGGTAATATTGTGGATCTGGAATGAATTTTAGATCTTTGAGTCCATCTGGTGAAAAATGGGAGCAAAAACAAAAGTGTTGCGTTTATATTTTTGTTGAGTGTATATAGACCTCAGTAGAAACCCCTTCTAATGAAGAGAGGTCTCTTCTGTCAGTCTGTCTGTCAGTCACATTACTCAAAAAGGTATAGATTGGATTTTGATCAAATGTTCAGGGTGTTATTGTCACAATGAACAAATCCAGAACAGATCCAGAACAGATCCACGATTCTGGATCACTGTGAAATGTTACATTGTGGTAAATTTAGAATACATTTTTAAAGTTAAATTTCATCAAAATCCATCCATAACTTTTGGAGTTGCTGATAAACACACAGACAGACATACAGAAACATAGACAGACAGACAGATAGACAGACACACATACAGACAGATACATAGACAGACAGATACACAGACAGACACATAGACAGACAGACATAAACATGCAGACACATAGAGCTGTCTGTGTCTGTCTGTCTGTGTGTCTAAGCGTCCCCTCGTGGGTGGGGCTTTAAGCGACTTACTGCCCTTGTCTGTCCTTAAGCTCCGCCCCTGACCATGTGTGTAGTGTAGTTGTGTGTTTACCTTCTTGTAGAGGCTGCGTAGGTCTCTGTACTGCCACATACTGTTGAGCACCTGGCACGCTGCCTTCACCACTTTAGGACTATGTCTGGGAATTCAACACAAACAAAAGACACACAATAAAGCTGGACTGTCCTTTAACCCACATCAAAATGTCCTTTAACCCATATCAAACTGTCCTTTAACCCACATCAAACTGTCCTTTAACCCACATCAAAATGCCCTTTAACCCACATCAAAATGCCCTTTAACCCACACCAAACCGTCCTTTAACCCACATCAAAATGCCCTTTAACCCACATCAAACTGTCCAGTATGGTCCAGTCAGTGTTGGGAAAGTTGACCTTGATTAGGAACTAGTTCAAAGTTCAGTTCAAGTTAGTCAATATGAATTAGTTCAGTTCATCGTTCATTCTTCCAAATTATGAACTAGAAGATCATGGATCCCAAAATGAACTTTTTCAATCTTTTTTCGTTCTTTTTTTTTTGTTATTATTGTAAACTTATTATTAACCGTTTCTGACGTCATCCTGTAGTCATTTAAATCAGGGGAAAAAGCCGCCCCTCCAGGGCAGAAGTAAGTACCTTACCCCAGGGTTAACTTCCCTCTGCAGGTTCTTAGAACACAAGGAGTGGTTTCACTGAGTTTAGTTTTCAATGTTTATTTACAAGAACGGGACAAACACCTGCTCTGGTCACACTCTGTACATTTAACTCTTTTTCTCCGCTCCCAAAAACTCTCTGCACCCCTCTCTCTCTGTTCAGAATAATATAAAAATGACATCTATGATAATGTTGTGTTTTGATCCTGTTAGCAGAGTATATTCCACACAACGTTAAACGCATCAAACACACATAACGCTTGTTTCAGGTTGAGTGAAGAGGAGCACCGCATGCACGGCCTCACCTGTTTTATTAATTACCAACACGGCATACCTGTGAGCAATTCCCTTGATTAAGGTCACGTGACATGAGACGCCAAAATAAACACAATGGGGTATAAAACCAAAAACAAAAAGATCACAACATATACAATATGTTTCACAATCTAATTGAAATGAGAGCACATCTCAACACCCCCACTTGCTCACATTTTCACATTTTACAAAATCCATGTCAACACAAATTTTACAGGTTTTTCTTTTTCTTTTCTTTCACAATACATCATCATTCACAATACATCATGAGGTTCAGAGTCCATACTTGATCATAGGTCATTCACCAAACATAAAGGTATCAAAAATTCATTAATTCATCCACCAAACATAAAGGGTTCAAAGTTCATTAATTTTATCTTGCTAGCTGGTTTCGTTAGGATATCTGCAACCATTTCGTTGGTTGGGCAGTACGCCAAATTCATGTCATCATTCTGTAATGTAGATCTCACAAAGTGGTATTTAATGTCTACATGTTTACATCTTTGCCTATGTACAGGGTTCTTGGCTAGAGCTATAGTGCCCTGGTTATCCTCATGGATTAAACACCTGTACATCTGCCCATCAAAGTACTTTAGAAGCTGTTTTAAGTAGAGACACTCCTGCATGGTTGCAGCCAAAGCCATATATTCAGCCTCACAGGTAGAGAGTGCAACTGTAGGCTGTCTCTTAGTTTTCCATGCAACAAATGGCCCATTGATGTTCAGGCTCATACAGTAACCTGTTGTGCTTTTTCGATCAACATCTGCGGCCCAGTTAGCATCACTATAAGCATGGATTACATTTTCATCTCTGTGCTTTTTGAAGCATAGCTCTTTATTTTGAGTGCCTTTCAAGTATCTTAACACATGCTTTACTGTTGTCCATTGATCAACAGTTGGTCTGGTGAAATATTGTGATAATTTACTCACTACAAAACTCAAATCTGGTCTTGTACAAGTTGCTAGGTATATTAGGCTTCCAACTGCCTCTCTGTATTTTGTCACATCATCCATTATTTCAGCATCATCATTGTAGTCAAGTTTTGGTTCACAGGGTGTAGCTCTAGACTTACAGTTAGACATGTCAAATCTCTCCAATATTTTCTGTACATATTTGCACTGTGACATTTTAACACAATCTTCTGACTGTTCAAAGTCAATTCCTAAAAAATGTGTTAATCTGCCTAGGTCTTTCATTCTGAATTTGGATTTCAGCATTTCTTTAACACCTTGCAAGACCTTGTCATCATTCGCAGCAATAATCAAATCATCAACCCATATGATAATGTGCACTTTTTCTTTGTCAGTAATTTTGCTGTACACACAATGATCAGCTGGATTCTGTATGAACTGCATGTCACACAAATGATCATGCAACATTTTGTTCCAGTTGCGTCCTGATTGTTTCAGACCATACAGGGATTTTTCTAGTTTGCACACTAGCTTGTCACCTTCTTTTGATGTCACCTCATAACCTTCGGGTTGTTTAATGTAAATTTCACATTCGATAGGTGCATGAAGATAGGCTGTTTTCACATCCATCTGATGGACAACTAGGTTATCTTGTGCTGCTTTCTGTGCTAATACACGAATACTAGTCATGTTAGTTGTAGGAGAGAAAGTCTCATCATAGTTTACCCCTTTCTTTTGGCTAAATCCCTTCGCTACATATCGGGCTTTGTATTTGTCTGACCCATCAGTGTTCTTCTTCACAGCATAAACCCATTTACCCCCCACTACATCTTTGCCCTTGGGAAGAGTAGTTAAGGTAAAAGTAGCATTGTCTTCTAGAGACTGCATTTCATCATCCATGGCATTGACCCATTGTTTTGCATTGACTGAAGTGATTGCTTCTGTGTATGTTTGAGGAACATTACACAGGAGTCTGTAACAGTAGTCAATATTGGTAATATCCTCCTCAATACCACATACTCTATAACCATAAAAGTCAGGCTTTCTTCTCTCTCTATCAGGATAACGTTTCTCATCAGGTTTGTGTTCTTCCTTTCTACCTTCTTCATTTTCTGTCTTTACTGTCTGTTCATTTTGTTCATCTTTCACATCTGTCTCATTATTTGTGAGCATCTCCTGACTTCCAAATGCTTGTGGGATTGTCACAAATTTTCTCTCATTTTGAATGTCAAAATTGTCTTCTGCATCCAACACTTCTTCCTTCTTTTTGACTACAAACTCCACTAGTCTGTGTTTCTGTACTTTTCTGGTGCTGGGGTAGTACACCATGTAAGCAGGACTATTTTTATCATAACCAATGAAAATGCCCTTCTCACATTTGGAATCCAGTTTTCCTTTTTGTTGTTGCTTGTAAGCATAACACTCTTGTCCAAATTTCTGCATTCTAGCTAGATTTGGCTGTCTACCTGTCAACATGTAGTAAGGTGTCTGTTTAGTGCGATTATTATAGCACCTATTTCTTATCACAGCAGCTGTCTGGACAGCATAGGTCCACAGCATCTTTGGCAGCTTGCTCTCTATCAGCATACACCTGGCCATTTCAAACAGGGTTCTCCAATTGCGTTCCGCTGTACCATTTTGGTGTGGAGAATATGGGGCGGAAGTCTCATGCCTGATACTCATTCTGCACATTAATTCTTGGTACTCTCTGGATGTGTACTCTGTGCCATTGTCAGATCGCATACATTTAATCTTGCCATATGGCGCTACATCAGCAATGAATTTTTCTGTAGCCTGTACAGTGTCACTTTTGTGTTTCAGAAAATAAACAAAAACTGCACTAGAGTAATCATCGGTGAAAGAAAGTGCATATTTATGACCATCTTTAGACATAGGATCTATAGGGCCAGCTAGATCAGTATGCACCATGTCCAGTGGTGCTTTGGCCCTCAAATCTGGCCCTCTGTTTCTTGTTTGAACAAACTTCCCCTGAGTGCATACTTCACACTGTGAAACATGTTTGTTACCTTCATTCTTAATTTCCATTCCATCCACAACATTTTTCAGTTTCATTAAATCTGCATAATTGCAATGTCCTAAAATTTCATGCCAGCTCTGCAAATCAAGACTTATCTTACACTGGTCATCATTTGTCTTACACAAGTTCTCTGCTGTGGGTAAATAATAAAGCTTGTTGTGTACGTGTATGGGAAATTGGGTACCGTCTCTGTGCAGCAGCACATTCTTCTTCTCATTGAAGGTCACCGTAGCTCCGTTGGACGTGGCAGCTTTCACAGAGAAGATGTCCTGTGGGTAGGTGGGAATGTACAAGGCATTCCTCAGCGTTGTTCGAAAGCTCCTGCCTCCGTTGTCGATAAGCCACACCTCCGCGTCACCTCTGCGCTTGGCGACACCTTTGCATCTGGATCCGTCCGCCAGCTCCATCCAGTGGGTCCCGGCTTGGAAAGTGCTGTCGAACTTCATGAATTTCGCGATGTCTGTGATTATGTGAGACGTCGCACCTGCATCCACCATCAGGCCCTTGCTCTTGATATCCCGCGCTGATTCGGAGTCGCATATCCGAAATGCATACTCCTTGCCCCCAGTCTCGTCGGCTGCTTTACGCACGTCATCCCTCTGCTTGTTTCGCCTGCAGTTCGCACTGTTGTGTGTGTTGGACTTGCAATGATGGCACCATCTTCTGCGCAAACAGGATCTGGCTACGTGCCCCTTGCCACCACACTTGTAACATACAATGTCCATATAATTACTGTCCTTTTCTCCGACGGGCGCGCGCTTTGTGCCAAACTGCGCTCTTGCCTTCATAACATTGTCCTCAGACACAGTTGCGCGCATATTTTCAACATCCTCATAACTTCTGAGCTTTGTCTTGAACTCAGCAAAAGTCATTTTGGCTTCATCCTCACTCTGGGTTACATGTATAGCAAAAGGTTTAAATGTCTCTGGTAACCCTTTCAACACCATTGCTATTAAAAGTCCGTCACTGAGCGTTTCATCTGCGCTTCTCAAAGCTGTGATCGCAGTCTCTGCTCTAATGACATATTCTGTGACATTTTCGGTGGGTGACTTTTGCAGCGAGGTTAACTCTGTGTACAAGTTGATTATTCTGGGCTTTCCTTTTCCAGCGTAGTACTCACGGAGAATGTCCAATGCCCCGCGCCCATCATCAGCAGCTTGGCGCATTACCAGGGACAGGCTCTTGTCGTCCAAAAACTGGATGAGCTCCGCATAGGCCTCTGCATTTTTCTTTTCATCTTCTTCGCTTGCTTCCTCGGGTTCATTTAGAATTGTGTCTTTTAATCCTTGGAGACACAGGTGCCCCAAAAACTTGGTTTCCCAAATCTCATAATTTTTCTCATCACCATCAAAAACGAGCCTAGCCCAGCGGCTGTTTGTCGATTCTCTTTCCTTTCTGCTCATCTTCGCAATTCTCAGGTGCGCGCAGTAAACGTTGCGACTTTCACCTAATATTTCGCGTTATGGGATTACTCTGGGCCCATAACCTGTTAGCAGAGTATATTCCACACAACGTTAAACGCATCAAACACACATAACGCTTGTTTCAGGTTGAGTGAAGAGGAGCACCGCATGCACGGCCTCACCTGTTTTATTAATTACCAACACGGCATACCTGTGAGCAATTCCCTTGATTAAGGTCACGTGACATGAGACGCCAAAATAAACACAATGGGGTATAAAACCAAAAACAAAAAGATCACAACATATACAATATGTTTCACAATCTAATTGAAATGAGAGCACATCTCAACAGATCCTATTTTATTCCTTATAGGACTCAATAATTACAACGTGATAAGAACTAAATATGAACTAAATAAGAGCGCAGTTTAATAAATGCCAGAATAACCACGTTCACAACTTCCCGTTCATTTGGCAAAAGTGAACGAAGCGTTCACGTTCGTCAAAAATATGATATCGTTCGTGAACGATCGTTCAATGAACGCGTTCAGGTACAACACTGGGTGCAGTATGGTCCTGTATAGTCCAGTATGGTCCTGTATAGTCCAGTATGGCCTAGTATGGTCCATATTTTTTACTGAATCATTTACATTTTTACGTAATATCTTTTTGACATAGTTTCAAAACTAAACACTTATCAAACTCATGTGGGCAGAGCTTTAGTTCCTTCCACCTCTGGGTATAATATCTGTCATACCACCTATTGATATGTACAGTAAACACTGCTGTTTATTTATATATACAGTAAACACTGCTGTTTATTTATATATATATACAGTAAACACTGCTGTTTATTTATATATATACAGTAAACACTGCTGTTTATTTATATATATATACAGTAAACACTGCTGTTTATTTATATATATACAGTAAACACTGCTGTTTATTTATATATATACAGTAAACACTGCTGTTTATTTATATCTACAGTAAACACTGCTGTTTGTTTGCAGTCATCTTACTTGTCTCCTTTGCTTCGGGCGATGCTGATGAGCTTCTCGATGCCGCCGGCGTCCCTCAGGGCCTTGGTGTTCTCCATGTTCTTAGTGATGACCTCATGCAGAGCGCAGCAGATGGCTGTGATGGTGTCGTCAGACATGGTCTTCCCCAGCAGGATGTTGTTGTTGTTGGGGCCTCCTCCTCCTCCTGTTGTGCTGGTGTTGTTGTTGTTACTTCCTCCAGGTAAACGGTGAACCAGGTCTCTCATGGCGTATTTACCTGTGGGGACACGGCGGTGGTGATCAGAACAACCACAACAACCGGAGGCTTTTATCTATCTATTATTTTAACCCTTTAAACTTCTAAGGGTCCACCCAACCTCCCAAACCTGTCCCACATGTCACATGACCTAATATTAAACCACCCAAACCTGTCCCACATGACCTAATGTAGTTTAACACAGATTGTCACACATCAGAAGATATAAACACTGTCAGATCAAATATCCACAGCAGGTACAATCAGTTATTTGTTGAAAATACAAATGTTTTAACAGCTGATCTGAACCTTTATGTGTCATAATTATCCACAGAGGAACCATATTCTAACAAACACAGTCATAGTCCAAAAAAACCCATCTAAAACTAACTAAATAATTATCTAAATATAGTCCAAAACATCAATAAATATCCACAAATGTTTCATCTATTGCATCATTTGACAGACACACACACACACACACATATATATATATATATATATATATATATATATATATATATATATATATATATATATATATATATATATATATATATATATATATATTGGTATGGTACCGAGAATCTGAAGTGACAGAGCACGTTACCATTGGCAGAGGGCGTAAACGGCGCAGTGGGCGGTTATTGAAAAAAATCCACCCGCAGAATGCTGGGAATGTCCATTCAAAGTGAATGAGAGCTGTCGGACCATTCTAGAGGGACGTAGAATAATGTGAGAAAACGTCAACAATCTTTAAATTTTACAGAAGCGACAACAGTCGTTCAGCTCCATAATCCAACATTTTGTTTAGTCATTCCTAACTTTCTCCGGACTCCTCCGTCAACTTTCAGGCGCTCTAACTACGTCATCCTAAAGGTTACGCTGATTGGTTGTAGTACCGTCCTATTGCATATAGAGGATTTGAAAGACAACCTTTTAGCCCCGCCTCCTCTGACTATGAAGCACCACTAGACCCATACATGGAATGAATAGAGATAGCACTGCTAGGCTAGGCTAGGCTAATATTGTATTAGAGCCACATGAGAACATAAAAACACACTTCACTATGAGAATAGTCATAAAAATGCACCTGGCAAAAAAGAAATATAATTATTTTTATGAGGCTAAATTCATCATATTATGAGAATAAAGTCATAATTTCAAAACAGACACATGCTCCTTCCACTCTAAGACTCCTGCTATTATTTTAACAAAATAACCGTCAACATTTGTTCCATTTAATTCCGTTAAAATTTTTAATCAGATTAATCCCACAAATGGATTAATTGTTGTTAATTTCGACAGCTTTAATAACCAGAGCGCCAAGGGCACTGTGAGTTACCGGCAAAGGATTGGATCATACGCTGTCACGGCTCTTAAGGGCCATGGGGATCTGCCAAAGTTGGGGAAATCTGATTATCTTTTCCGATTTTTATGGCTTGTTACCCTTGTGCTGCGTGGTTTAGAAATAAGCCCGATTGCCATATCGTGCACAAAACAGATATAATAAAGACTAGTGTGAGATTCACTTTATTCATATTTTTGATACATGTCATACCGAGTAAATACAAACAGAAAAAAGCATGAATAGATCTACCAATATAAAAAGTCACATGACACTTGGATGGGGGACCTGGAAACCACTTGCATGTTTGTTTTGGGCATTCGGAATTCAGGTGTGGCTAGTGCACTGCAAATTCAATTCAATTCAATTCAATTTTATTTATAAAGCCCTAAATCACAACAAAGTCGTCTCAGAGGGCTTTACAAAAACATAATCAACTACAGAAATACATGAAAAGTACCAGGCATCCCCTGTCCTTAGACCCTCCTTCTCGGCAAGAAAAAACTTCCAAACCCAGTGGGAAAAAGAAGAAATCTTGAGGAGAACCACATTGAAGGACAGATCCACTCCCATGGACGGACAGGCTATAGATGAACGTCCATGTATAAATGCAGGAAGGGGGGCTGGTCCAGACAGGCAGGGGCGGTGGTCCGGGGTCACAGGTCAGCACAGGCGAGATACTCCAGATCCTGTCGTCCATGGCTCCCGTGCAGACACTGTCAGGAGAGCCACCACTCCCCCCGGGGGGGGGGGGGGGGGGGGGACACCAGGTGACTGGTCATGAACAGACTTGGTATGAAAGATATGTTATAAAAATGACAGAAACAGGTGCGAGGAAGAGAAAGAGAAGAAAGAACTCAGTGTCTGTACTTCCCCCAGCATTCTAACTCCTAGGGCAGCCTAGACTGAACTGTGACTCATACATCATGTATACATGATATATGAGTCACATCATTTTTAACTAACCTGACCATAGTCTTTCTCAAACAGGAATGTTTTAAGCCTAATTTTAAATGTAGAGACTGTGTCGGCGTTTTTAATATTAAAGGGAAGATGATTCCATCAGACAGTAACCATGGTAACTAAAGGCTCTAGCTCCTACTGTACTTTTAGAAACCCTAGGAACTTTCAATAAACCTGCATTCTGAGAATGAAGGGTTCTATTGGGTTGGTACGGAACCAGATCATCTTTAAGATAAGAGGGGCCCATACCATTAACCCCTGACCTCTGACCCTAACCCATACCATTAATGGTTTTATATGTAAGGAGGAGGATTTTAAATGTAATTCTAGACTCAACTGGTAGCCAGTGAAGGGTTTGGAGCACAGGGGTGATGTGTTCTCTTCTATTTGATCCTGTTAATAATCTTGCTGCTGCATTTTGAACCAGTTGAAGCTTTTTAGGGAATATTTAGGACACGTTACAAGTAAGGAGTTACAATAATCTAATCATGATGTAACAAATGCATGAATTAATTTTTCTGCAGTCGTTTTAGACAGAATATTCCTAATTTTGGCTAATGTTGCGCAGGTGAAAGAAGGCTGTTCTGCATGTTTGGTTAATGTGCATTTTGAATGAAAGATCTGGATCAAATAAAACTCCTAAATTTTTAACTGTGGCACTGGGTGTTACACTTAAGTTGTCCAGAGTAACTATCTGGTCAGGTAGGGAGTCTCTCGCATCTTTAGGACCAATTATAATGACTTCAGTTTTTTCAGGGTTCAGTAAAAGATAATTGGCACTCATCCAAGTCTTTATGTCTTGGACACATGTACTTAGTTTATCTATTTGTCTGGTCTGATCAGGTTTAATCGATAAATATAGCTGTGTGTCATCTGCATAACAATGAAAATTAATGCCATGATTTGTAATGATGTTACCTAAAGGGAGCATATATAGTGTAAACAAAATAGGCCCAAGGACTGACCCTTGAGGAACGCCATAATTAACTCTGGAGGACTGCGATGATTGTTTGTTGATGTGAACAAATTGTTATGGATTAGATAAATATGATTTAAAGCAGCAGAGGGCTGCTCCTCTAATACCTATATCACATTCTAATCTGTGCACTAAGATACTGTGGTCAATGGTGTCAAAGGCTGCACTAAGGTCTAATAACACCAGGACCCATATTAATCCGATGTCAGCGGCTAATAATAAGTCATTAGTAACTTTAACTAACGCTGTTTCAGTGCTATGATGGGCACGAAAGCCAGACTGAAACTGTTCAAATAAACTATTATCCTGCAGGAATTGGCACAGCTGTTTAACTATTACTCGTTCTAAAACATTTGACAGGAAGGACAGATTAGATATAGACCTATAATTATCTAGAATGTCAGGATCTTGGGTAGGCTTTTTCAGAATTGGTTTAATAACAGCATATTTAAATGACTGTGGCACATATCCAGTAATTAATGAAGTGTTAATTATATTTAGGACAGTGTTAATAATTAGGGGCAGAATCTGTTTAAAGAGTTTAGTTGTAATTGGATCTAAGAGGCAGGTGATGATTTGGAAGACATGATAATAGATATGACATCAGTTTGGTCTACAGTGGTGAAATTATTTAGTGTTACAGAGGGATTTATTAAAAGGCCTAGGTTTGAAACCGCTGCTTTTTATGATCTAATATTTGGGAGAAATGTGTCTATTTTGTCTCTAATAGTTGATATTTTATTGTTAAAGAACTGCAGGAAATCATCAGAATGGAGCGTGGATGGAATAACTGGTTCCACGGAGGTGTGTCTGTTTGTCAGTCTGGCTACAGTACTGAACAGGAATCTAGGATTATTCTGGTTTTCTTCTATTATGGATGAGTAATATCTAGTTTTGGCTGTACGCAAAGATGGATTATACTTTATTAAGATATTTTTCCAGGCATTGAGAGAATCTTCTGAGTTGGATTGCCTCCATTGCCTCTAATTTAGGTGTTGTTTGTTTAATGGAGCGAGTGTCAGTGTTGTACCATGGGGAGGTTCATCTAATCTTAGTAGTTTTTAACTTAAGGGGGGCAACTATATCTAACGTAGTTTGTAGTGTGAGCATGGTACTATCGACTAACTCATCACTTATACTGGGACTAAATGTGTCCTTTACATAATCACATGACATAAACACAAATAGTGACTGAATTAACTCTTTATACTTTGAGACAGCACGGTCACATGGTATCCTTTTCATTTGTATTTTAATCACTGAGGTGGAAATATCCTCAAACAAAACCTGGAAGGTCATTAAAAAGTGATCTGAGAGTATGGGATTATGGGGAAAAATGACGAGGTCATTAATTTCAACACCAAGTGTTAAGATCAGATCGAGAGTATGTCTGTGAATGTGGGTTGGTTTATTAACATTTTGGATAAAGCCTAATCCGTCTAGTAGGTCACTAAATGCATTACTAAGAGAGTCAGCGTTGTTATCGACATGTATGTTAAAATCACCAACTATTCTAATCCTATCCCAGTTCAACACTACACTGGATAGAAAGTCAGAGACTTCTAATAAAAACTGTGAATAAGGGCCAGGAGGGCGGTAGGCTATGACAAAAAGGACTGGTTTTTGGTTTCTGCAGTTGGGGAAAGTAATGGATGAAACTAGACTTTCAAAGGAGTGGTAAGTGGGATTAATTTTATGATTAATTTTAGGGCTAAGACCTAAACTGGAGTGAGATATTACTGCCACTCCTCCACCACGGCCACTGGTTCTGGCTGTGTGATAGTTCACATGTGTTGGTGGCGTGGATTCATTTAATGGGACATATTCATCCTGCTGAAGCCAGGTTTCAGTCAGAGCTAAAATATCAATTTTGTAATCACTAATTAGATCGTTTATTAACAACGATTTGGAAGAAATAGATCTAATATTGATCAGTCCACATTGGATAAAATTGTTAGGTGTTCTTTTAATCTGATTGTTCCTTAAAACTATTTTTATTAAATTATTTGATCTCACTCCTATAGGTTTTTTAATATTAGGTTTATTTTTAACTACACAGGGAATAGACACAGTCTTTCTGTTATTTACTACATGGTGGGTTTGTGACAACTCAGAGTAAAGTGGATGCACAGAGAAGTGTTTTACACTACGACTTTGCGCCTGGGCCCACACTCTGGATTGTCAAATAGCTATGATTGTTCATGTGCATGATCAATGAACACACTCACATCCTGTATTATCGCCCATTACAGCACATGATATTTTAGTTGTTTTGGTGTATGTCATTGACAGGTTTGGGGATGTCCAAGTAGGGCTATACACTGTCTGATACGTTGTATGGGGCACCATTGTTCTTACCAAGACACAAACTGATGACGTTCTAGGATTTTCTTACTGGAGGTCAGATGTCAGCAATACCCTCACCATTCACCAGGTGGCCGTGCTGTTGTGCTGAGAGCACAACTGACACCTGGTGAAAGAACATCTGTCATCATGGAATACATTCTTCAGTAGCATTTCTAGCTGTGTTGCCTGAACGTCATGATATGCATGGGGTGGTGCAGTGGTTAGCACTCGTGCCTCACAGCAAGAAGGACCCTGGACACACGTGTGGGGGGACTCATGCCGGTGCTAACGTGAGAGTGACGAGCTAACGCGAGAGTGACAAAATTCAACATGGTGGCTGTCTGCTGCTAGATGATAAGTAAAATATACCGCCGTTATCTCGACATATTTATATAAAAAATAAATCAACAAACCAACAACCCAGCAGAACAGCCTGCTCAAGGTCGGAAGCGGTAAGTATTCACAGTGGAGAACCTCGAGAATTTTATATACGACTACTTCATCCGGTGCGTGATGGAAGACGCTAACCCGAACAAGAGAAAGAAGGCAGACTCCGCGACCAACACACAAGACCTGGAGGTCACGGATGTCCAGGTAAGTGTTCTGGAATCAATCAATAAAAAGCTTGATACCCTTAGTTTGCTTCACCAGGAAGTTAAAGACCTGAAAGCAAGCCTGGAGTTCATCCACCAGCAGATAGCGGATCTGCAGAGGGACAACACCGAACTCCGGTCCACGCTGACAGTGGTCTCGTCAGAGGTGGATAAGCTGAAAAAAAGAGAACACAACCCTGAGGGAGACCGTCCTGGATATTCAGTCAAGGAGCATGCGGGACAACCTTATCTTCTCTGGTATCCCCGAGTCCACACCGGACAACCCAGAGACTCTTGTTAAAAACTTCATGGTGTCGGCGCTTAAAATCCCTGCGGAAACTGTTAATAACATCACTTTCCACCGCGTCCACCGGCTCGGACCCCGAGGAGGTAACCGACACCGCCCCATCATTGCTAAATTCGAGCACTTCCAACAGAAAGTGCTCGTAAGAAGCAAAGGACGGGAACTGAAAGGCACAACGTTCGGGATGAACGACCAGTTTCCCAGGGAAATAAATGAGAGGCGCAAAGTTCTATACCCCATCATGAAGGAACACAGACAGAAAGGTAAACGGATTGCACTGGTTGTGGACAAACTATATATAGATGGACAACTATTTCGGGAACCCTCCACTACCCCCTGGGTCTTCTAAAAAAAAAATGGCTTAAACGATTAGTGTATCACTTAATCGTTTATGCTACAAAATATAATCCAAAAAAAAAAAAAAAATCTTACAGTTGTAAATGTCACTCTCCTAACCTATACTCCCCACTGGAGAACCCCCTCCTCCTTTTTTCTCTCCCCCTCTCTATACGTCTCCCTTTAGCCCTCTCCCCCTCTCACACACTCACCCCCCACACTCTCACTCACACTCTATGTACCCCCCATGTTTATTGTGCTTGTATGTTTCATATTGTGTTTGTTGATAGTTTTTCAGACAATGATGTGCTATTATATGATGTATATGTAGATCCTAACCTGCTGTATACATCTCACACACAGATGTTATATTATATTGCTACATACTTAGTGACACAACATCTTTTCTCTTTATGTTCAAGTTTAATATTGTAGCCTGGAATGTTCATGGCATGCGCTCACAAACAAAAAGAGTTAAAATCATGGACTATGTGTCTAATTTAAAAGCAGATATTTTGCTCCTCCATGGAACACATTTACTACAGTCGGAAGAAAAATGTTTATCAGACTCGAATTATAGTATTATCTTTTCATCTTGTTATAATAACAGACAAAGAGGCGTCTCCATTCTGGTCCATAAGAGAGTACCATTCACTTTAAACACTACAGTAACAGACTCAGAAGGCAGATATATTATTATCCAGGAAACAATCTTTCATAAATTATATTCTATTACAAACCTCTACGCTCCAAATAACAACCATCCATCCTTCTATCACACTGTTTTCTCTCACTTAGACTTATCTGCTAACTCAACAACTATTATCGGTGCTGACTTTAACATAGTTTTAAACCCTTCAGTAGATCGATCTAATCATCCAATACATGTAAAACAATCACAATCAGTTAAAGTCATACAGGATTATATCAAAGATTTTGGACTAGACGACGTCTGGAGACTCAAAAACACAACAAAGAGGGACTATACGTTTTTTTTTTCTGCAGTACATAAAACATTTTCAAGAATTGACTTTTTTCTCTTAAATAACTATCGCACATAAAGTTACCACTAGAATCCACCCAATTGTTATCAGCGACCATGCACCAATATCTGTCAGCCTGCAAACAGATTCCATCCCTAAACCTCCTCAGACTTGGCGCCTCAACATTTCTCTACTCAAAGACCCAGAATTTGATCGAGTAATAAGGAATGAGTGGGCGGACTTTCTAAAAAATAATGACTCTCATGACTTATCTCCATCTTTGTTTTGGGAAACTGGGAAGGCTGTAATCAGAGGTAAAATAATATCGTACTCCTCATACAAGAAAAAGAAAGACCTACAAACAGAGAAAGAAGTTGAAGGAAAAATTAAACAACTTACAGAGAATTATGCAATAAATCCAAGTAATCAATTATGGTCCGAACTACAAAATGCAAAACTAAACCTCGATAATATCCTATCCAAGAAAACAGAGTTTTTATTACAACAACTAAAATATAATGATTTCGAAATCAATAATAAATCAGGAAAATTTCTGGCGAACCAACTCCAGCGCAATAAAGAAAAATCCTTCATAACAGCCTGTGGGCCGCCACTGGAGATTAGCTTCTGCCGGCTGGGGGCTTCTGTCAGGGCCTAGGGGCTGTCCAGGGGAGTGGTGGGGTGGGGTGGGGTGGGGTGGGGGGGTCGGTGGTGCTGCGGGGTGGGCGCCCTGCGTCCCGGACATGCCGGCTCTGGGGTGGGCGTGGGGGCTCGTGGCCCTCGCTTCCGGGTGGTGCGGCCTGGCCCTCCCTCCGGGGCAGGGTGCTGCATGCGGCTGGCCCATGGTGGGACTGCGGTGTCTGCTGGAGCGCTGGTCTAGCGCTGCGACTCCTGGGAGTTTTAGTGCTGGCTGGGCCGGTCGGGTTCAGGTGGGCCCACCTTGGCCTGCTCTGTCCTAATGGGCCGGACCCACACCAGACTACCTCTTACTGCGCACTTCACACACTTCACACCTCACTGTATATAGCTACCTTTAGGCACATATAGGGACACAACAGTTAGGGCCTCGAGAGCAGGTGGGGGCGGGAGAGATGGGCTCGGTGGTGGGGCAGATGGCAGGGCTCTACGGCCTTGTCTCTTCCCCATCACCCCCCCCGCTTGCCTCCCCTGCTCTCTAATTTCTTTTTAATGCACCACACACATTCACACCTTAGGAGTAGGTCTGGGACAGCTCGGGGAACTTGGGCCAGGGCAGGCTGCAGAGTAGCCATCCTCTGTGGCCCTCTGGCCTGCCCCCTGGATGCCTCACCCAGCCTCTCCACTTTTAATGCACCACATGACACTCAGGGTTATACTATCACGGTGCAGGGATAATGTCTCCAGTCAGGGATCTGGAGACATATTAATAGGGAATAATGGGGGGGGGGATTTCACTAATATGGCCTCGCTGGTGGGATCCGGCCCCCTTGTGGCTATGGGGTTGCGGGGGTGGACAACCATCCGTGTTGCTGTCGCTGGGGGTCCCCGGGACCTTGGGGCTGTGGTCGGGGGGAGGGGGGTTTCTCCTGCTTCCCCGTCGGGTCCAAGCTGGTGCGATGGCTCTTGGGGGGCTGCTGGGGCTGGATTGGCCGTTCTGGTGGCCGCTGTGGCTGTATTGCGGGCTGGTGGCGTGTGGTGGCTCTGTCCTGGGGGGGTGTTGGGACGCATTGCGGGGGGGGCGGGGGCCGTGGGTATACTGCGCTCGCCTGGGGCCGGTGCGGCGGGTGTGCGGGGTGCCTCCCTGTTGGTGTCGCCGGGCCCCACCACACTGTCCATTTTTGCCCTCTGGGCTCGCATTGGTTCCCGGCCCCATTGTCCTCTGGCTGGCTCCCAGTGGCGGCCCCGCCTTATGATGTGCTGTGTGCCGCCCCTTCGGTGGGCCGCTCGGCCCCTGTGTCTGGCCTCCTGGCTGTGTGGGGCCGTTGGCCCCCTCGGGGGGGGGGGGGTCGGGCAGGTCGGGTGGGGGGTTGGTTGGGGGGTTTGGTGGGGGCTGGGGGTGGGGGGGGTGGGGTTGGTGTGGCGGGTGGGTCTTCGTGCCCCAGGCCATCTAGGTTGGCCTTGGTGTGCTGGGGGGGTTTGTAGCTGCTCCCTCTTGCTCCCCGGGTTTGCGTCTTTCACGGTGGCCCTGGTGGCTCTCTGGGGGCGGCACCCTGTAGCACCTACGACCCGGGATGGGGGGGGCCCTGTTAGCTTGGCCCTGCCTTGCCGTGATTGCTGTTCTGGGCTTCGGGGTCCTTCGCACTTGCATGTTTTATCGGGTCTTGCCAGCTACTGCTGAGTTCCATTTCAGTGAATGATGGGACCCGCCAGAATGAGCTGAGAATCTCTCCAGAATTTCTACCCTAAACTCATTCTCTTCTTGCACTGGTGTCCCCTTCTGGCCTGTTCTGTTCTGTTCTATTGTATTCTATTTTACACTATCAAGTCATCCACAACTATGATGCTCAGTACCGTTTTTGTTTAATTATTTATTTATTGACTCTCTTTTTCTTTTGTGCTGTTTTGGTTTTCTTCTCTTTTTTCGATTTATTTATTTTTATTGAAGGACAGTTAGTAGTTGGAATAACACACCACCTTTCAATCTTTAACTGCAATAGCACCGCCTATTAACTTCTTTCCCTGTTCGTCCTGTCTGTCCTGTCCAGTCTTTGTTTCCCCCACACATCACTGAGGTGTAGCACTGCCCTCCCTGGCTTATAATAGAGAGTTCTAATAAAGGATGTCTGCTCAGCTTTCAGGGAGGACCGATGATGGTCACACACATGGACTAAATATTAAAATATTTGGCTGCAAGACTAAAAAATGCATTGATCTCAAACAATGTTGACACCCTCTCTGTGGTGATAAACAATGAGAACAAATGCAGACAAAAAAAAAAAAAAAAGATATGCATGCAATGAGAGGCCCCTTGTACAGGTAGGGCCCTCAAAGGAGTAAAACGCTGTCGCAATGTTGGGCCTTTCACATGTCGCGACCATACATGATTTCCCACTACTGTCGTACATATTCCTTAGCTCTATTGGCCACAATAAGCAAGATTTTGGATCCCTAAATTGATTAAATATTGCCTCATTGTAAAGCATTAGGAAAGTGCTAAGTTCCACTGTCGGTCACCAACTAAACCCTAGGAAGGAGCGATTCAATGAAAACGCCGTTCGCACCGCGGAAGCAGGT
>CM035799.1:222500-227500 GCA_020466265.1 Siphamia tubifer | reverse complement strand
GCCACATAAACATGGCCCCATTAATTTCAGATGGACACATTTTTGACTGGTTTTAACATTTTATATGAAATCTGTGAATGTCAATGTTCATTTCATTTATTTGTTTATTCAAACAGGTGAAAACAAAATAAGTAAAACATACAACGTATTTCAGCAGAAATTAAAACGACCCCTCTTTATCAACCTAGATAATTATATCTTGTTCTAAAGGGTATAGGATGAAGTTAACCAAACTTAACTAGTCCTTTGCATTAACTCAGTCTGAACATGTTTATTCAACCAAAAAGAAAAGAGTGCACCAGAAAAAGGGAAACATTTCCTGTCTAGAAATTAATATTTCCATTTGTTTCCTGTATCCACTTCAAATGTGTTTGATAAAAACCTGTTTAAACTTTTGTAGTGATTCACAGGTTTTCATTTCTTCATTGTAGTTGTTCCACACATTAACTCCTTTAACTGAAATACAATGCTTTTTTAAATGAGTACGTACAGGTGGTTTTAAAATATAAATTCTCCTCAGATTGTGTTTATTTTCCGTCACTTGAAACAACGTTTGGACACTTTGTGGGAACTGGTTTTATTTACTTTGTGGATTATTTTAATTGTTTTGAGGTCAACCAAATCCTTAAATGTTAATGCCTTTAATTAGATGAACAGTGGGTTTGATGGTTCTATAGGTGCTTTATTTACACTCCTTTTTGCTGTTTTTTAAAGTCTGAATATTATTTGTTTGTTTAGTATGTGTTCCCTCACACTTCCACACAGTACGTCATGTATGAGAGAATGAAGGAACAGAATAATGTGTAGAGTGATGACTGCTTTACATGATATTTGACTTTATTTAATAATGCAATTGATTTGGATGGAATGTTCTGGATGTGTGACTTCCAGGATAATTTTCTGTAAATATTGACTCCAAGAAACTTTATTTCATTATTTCATTAATTTATTTTGTGACTTATTTGTCTGATTTCCAAATATTGTGAGTTAGTTTTTGCTTAAATTTAATGTGAGTTTATTTGAGTCAAACCAGCTCTTCAGTTGATTTAATTCGTCTGCCACTGTGTCCCAGAGTTGTTCCAAATGATCCCCACAGCGAAGCAACTTAGTGTCGTCTGCAAATAAAATGATTTGAAATTTATTTGAAACCTCAAATATGTTATTGATGTAAAGGATAAATAACAATGGTCCCAGCACTGAGCCCTGGGGCACTCCACACTTCACTGTCTGTAGTTTGGATTTACGGTTATTGATCTGCACATATTGATTTCTGTTGCTTCGATAACTGGATATCCAGGCGAGTGGTTGGCCTATGATTCTGTATTTTTGTTGTTTTATTAATAATAGGTCATGGTCAACTGTGTCAAAAGCTTTTTTTTTCGATCTAAGAATACTCCTAATACATATTGTTTGTTTTCTATTGCAAATGTTATGTTTCCTACAAATTCCTGGAGAGCCAGGGATGTTGTTGTTTTAGTTGTGAAACCACATTGTTGTTCACACACATTATGTTTTATCCAGCCTAGAATAATTTTTCCAGTATTTTAGATAATTGTGTCAGTAGTAAAACAGGTCTGTAGTTTGACAGTGTCTATTTCCAGGTTTCATCACACAATGATATTAACCAGTGACATGTCAACATCAATAGTCTGTTGACGTCTTAGTGTTGAAGTTATTGACGATGTCAATCATTTCTTTTTCATTGGTTCCTTTACGAACATAGATTCACTTCCGTTCCAAACTTTACATTCCTCTTCCTTCATGTTTCCAGTGTTTATAATGTGTATAATATCCCCAGTCATACCAGGGCCGACACCAACAAAGAAATCATTACATTCATTTACACTTTCGGTTGTGTCATTACTAGTTATGTTATTTTTTATTATGAATTAATTTGGGTATGGTATTCATCTGTTTTTTTTCTTTTTTAATAATTCAATACCTTCTCTAATAAATTGCTGTAATATTCCTTTTTGCTGATTCTTGTTCGTTTAGTTTAGTTTATGTCAGTCCTGATAGCATATCTTTGCAATTTTTGGTCTATTTAAAGTTTTTTTTTTGTATATTTGATGCAAACACACAGGGAACATTTAAGGGGAGGATGGACAATAGGGCAATGTAAAATATTTGGTCTGTATGTGACAGTTTGACTAAAAATAAACAAAATTCGACTAAGAATAGAGTAAAATGCACTAAAAATCCACCAAGGAGGGATTCAATTTGAGTCTGTTTGTCTGTCAGTACGATTATGCAAAAAGTTCTGAATGGATTTTGATCAAATGTTGAGGCTGTGTTGAGAGTGTCACAAGGAACAAATGATTACATTTTGGTGGTGATCCGGAAGAGATTCTGGATCAGTTTGAAATTTTACATTGTAGTAAATGGAGAACACATTTCAAAGTGATCCAGGATCATCACCAAAATTAAATCATTTGTTCCTTGTTACAGTCCTAACACATTCTGAAAATTTAATTAAAATCTGTTCAGAAGTTTTTGCATAATCCTGCTGACAGTCAGAGAAACAAAAGGAAATAAACTAATAGAGTAAAATGCACTAAAAATAAACAAAAATAATTTCCCCCAACTAATGTTGGGCGAACCTCAATTGGAACAGAGACAAATGCATTTATGAATATTAACCAGAAAAAAATATGAGCAAATGTGTTTACATCATCTTCTTTGATGTAAACATGTCCTTCAGATTTTAATTCCCATAAATCTTGGTATTTTCTAAATCTTTTCCTCCCAGACTGTGCTTTTACACATTCATTCTGTATGTTCTCGCTCAGAATATATGACGAAACTCATCATATTCTTTCCAGTTTTCCCGCTTCTGTCCGTCTGTTGCCAACAGGCGGAGTTTCATCCAAGTGTCTTTGAGTTAAGATGTGTCAGAAACCAAACAGCTGCTGCTCTTGTCATGTTAATGAGCAATCAGCCTCACATTCTGTGGAGTGGAACACATCTCTGTAGCACTGGGGAGAGAAAAGCCACACACTTCCGGTAGATCAGGAAGTGTGAATGACTCATTAGTCCTGTTCTCCACTGGGAGAAAAAGGATTTTTACAAGTGTTACAGACGATCCAGGTCTGGGACTTCCATGTGTGAAAGTCACTGACCAACTGACCCACCACCTGACCAACTGACCCACCAACTGACCAAATGACCCACCATCTGACCCCCAACGGACCAACTCACCCATCAACGGACCAACTCACCCACCAACGGACCAACTCACCCACCAACGGACCAACTCACCCACCAACTGACCAACCATCTGACCAACTGACCAAATGACCCACCATCTGACCAACTGACCAACAATCTGACCAACTGACCCACCAACTGACCCACCATCTGACCAACTGACCCATCAACTGACCAACTGACCCACCAACTGACCCACCATCTGACCAACTGACCCATCAACTGACCAACTGACCCACCAACTGACCCACCATCTGACCAAGTGACCCACAAAGAAACCAACCGACCCACTGACCGACCCACCAGTAAAAGGAGACATTGATAATGGATCTGGCTCCAGTCCACTGCAGCTGTGGGTGATTAACAGGAAGTGGGGGTGGGGTGGGGTGGGCGGGGCTCCAGTAATGAGAGGAGAGGAGGGGGTTTGTATGTTTTTGCTTCTGCTTGGTTTCTGTTATTGCAGCATTTTTCTCTTTTATTTGTTTTGTGTGTTTGTGTTTTTGGTTGTTTCATCTTTGTGTTTACAAAGGTTTGTCGATGTGGTGTCTTTGCCCCGTCCGTCGACCACCGTATACATATGCTGGACCATTTTATTTTGAAGATTCTAGCCCGAATCATCCAGGTGGGAGGTCAGTAGTTGACGTGGAAAACAACTCTGGCTCAAACATCATTAATATCAAAGAAAGCTGTAGCGCAAAAAATATGAAGTGAACAAATGTTCCTGAAATGTAGCAGTGGCCCTGGTCACATGACAGTGTTTGATAACACTTTAGTCATAAACTGTCTTAAACATAAAACATTCATGACTGTTTCATCAGACAGTCTCAACATTCAGAATCAGTTTATTTTTCATTTCATATCTAAGGAAAACAAATTGAGAATACGCAAGGGATAATACATGGAATACGAGGTACTATCGAAAAATATTCCCCAACAGGGCGAATAACACGCCGACGCCGGGGGTGTTATTCGCCCTGTTGGGGAATATTTTTCAATAGTAACTGGTGTTCCATGTATTATCCCGCTTATTCTACGGGTTATTACAGTTTATTACTGTCACTACTCTAACACACTAGGGTTGTGAAATAGGCGGGGCAGACAGAAGGGGGGTGCAGAGAGTTTTAGGCAGAGAAAAGAGAAAGACGGATGTACACAGTCAGGTCGACCAGAGCAGGTGTTGTCCCGTTCCTGCAAATAAATACTGAAAATGAAGCTCACAGAAACCGCTCCTTGTTTTATAAAAACCAGCATAGAGGAGTTAACTGAGGAGTAAAATACTGACTATGGCCCTGGAGATTCTGTATGAGGTGAGGACGGATATTTCCACTGATTTCCTGACTATGGTAAGGATAATATTAGCATAGGTTAACATTGGATAAGCTAGCAGTTACAACCAAGCTAATATTTACTTTAAAAGTGGCCGAACTACCTGCGGAGTGATATGGTACAGTGAATCTGAAGTGACTAAACCCGTTGCCATGGGCAGCGGGCGTTAACGGCGCAGCGGGCGTTAACGAAAAAAATCTGCCCGCTGACATCATTCAAAGTGAACGGGACGATCTAGAGGGACGTAGAATAAAGTTTGAATAACCCCTCACAGGCTGATGGACTGCATTTTTATATAGCGCTTTTCCACCTTCATGGTGCTCAAAGCGCTTTACATTAGCCTCTCATTCATCCATTCACTCATACACCAGTAGGTTTCTAAGGTCAAAGGTCAGTCCTACTGGGGGCCTAAGTTAGGGTTCAGTGTCTTGCCCAAGGACACTTCGACATGTGGACAGCCAGAGCCG
>CM035799.1:2500-220000 GCA_020466265.1 Siphamia tubifer | reverse complement strand
AAAATTAACTAAATAATCAATGAAATTATAACTACACTAGATGTTAATTAAAAATACTACATTTGTGTACTTCTGTCGTAGATGTTAATGAAATATACTACATTTTTAAAAGGATTGGCATTGTATTCTGGGAAATATGTCATACCCCTTCGTTTTGGGGTACGAGAACAGAACAGGTAGAAAGGTGCGGTACTGACCGGAGACAGCCGGTGGCGTTCCGTAGAACCTGCGACGAGTGGAGGTGGAGCTTACGGTCCTCCTGCGTGTGGGGGGATGTGTCCCAACCCGAATGGGGGATGATGACAGCGTTGGTAAGGACGGCCAGGGCGTCCTGAATGATGGGCATCTTCAGGGCGTCACATGATGACAGGTTCCACAAAACACCTGCAGAGAACCCGAAAAAAGACAGAGGAACGTTCAAGGACCAGTGAGACACAACAGAGAGTCTGGGAACTGTCAGGATGTATGTTCTCTGGAACATATTTACAACCATTAGCTGTTCCCCAGTACCTCCCCACTACCACTGATCCCTAGTACCAATGTCCCCATGTTCCCTTGTACACATTTGTCCTCTGTCCACATTTACATGACTCCATTGACCCCAGAGACCACATTGGACCTCAGACGTGGACCTTACAGTATTGTTCAGAAATTAATTTTCTATCACCTGTGTGAAAATTACCATGATCCATCAACCATATGTTCATAAAATTAGATTAAAAGGTGAAAGTGGACTTATTCCTTTCCCACAGGGGTCACGTCACTGGAGGTGATGGATGAATTCTATACGTTGTGTTTCTATCAGTAAAAGTTGCAGTAGTTGTTAGTCAGATATTGTGAGTATTTTCAGAGTCCAGATGGTGAATTATTGTTTGTGTTGTTGTGTGAACTGCAGTCTGTCAGGACATGGTGTTCATCATTTTCTTAATAGAAACAGTCAGAACATTGGGGCAGTTGTCCGTCTGTGTTTAGTTCAGATGAAGACAGTGGACTTCACATCTGTCAATATTCACTTTTTCATTAGTGAATGTTATTTTACTGGAGTGTTATCCTCCTGTGGACGTGATGGCGTCCACCATGGTTTGATGTAGACTACTAACATGAGGTAAAACCATGGCTGTGTCCGAAATCACTCACTCACTCTCTACTCCCTACATAATACATGTACATGTAGTGCACTACATAGGGCACTACATAGTGCAATACATAGTACAATACATAGTGCAATACATAGGGCACTACATAGTACAATACACAGGGCACTACATTGTGCAATACATAGGGCAATACATAGGGCACTACATAGTGCACTACATAGGGCAGTACATAGGGCACTACATAGGGCACTACATAGGGCACTACATAGTGCACTACATAGGGCACTACATAGTGCACTACATAGGGCACTACATAGTGCAATACATAGTACAATACATAGTGCAATACATAGGGCACTACATAGTACAATACATAGGGCACTACATAGTGCAATACATAGTGCAGTACATAGGGCACTACACAGGGCACTACATTGTGCAATACATAGGGCAATACATAGGGCAATACATAGGGCACTACATAGTGCACTACATAGGGCAGTACATAGGGCAGTACATAGGGCAGTACATAGGGCACTACATAGGGCACTACATAGTGCACTACATAGGGCACTACATAGTGCACTACATAGGGCAGTACATAGGGCACTACATAGGGCACTACATAGTGCACTACATAGGGCACTACATAGGGCACTACATAGTGCACTACATAGGGCACTACACAGGGCACTACACAGGGCACTACATTGTGCAATACATAGGGCACTACATAGGGCAATACATAGGGCACTACATAGTGCAGTACATAGTGCAATACATAGGGTACTACATTGTGCAATACATAGTGCAATACATAGGGCACTACATAGGGCAATACATAGGGCACTACACAGGGCACTACATTGTGCAATACATAGGGCACTATGTAGTGCACTACACAGGGCACTACATAGGGCAATACATAGGGCAATACATAGGGCAGTACATAGGGCACTACATAGTGCACTACATAGGGCACTACACAGGGCACTACATAGGGCACTACATAGGGCACTACATAGTGCACTACATAGGGCAGTACATAGGGCACTACATAGGGCACGACATAGGGCAGTACATAGGGCACTACATAGGGCACTACATTGTGCAATACATAGGGCACTACATAGGGCACTACATAGTGCACGACATAGGGCACTACATTGTGCAATACATAGGGCACTACATAGTGCACTACATAGGGCACTACATAGTGCACTACATAGGGCACTACACAGGGCACTACATTGTGCAATACATTGTGCAACACATAGGGCAATACATAGGGCACTACATAGTGCACTACATAGGGCACTACACAGGACACTACATTGTGCAATACATAGGGCACTACATAGTGCACTACATAGGGCACTACATAGGGCAATACATAGGGCAGTACATAGGGCACTACATAGTGCAGTACATAGGGCACTACATAGTGCACTACATAGGGCAGTACATAGGGCACTACACAGGGCACTACATTGTGCAATACATAGGGCACTACATAGTGCAGTACATAGGGCACTACATAGGGCACTACATAGTGCACTACATAGGGCACTACACAGGGCACTACATTGTGCAATACATAGGGCACTACATAGGGCAATACATAGGGCAATACATAGGGCAGTACATAGGGCACTACATAGTGCAGTACATAGGGCACTACATAGGGCACTACATAGTGCACTACATAGGGCACTACACAGGGCACTACATTGTGCAATACATAGTGCAATACATAGGGCACTACATAGGGCACTACATAGGGCACTACATAGTGCAGTACATAGGGCACTACTTAGTGCAATACATAGGGCACTACATAGTGCACTACATAGGGCACTACACAGGGCACTACATAGTGCAATACATAGGGCACTATGTAGTGCACTACATAGGGCACTACATAGGGCACTACATAGTGCACTACATAGGGCACTACACAGGGCACTACATAGTGCAATACATAGGGCAGTACATAGGGCACTACATAGGGCACTACATAGGGCACTACATAGGGTACTACATAGGGCACGACATAGGGCAGTACATAGGGCACTACATAGGGCACTACATTGTGCAATACATAGGGCACTACATAGGGCACTACATAGTGCACGACATAGGGCACTACATTGTGCAATACATAGGGCACTACATAGTGCACTACATAGGGCACTACATAGTGCACTACATAGGGCACTACACAGGGCACTACATTGTGCAATACATTGTGCAACACATAGGGCAATACATAGGGCACTACATAGTGCACTACATAGGGCACTACATAGGGCACTACATAGTGCACTACATAGGGCACTACACAGGGCACTACATTGTGCAATACATAGGGCACTATGTAGTGCACTACATAGGGCACTACATAGTGCACTACATAGGGCACTACACAGGGCACTACATAGTGCAATACATAGGGCAGTACATAGGGCACTACATAGGGCACTACATAGGGTACTACATAGGGCACGACATAGGGCAGTACATAGGGCACTACATTGTGCAATACATAGGGCACTACATAGGGCACTACATAGTGCACGACATAGGGCACTACATTGTGCAATACATAGGGCACTACATAGTGCACTACATAGGGCACTACATAGTGCACTACATAGGGCACTACACAGGGCACTACATTGTGCAATACATTGTGCAACACATAGGGCAATACATAGGGCACTACATAGTGCACTACATAGGGCACTACATAGGGCACTACATAGTGCACTACATAGGGCACTACACAGGGCACTACATTGTGCAATACATAGGGCACTATGTAGTGCACTACATAGGGCACTACATAGTGCACTACATAGGGCACTACACAGGGCACTACATAGTGCAATACATAGGGCACTATGTAGTGCACTACATAGGGCACTACATAGTGCACTACATAGTGCACTACATAGGGCACTACATAGGGCAATACATAGGGCAGTACATAGGGCAATACATAGGGCAGTACATAGGGCACTACACAGGGCACTACATAGGGCAGTACATAGGGCACTACATAGTGCAGTACATAGGGCACTACATAGTGCACTACATAGGGCACTACATTGTGCAGTACATAGTGCAGTACATAGTGCAGTACATAGGGCACTACATAGGGCACTACATAGTGAACTCAATTGAAAACGTTTCGGACACTACTACGGCACCATTTTAAATGTGTCATCACTGTTGAAGAATTAAAACATAACAGTATCGTCTCAAAAAATGTAAATACTTTTTAATGTTTTTTGAATTACTGTCTGTGCAATAAAATAAAACATGAATAAACTTAGTTCACGACTGTTTTATTGTTATTAACTGTAAAACAACTCTTGTCCTACGCCTGTGATCCAACAGACAAAGTTAACGTTTACCGTTACTGAACAGCTGTGGCTCTGCCAGTATGACGTCCAATATCAATCTGTCCGTGTTTCTCTTAAATAGTAAGTATAGCGCATTTTATACAGCAGTTGTGTATTATTACCCGTCAGTACTTCTCTTATCTCCACATCAGTAGTGTGTATTTTAGTGTGTATTATTGTGTATTAGTGTGTATTATTACCTGTCAGTAGTTCTCTTATCTCTACATCAGTAGTGTGTATTTTAGTGTGTATTATTGCGTATTAGTGTGTATTATTACCTGTCAGTAGTTCTCTTATCTCCACATCAGTCGTCTTCCTCAACAGTCGAACCAGAGCAGGAATTCCTCCACAGTTTTTCAGTGTGATCTTGTTGTCGTCGTTAACTTTCCCATAAACCAGGTTCCTTAAGGCCCCACAGGCGCTACGATGAACATCTGTCAACCTGTGATCTAGAAGATCCACCAACAACTGGATACCACCCTGACGACGGATCTGGAACCACAACAACAACAGTAGAAGGGTTATAAAGGTTAGAAGGGAGATAAGCAGGATAATGTATTGACCACGGGTTACTATCATATATACTATCTATATTCCCCGACGGGACTGAACAACACCCTGACACTGAAGGCAGAGGAGTGTTGTTCCGCCCCGAAGGGGAACATATTTCGATAGTAATGAGTGGTCAATCCATTATCCTGCTTATTCTACAGTTATTACAGTTTGTTAGTGCTACTACTCTAACAGATTTGATAAAACAGCCATGACAATGTAGTGAATATTTACTTTCAAAGTGGCCGAACTACCTGCGGAGTGATATGGTAAGGTGAATCTGAAGTGAAAACCCATTGCCATGGGCAGCGGGAGTTAACGGCTCAGCGGGAGTTATTAAAAAAAAATCCGCCCACTGAAGGCTGGGAACGTCAATTCTAAGTGAACAGGAGCTGTCGGAACGTTCTAGAGGGATGTACAATAAAAAGTTACAATTATGAAATAAAAACCCAAAATCACCAGAGTTAACTATGTACATTATAAAATAATGTTTGTGTAAGCACTTCATTTCATTTATTTATTTGGGCATACTAAAGCATACAATCACAGTCATAAAAAACAGTCCCAAAGTATATCTTTACTAAGAAGAGGCAAGAAACCCTCAACGGGCTTATACAAGGCCTCCACCTACAACACATTCTGCTAATTTAAATTTCCATCATCACATTAGCATACCATTTTTCCATCCTCTATTATACAATGATGTAAGTGTTTAATGTTTAAGGACTGTAATATTCTCAGGGCTATTTTATTGAAGGGCTATAGTAACTGGGTTGAAAGCTACATAACGTTTTAGTAGGTTAATGGCAGCGCTAGCATATCATCAGCTACAGAAAGTTTCAGTAGGCTAATGGCAGCAGTAGCATATCATCAGCTACATAAACTTTCAGTAGGCTAATGGCAGCGCTAGCATATAATCAGCAACATAAAGTTTCAGTAGGCTAATGGCAGCAGTAGCATATCATCAGCTACATAGAGTTTCAGTAGGCTAATGGCAGTACGAGCATATCATCAGCTACATAAAGTTTCTTTAGGCTAATGGCAGAGCTAGCATATCATCAGCTACAGAAAGTTTCAGTAGGCTAATGGCAGCGCTAACCTATCATCAGCTACATAAAGTTTCAGTAGGCTAATGGCAGCGCTAACCTATCATCAGCTACATAAAGTTTCAGTAGGCTAATGGCAGTGCTAGCACATCATCAGCTACAGAAAGTTTCAGTAGGCTAATGGCAGTGCGAGCATATCATCAGCTACAGAAAGTTTCAGTCGGCTAATGGCAGCACGAGCATATCATCAGCTACATAAAGTTTCAGTAGGCTAATGGCAGCACTAACCTATCATCAGCTACATAAAGTTTCAGTAGGCTAATGGCAGCGCTAACCTATCATCAGCTACATAAAGTTTCAGTAGGCTAATGGCAGCGCTAACCTATCATCAGCTACATAAAGTTTCAGTAGGCTAATGGCAGCGCTAACCTATCATCAGCTACATAAAGTTTCAGTAGGCTAATGGCAGCGCTAACCTATCATCAGCTACATAAAGTTTCAGTAGGCTAATGGCAGCGCTAACCTATCATCAGCTACAGAAAGTTTCAGTCAGCTAATGGCAGCGCTAACCTATCATCAGCTACAGAAAGTTTCAGTCAGCTAATGGCAGCGCTAACCTATCATCAGCTACAGAAAGTTTCAGTCGGCTAATGGCAGCGCTAACCTATCATCAGCTACATAAAGTTTCAGTAGGTTAATGGCAGCACTAACATATCATCAGTAATGACAGCCATCGACACGCTGACCACAAAATGGAAAGAATAATCTACAATATAGTATTATGTAATTACACATTCATATTTTCTTATTTCATGAAATTAGGTGGATTAGATGGATGTTAGCACTATTTATCGTTGATGCTAGTCTGGTAAGCTAAGCTCTGTATGTTTCAGATCCTTTCACACACAAGTGTCTTATCTTTGAGGATGGACATGTGAGGACAGTGTTTGAAGTAACAGGTGTAGTGTAACTGTAGTAACGTCTATGTCATTTAAATATAATGAAATAATTTAATTAAACATTTCTTTTATAAAACTGTTCCATGTTTTAAATAAACATATTAATTATGTATATTTTAAAAAAATCATATGTTTTGAATATTTTATCACATTTTTTAATTTTACAAGATTTTTTGTATGGATTAGGATTTTTTTTTAGATTCTTTTGTTTTGTTGAATTTTAATGAATATTTTTTTCCCTCTGAATCTGGTTATGGAAACAATACAGTTTTTTTTTAAATGATGAAAATGTTCTGTAGACGTTCAGTAGATGTTCTGTAGACGTTCAGTAGATGTTCTGCTGATGTTCTGTAGATGTTCTGCTGATGTTCTGTAGATGTTCTGCTGATGTTCTGTGGATGTTCTGCTGATGTTCTGTAGATGTTCTGCTGATGTTCTGTGGATGTTTTGTAGATGTTCGTGTGTTATGTAGATGTTCTGTAGATGTGTTTGTGTTCTATAGATGTTCTGTAGATGTTCTATAAGATGATCTGTAAATGTTCTTTAGGTGTCCTGTATGTGTTCTGTAGATGTTCTAAAGATGTTGTTTAGATGTTCTATAGGTGTTCTGTAGATGTTCTGTGGATGTTTTTGTGTTCTATAGGTGTTCTGTAGGTGGTCTGTAGATGTTCTGTAGATGTTCTGCAGATGTTCTGTAGGTGATCTGCAGATGTGATGTTCTGTAGATATTCCGTAGATGTTCTGTAGGTGTTCTGCAGATGTTCTGTAGATATTTTGGAGTTGTTCCATAGATGTTCTGTAGATGTTCCTGTGTTCTATAGATGTTCTGTAGATGTTCTATAGATGATCTGTAAATGTTCTTTAGGTGTCCTGTATGTGTTCTGTAGATATTCTATAGATGTTGTTTAGATGTTCTATAGGTGTTCTATAGGTGTTCTGTAGATGTTCTGTAGATGTTCTGCGGATGTTTTGTAGATGTTCTTGTGTTATGTAGATGTTCTGCAGATGTGTGGATGTTTTGTAGATGTTCCGTAGATGTTTTTTTGTTCCATAGGTGTTCTGTGGATATTCTGTAGGTGGTCTGAAGGTGTTGTGTAGGTGTTCTGCAGATGTTCCATAGATGTTCTATAGATGTTCTGTAAATGTTCTATAGATATTCTGTAAATGTTCTATAGGTGTCCTGTATGTGTTCTGTAGATGATCTATAGATGTTGTTTAGATGTTGTGTAGATGTTGTGTAGATGTTCTATAGGTGTTCTGTAGATGTTCTGTGGATGTTCTGTAGATGTTCTTGTGTTCTATAGATGTTCTGTGGATGTTCTGGGGTTCTATAGATGTGCTGTGGATGTTCTATAGATGTTGTGTAGATGTTCTGTAGATGTTCTAATATGTTCTATAGGTGTTTTGTAGATGTTCTGTAGATGTTCTATATATGTTCTGTCGATGTTCTGTAGGTGTTCTATAGATGTTCTATCGATGATCTGTAGATGTCCTATGGATGTTCTGTATGTGTTCTGTTGATGTTCTTGTGTTCTAAAGATGTTCTGTAAATGCCCTGTATGTGTTCTGTAGATGTTCTGTAGATGTTCTGCAGATGTTCTGTAGGTGGTCTGCAGATGTTCTGTGGACATTCTGTAGATTTTCTGTTATGTTCTATAGATGTTCTGTCGATGTCCTATAAATATTCTGTAGATGTTCTATAGGTGTTGTGTAAATGTTCTAAAATGTTATATAGGTGTTTTGTAGATGTTCTATAGATGTTCTGCGGATATTTTGTAGGTGTTTTGTAGGTGTTCTGCACATGTTCTATAGATATTCTGTAGATTTTCTATAGATATTCTATAGATGTTCTGTAGATGTTCTATAGATATTCTCTACATATTCTCTAGATGTTCTATAGATGTTCTGTAGATTTTCTATAGATATTCTATAGATGTTCTGTAGATGTTCTATAGATATTCTCTACATATTCTCTAGATGTTCTATAGATATTCTGTAGATGTCCTGTTGATGTTCTATATATGTTCTATATATGTTTTGCTGATGTTCTATAGATGTATTATAGATGTTCTATAGATGTTCTGTCGATATTCTCTAGATGTTCTATAGATGTTCTGTAGATGTTCGGTAGATATTCTCTACATATTCTTTAGATGTTCTATAGATGTTCTGTAGATTTTCTATAGATATTCTATAGATGTTCTGTAGATGTTCTATAGATATTCTCTACATATTCTCTAGATGTTCTATAGATATTCTGTAGATGTCCTGTTGATGTTCTATATATGTTCTATATATGTTTTGCTGATGTTCTATAGATGTATTATAGATGTTCTATAGATGTTCTGTCGATATTCTCTAGATGTTCTATAGATGTTTTGTGGATGTTCCGTAGATGTTCTGTCGATGTTATTGTGTTATGCCATGCCTGTCACGTCAGTACCTCAGATTTGATCTTATTGTCTCCAAAGCACAGATGTTGAAGGTACGCTGCAGCGTTGGACTGAACTGACGGGAACTGATGCTGTAACATCTGGATCACTTCTGGAAGTTCTGGATCCCTCCAACCGAACTCCCTACGACCGCACAAACAAAACACACTGTTAGTGTGTGTGTGTGTGTGTGTGCTTCTATTCATATATTTATGGGGACATTGATATGTTTACATAGTCACAACATGGGTACCTCAGACAGAGCGGGGACCAAAATTCAGGTCCCACGAAACTAACGTGTCTGCTGCTGCAGTTGTCGTTCTCCTGGATATGACCTTTAACCTTAACCCTCCACCTTAACATAAACGTTTTTATGTATTTGTGTACTTCTGTCATAGATGTTCATCGAAATACTACATCTGTACTGTACTGGTGCATGTCTACAGACCGAACCATGGACTTCTTTATTTCTACCATTACCAGTCTTTCAAAGCATTTGCCACAGGGCGGTAATCATTCAGACATGACACTGTAGAGCACTTTGGGACAGGTATGATAGTGGCAGTCTTAATGTTGGCTTAATGTTGTGTTGAATATATCTTTAAGTACCACAGACAGTTGGTGGGCACAAACTCATTGTCTGTACCTGCCGCCTGCCGGGGTTTCACCCTTTGTAGGACTCTCCTCACCTCCGTCATTGTAACTCTGAAGGTGGGGTCACAAGATGTTATGGTGAGTCTGGAAGGAGCGGAGGAGTTCAGAGCTTCAAACCGTCCATAAAAGTTGTTCAGTGCATCAGGGAGAGAAAGATCCGTATCCTTCTTGCCGAGAAGGAGGGTCTAAGGACAGGGGGAGGGTCTAAGGACAGGGGGAGGGTCTAAGGACAGGGGATGCCTGGGACTTTTTCATGTATCTCTGTAGTTGATTGTGTTTTTGTAAAGCCCTTTGAGATGACTTTGTTGTGATTTAGGGCTTTATAAATAAAATTGAATTGAATTGAATCCTTCTTGTTGTAGTCAGTTATTTCCCTGATACCTGTACACATCCTCCAAGGATCATTGGAGGAAAATGGTTCTTTTTTGCCTTTTTCATGCCAGTTGCCATTTCGTCCCCTGACCTGAATGCAAATTTCTGAGCCTTCAGCAAAAATCACACTTCAGCATTCAGCCATCGTTTGTGGTTGGGATGGATAGTAATGTTCTTGTGGCAGTAACATCCTCCACACATTTACTAATATACCCAGTGACAGCTGTGGTATACTCCTCTAAGTCCACATGACCGTCTGCAGTTGCTGCCTCTCTAAACAAGCCACACACTGACAGTCCGAGATGAGGACAGGGAAGGGCCGTGTACACTCCCTTCCTCTTGGTGTATACATGGTCCAGTGTATTGGTACCTCGGGTACCAATACAGACATATTGGTGGAAATTTGGCAGTACGTCAGTGAGCTTTGTGTGGTTGAAGTCTCCTGCTATCACGGACAGGGCCTCTGGGTGTTTGTTTTGGAGATGGCTGATGTTATCATAAAGCGTTTTCAATACCCCTCTCCCTATGGTGCTAGGTGGTATGTAAATGACTACAATGAACGCAAACAAAAACTCACACAGTAGATAGCGTGGCCGGCACTTTACAATTGAGAGTTCAACCACTTCAGAACAGTCACTTTGGAGTCACAATGGAATCCCGCCTACTGTACATCTTGCCGTGGGCTGTGGTCGCATGGGAAGGCGAAGGCCTTTGAGAGACTGCTGCCGTTTTTATTATTATTATTATTACTACTACCACTACACACACACAAAATTAAGACACCTACACACACACACACACACACACACACACACATAACTACACAAACACACACAATTCCATACACATATACCCACACGCAAGTGTGCAAACGCATACACACACACACATTTACACAAACACACACATGCATGCTGTAAAAAAATTAACTATACACACACACACACACACATACAAAAACACAAACACACAACTATAGAAAAAAAGCAACAGAACTACACAAACACACACATGCAAGTACACAAAAAACTAGAAAACTATACAAAAAAATAACTATATGAAAACAACACAACTACATACACAGCTCTATGTCCACCCTAGTGGGTGGGGCTTCAAGGCTGGCTGGTTTGCCTGTCCTCAAGCCCCACCCTTTTTCATATAAGCGTATTTTCATCACAGGCGCATGAGTGGGTAAGGCACACAAAAACGTGGATGTATGGATGGATGGATGGGTGGATGAATGGATAATTGAATGAATGAATGAATGAATTGTTGAATGGATGAATGGCCAAAGGAGAGAATTGAAGAATATGTAAAGTGTAAAACTGCTGTTTCTACTTTGACCACATTAGTGTAAAAATTCCATGTCATCAAACAGGGATGAGTACATAATTAATGCATAATCTATAATCTACCATTAATCATCTATAATCTATCATCAATCATCTATTATCTATCATCTATAAACTATCAATAATCATGTATAATCATGTAAAATATATCATCGATAATCTATAATCTATAATCAATCATCAATCATCTATTATCTATCATCAATCATATATTATGTATCATCTAAAATCTATCATCTATAATCTATCATCAATCATTGATTACCTTTCATTTATAATCTATCATCAATCATTTATAATTTATCATCTATCATCAATCATCTATAATCTATCGTCTGTAATCTATCACCGATAATCTATCATCTGTAATCTATAATCTATCATCCATAATCTATCACCTATAATCTATCATCTATAATCTATCACCTATAATCTATCGTCTGTAATCTAGAATCTATCATCTATAATCTATAATATATCATCTACAATCTATCATCTATAAACTATAATCGATCATTTATCCATAATCTATCATCTGTAATCTATCATCTGTAATCTATAATCTATCATTTATCTATAATCTACCATCTATAATCTGTCATCTATCTATAATCTATCATATATCACCTATCGTCTATAATCTATCATCTATAGTCTAGAATCTATCACCAATCATCTGGAATCTATCATTTATAATCAATTATCTATAATCTATCATCAATCATCTATAATCTATCATCAATCATCTACAATCTATCATCAATTATCTATAATGTATCATCAATCATATATAATCTATCATCTATCTATAATCTATCAGATTTGACTTTACAAAAAAAATTCTAAAGACAACACGTCCCAACATCAAAAACAGGTCAAACAGTTAAAAATGTGAATCGATGGTTGAGGAAAGAAAAGGTCATAACCTTCACCTGCTCAAAACACGACGCTGGAGGCAAACACTGGTTACCATGACGACCAAAGTGGTTACCATGACGACCAAAGTGGTTACCATGACGACAAAACCACAAAAAAGTAAAGTGTTTGGGTAAACCTGTTGCTGCCACAACTTCGTACGTCAGTTAAAGTTGATCTGGAATCGAGGTAAAACTGGGGATTTTTCTTACATTTAATTGTTAATGCTAACTGCTAGCTACCTCAACGTTGCACATGCTTTTTTGGTTGTTTTTTTTCTACTTTTTAAAACTGAATTCATACTTTAGTGGATACTCCCATATCCACCTGGTCCATCTCAGCTAATACACTTCATTAGATCCATGTTGACATGCTAGCATGTTTGAGATGTTATCTTAATCTTTCATTTTTGCATTCTTGTTGTGTTTAAATGCTAACTTAACCGTTAAATAACTGAACAACATACATGCACCAGTTACATGCTACATTAGCCACCCACAGTGTTTTTGCTAACTTCTTGTCCATTCAGTGAGTGATGATGTAGGGTTTAAGGAATGTCGTCCGATCAGCTACAGTCAATTCACATATGCATTAAAATGTTTGTTTTCTTTGTCTACCTTAGCTAAAGCATGCTAATCTGCTTTGACAAGCTAGCACATTCAAGACATTAAGTAAGTTTTTTATTTTGAGGATCCTTGTTACGTTTAAACTAATGTTAATCGCTAGCTAATTCAACATCATACATTTTAAAAGAACATTTATGGTTTTGGAAAGTATCCTCTATTACAGTGTTTCCCAACCCTGGTCCTCGAGGCACACTATCCTGCATGTTTCAGATGTTTCTCTCTCAAACCACACCTGATTCAAATAATCAGCCTATCCTCCAGCTCTGCAGAAGAATGATAATGACCGTCAGGTGTGTTCAAAGAGGGAAACATGCAGGATAGTGTGCCTCGAGGACCAGGGTTGGGAAACACTGCTCTAAAATGGTCATTTTCCTCCATCTCTGCTAAAACACACAAATCTGCATTGACAAGCTAGCATGTTTGAGGTGTTAAATTAATTTTTATTTTGGAGATTCTTGTTATGTTTAAATGTTTGGAAAGTATCCACTAAAATGTTTGTTTTCCTCATCCATCTCAGCTAAAACACTTGCTATTGCATTTGAGATGTTAGCTTAATATTTCATTTTGGGATCCTTGTATTTAAATGCTAACTATTTTAAACGCTAACTTTTTAAAACATAATTTACACTTTGGAAAGTGAGTGGACTCATATATCCAGTAAAATTCATGTCTACCTCAGCTAAAGCATGCTAATCTGCTTTGACAAGCTAGCACATTCAAGATGTTAAGCTTTTTTTAATTTATTTTGGGGATCCTTCTTATGTTCAAACACTAATGCTAATCGCTCGCTAACTCAACATCATACAGGCAGAAGTCACATGTCAACTTTTTAAAATTACCACCAAGATCAATTTCAGTTAAAACAGTTGATTAAATCCATGTTAGCATGCTAGCATGTTTGTGATGATTTGCTTCCAGTTAAGCCCCCACCCCCCCACCCCCCCCAGAATACATGACATTGTTTCATAAAGTGTGAAAGGGTGGATAGAGAAGATGAAGGTAAAGTAAATGAAACATTAGAGACAGAATGTGTGAGTGAATAAATAAATAAATAGTTGGATTACTTTGTCATTCTTTGCTCGGCTTGATTTTGATTCCACACAAGGAATTCTGGGTCGTACCTATCGAGGGGGGAGGCAGAGAGAAACAAGAGAGAGGTATATGTCGGCTGTCTGGCAACAAATTCTTCAATAATATCATAATAGTATTGATTAGTAATTAGAAATCAATATGTAGCCATTAGACTCAACTTTCTCTCTCAACATTTGGTGTTCAGGCAAATGGTGGGTGTGAGGGGTAAGGCATGAGGGGTGAGGAGTGGGCGAGGGGTGAGGAGTAAGGTCATGCATGTAGAGCAGGTGGTGGTGAGTATGTTCAGGTAAAGCAGAGGTTCTCAAATCTGGTCCTTGTGTTCTAGTGTTCTGCATGGGTTACAATATCGACCTCTGTTTTATATACAGTCAGACCTCTACTGACCACAGACCAGCTAACGAAAAAAAAAGTTACGATAAACCTTAACCTCGATTTTTCATCTCTGAGTCTGATAGAAAATTCTGTTTACGAAAGGAAATTGAAACCTTCCAGACATAAATATAGTACTGTACATACAGTACAATAGTACACATAAATACAGTACTGTATGTACAGTACTACAGTACACATAAATACAGTACTGTACATACAGTACAATAGCACACATAAATACAGTACTGTATGTACAGTACTATAGTACACATAAATATACTACTGTATGTACAGTACTATAGTAAACATAAATACAGTACTGTATGTACAGTACTACAGTACACATAAATACAGTACTGTACATACAGTACAATAGCACACATAAATACAGTACTGTATGTACAGTACTACAGTACACATAAAAACAGTACTGTACATACAGTACAATAGCACACATCAATACAGTACTGTATGTACAGTACTATAGTAAATATAAATACAGTACTGTATGTACAGTACTATAGTAAATATAAATACAGTACTGTATGTACAGTACTATAGTAAATATAAATACAGTACTGTACATACAGTACAATAGCACACATCAATACAGTACTGTATGTACAGTACTATAGTACACATAAATATACTACTGTATGTACAGTACTATAGTAAACATAAATACAGTACTGTATGTACAGTACTACAGTACACATAAATACAGTACTGTACATACAGTACAATAGCACACATAAATACAGTACTGTATGTACAGTACTACAGTACACATAAAAACAGTACTGTACATACAGTACAATAGCACACATCAATACAGTACTGTATGTACAGTACTATAGTAAATATAAATACAGTACTGTATGTACAGTACTATAGTAAATATAAATACAGTACTGTATGTACAGTACTATAGTACACATAAATATACTACTGTATGTACAGTACTATAGTACACATAAATACAGTACTGTATGTACAGTACTATAGTAAATATAAATACAGTACTGTATGTACAGTACTATAGTAAATATAAATACAGTACTGTATGTACAGTACTATAGTAAATATAAATACAGTACTGTATGTACAGTATTTACTGAATTTGATATTCAACATTATTGTTTTTGGTAGGGATGTGAAAAAGGAAGATGCAGAAGACGATTGACTTCTTTTTTAAGTCAAGTTGTCATGTGACTGTTAAGTGACAGGAGGTAAACAGACATACAGTTTAAAACATAAACACCATGTAGATGTTCATTTACATAACCTAAAGCTATTTCCTCTTCTTATATATTAGATATTGAAATACAATAAATATGTTAAAATAATAAATAATGCAAAATACAATAACATCGATTACAATAAATGTTAAAAATATATACGTTTAAAAAAAAACATCAGAAAAGGGATTTTATTTGAACCAAAATCAAGTGTGTGGAGGTTTGTGCCAAGTTTCTATCAAATATTTCAACATCTCCATAAACAAGAATATTAAAATCGAGTTGTTTATGCCGGGTGAGGAAGGGAAGTCCAGGAGTCAGAACAAAGGAGAGGATGAAGAAGATGAGGAAAAGAACAGGAAAGAGGTTTTAGAGAATAAAAGAGAAGAAGAGGACATATGGTATGTTGTTTCTATGGACCTTTTATACGTCACAGGAGTGTCACCAAACTTCCTGTTAAACGTCAAGACAGTAGAAAGCTGCTAATATTGAAAGAGTTTTTTCAAGTTCCTGAAGAAATTTGACACTTTTATCATTTGCAGATATTGATAGAATCGTGGAGGAAAATTCATTAACGAAAAAGAAACTTCATAAAGGCTATGATTTTTTCAGTGAGGAAAAAGTATAAATGTAAGTAGACAGAGCCCTGGGGCTAATGCTACTGAACTGAGAACTACATCCACAAATCATTACTATATCCACTTATACCTAGGACTAGGGTTCTAGGGTTATGTATGGATAGTATAGAGGACATGACACTGATGTACTGGCATCTAAAGGCTATAGATCCTAACTACAGTTTAAGTCGAACATTACTTATTTGTGTTCACCATAACTTTAAAACCATGGACATTTGTTTCATATCAACTCATAGTGACGTTAACAGCTGCCGTTTTTGACACCGTTCATATACTGGCTCCTTTTTCCTGTAGGAATAGAATCATTCCAAGGAAAAATGCTAGGGTTTCAAACCGTCATCCCCAGATGTAGTGTTCTGATGTGAAGTGTCTGCTGCAGACGGAAGTGCTCCTGTTTTAATGATAAAACTGGGCCCTTCATAACACTGAATAGCCTGGACCCATTTTCCTCTAGCTTCACCGTTAACAGGGAAGGAGTGGAAGGAAATATAAGATGCTTCTGGACATGACAACAACATCCTGGTATGTTACAATAACTGTTGGTCCATGACAACAACATCCTGGTATGTTACAATAACTGTTGGTCCATGACAACAACATCCTGGTATGTTACAATAACTGTTGGTCCATGCTGTCACATTTGCCATTTAAGTTTTGCCGGTGCGGAAGTAGGGGTATGCTCCTCTGACGTATGTCCCGTGCGAAATGCGGAAGTTGTGAAAATGGTCCATTGGGTTAAGAATAGTGCGCTGTAATAAGCATTTTAATGTACATAGACATTTACAACACAAACGTATTTGTATAATGACAAAACTCACTAATATTCCATTAGCTTTGTAGACTGAAGCACAGACCAAAAGTGTCTGTCGTACGGTGCTCACACTAACACTATAACCCCCCACACCTTTAAAATGGCTGCTACGCCCTTGGTCATTAGGGTGTGAACACACACTACTGTTCACACTCCTTCCACAGTGGGACGTACTGAAGACGCTCTGGGTCACGTCTGCGTCTAAACGACAACAAACGCACATGTTGACGTTGTGTCTTTTCGTCACATATGTTCATGTCACATAACCTTTGACCTTACATTCATACACTGAGCAGGTAAAGAAACAAACATGTGGGACAACACGAGCATTAGCATTAGCAGCTCTAGTAAATGTACAGTAGTGGTTTCAGTTATTGTACAGACATTACACACAGACCATAGATGAACAGAGACTTGTGGACAATTGCATACGTCAAAAACAGAAAAGGACATGTGGGCGGGTCTATCACAGGACTATCCAATCGTGTTTCTCCTACTGTCTTTGTATAAACAAGGATTTCCTCCTGAATACACTTGTCTAAACACTGATGAAAAACTGAAAACGACACTTTAGCGTCCTCTGTTTTCATCGTCTTTGTATAAATGTAGTCTTAACCTCCTTCCATCAGTTGTTGGGCAGTGTCAGCTGTTAGCAGTGTCAGCTGTTAGCAGTGTCAGATGTTAGCAGTTTTACCTGTTAGCAGTGTCAGCTGTTAGCAGTGCCAGATATTAGCACTGTCAGATGTTAGCAGTGACAGCTGTTAACACTGTCAGCTGTTAGCAGTGTCAGCTTTTAGCACTGTCAGCTGTTATCAGTTTTACCTGTTAGCAGTGTCAGCTGGTAGCACTGTCAGCTGTTAGCAGTGTCAGCTGTTAGCACTGTCAGCTGTTAGCACTGTCAGCTGTTAACAGTCTCAGCTGTTAGCAGTTTTATCTGTTAGCAGTGTCAGCTGGTAGCACTATCAGATGTTAGCAGTGTCAGGTGTTAGCACTGTCAGGTGTTAGCACTGTCAGCTGTTAACAGTGTCAGCTGTTAGCAGTGTTAGCGGCTGCTACGTGCAGATACACGACTGTTAGCAGTGACAACGTTAGCGCATTGATCACTATTGAGAGAAAGTAGCTCCAATCAATTACGAGGTGTTAGTTTTCGTTCGGTGACAGTTTTGTTTTGTAAATAAATCACTCACTCCAACACATACTGTTTTGAGATGACACAGGTTTTATTTTGTTGACCCCAGGAAACCTGCTGGGACTACTTTGGCTTTGACCAAAACTGGACCAGAACTGGGCTCACAGGACACTGTCAGGGGTAAGTCACTGTGGGTGCACCAGAGTAAAGGGGCGGAGTCAGAAGAGAGGGGCAGAGTCACTGTGGGTGCACCAGAGTAAAGACACTGTTGACAAACATTCATCTGAAAAATACTGAAGTGTCCCTTTAAGACAGAAGGTAAAAGTGAAAACAGTTCACTGGATGTAGAAGCAAAAAGACGTATAGATGTTCAAAGCTCAACAATAGCAACAGCAAGAAGAAGAAAACGGATGCTAACTTTGATGGTAGGTACCACTAAATTAGATGCTAGGTACCAATCATTTTGATGCTAGGTACCAGTAACTTTGATGCTAGGTACTACTAACTTCGATGCTAGGCACCACTAACTTTGATGCTAGGTACCACTAAATTAGATGCTAGGTAGCAATCATTTTGATGCTAGGCACCACTAACTTTGATGCTACGTACCACTAACTTTGATGGTAGGTACCACTAGCTTTGATGCTAGGCACCAAATTGATGCTAGGTACCAATAACTTTGATGCTAGGTACCACTAACTTTGATGGTAGGTACCACTAGCTTTGATGCTAGGCACCAATTTGATGCTAGGTACCAATAACTTTGATGCTAGGTACCAGTAACTTTGATGCTAGGTACCACTAACTTTGATGCTAGGTACCACTAAATTAGATGCTAGGTAGCAATCATTTTGATGCTAGGCACCACTAACTTTGATGCTAGGTACCACTAACTTTGATGGTAGGTACCACTAGCTTTGATGCTAGGCACCAATTTGATGCTAGGTGCCAATAACTTTGATGCTAGGTACCACTAACTTTGATGGTAGATACCACTAGCTTTGATGCTAGGCACCAATTTGATGCTAGGTACCAATAACTTTGATGCTAGGTACCAGTAACTTTGATGCTAGGCACCACTAAATTAGATGCTAGGTACCAATCATTTTGATGCTAGGTACCACTAACTTTGATGCTAGGTACCACTAACTTTGATGGTAGGTACCACTAGCTTTGATGCTAGGTACCACTAAATTAGATGCTAGGTACCAATCATTTTGATGCTAGGTACCACTAACTTTGATGGTAGGTACCACTAGCTTTGATGCTAGGTACCACTAACTTTGATGCTAGGTACCACTAACTTTGATGCTAGGTACCACTAACTTTGATGCTAGGTACCACTAACTTTGAAGTAGAAGTAGAATAATGTCCGAGCTCCAGAGTGAACACATGCATAGAAATGTGAGTGTGATGCATGAGAGAAACCGACAGGAGGATGAAGACAATGGAAGGAAGAAGATATGAGTCTCAATAATAAAACATTATTTCACTTCCTCCTCCTCATTAAACATGTTCAATTTATGCAATAAAAAAGGCAATAAAAATAAAAATCCCTTCTTTCAGTTACATTGAATTGTTAAAATAAGACACTTCCAGTATAGTTAACTTTTGTTTTCTTTTTAAATAAATGTGTTTTTCTTTTTTTAAACCCAAACATATAAAATAAATAAACCAAACAGTGGTCAGAAAATAAATTGACAGGCACTAACTTTGATGCTAGCTGGGATTGTGGGATATCGATAATGACATGTCAAAATAAGATGCTTCATCTTTAATTAGCCTAATTTCTTCTATAATAAAACTTTAATAAATAAATCGGTTTTAGCTTCTATGCCAGGTACCATTATTAGGTACTACAGTGTGTAATAACGCACTATGATATATATTAAAAACATGATCTAACACTAAGGCAATTTTTTTTTTTTATTTAACAAATACTTATCACATTTAACGTGAAACAAATACTTTATACCAGTGGTCCCCAACCTTTTTATAACTGCGAACCCATCAACGCTTCGCAATTTTACCACAGACCGGTGTGTATGTGTCTGGGATTTCCTGGGATTCTCTGTTAAAAGCTTTCCTTTTCTTGGAAGTTGTAGGCTCTTCTGTCTCTTCAGTCGGCCTTTTCCTTTTACTTATTTCACTAACACGTACATTTAGAGCATTCAAGTGACAGAGATGATAACCAAGAGAATCCGCTCATTTTCCAAAATAAAAGCTTGTTCAGACTCATAATGAATACAAGAGAAATAATACATTCTTTATTAGGCATCCGCTGGCCTGGTACCAATTGGTCCACGGCCCGGTCCTGGGGGTTGGGGACCGCTGTTTTATACAAAGTAAAAACTTTTTTAAAAGTTTTTTGTTTTAACTAAACTACTGTTCATTGTTGAATGTATTTGTTGTTAATTTGACCCAACATTGGTTTGAAGAGATTATTGTTATGTGTGTGTGTGTGTGTGTGTGTGTGTGTGTGTGTGTCCACAGAGACATTTCATGCTATAACTCAATGAATACTTTAGATATCACCATGAAATTACATGGACATATACATATAGATAATGCACATCAGATGCAATGATCCAGGTCAAAGGTGACGTGTGTCCAAATTAACTTGTGTCAAACATAGACATATCACGTTATAACTTAATCAATACTGGACATATTATCATAATATTACACACACTGACACATATATACATATAATGAAATTATCAATGTTGCAAAAGGTCAAAGGTTGCATTTCGCAGAAAGGTCAAAATCACATTATTGGCTCTAATTCAAGAACAGGTTGTCATAGAAACTGGAGATTGGTACAAAATAAGGGTGGGGTTAAAGATTCTGTGAATACTAGTTATTATTTTAACTGTGTTCCACCACTACCTTATAAAAGACTGAATTTATCTCAGTGGGAAATGTCCTGGTTAAATAATATAAATAAATAAATGTAGAGCAGTGATATAGGAAAATTAGATTTTTATTGAAGAAATGCAAAATAGAAAAGAAATGGTTTATAATAAAGGCTGATAAATCACTAAAGAAAAGTAAAAAAAGAAAGAAAAAATCATTTTGGAGGTGCCACAAAAAGTCACACTGGGACTTTTTAATAGATTGTTTTGGTTTTTAACCAATTTCTTTAGTTATTTTATGTAAAAAAAAATGTTTGGGAAGAAAAATGAAAAAGAAAAATTGAAAATGAAAAAAATGGAAAAAATATATCTTTGGGGGAAAAGTCACACTGGGTTATTTATTTATTTATTTATTTATTTTTGAAAGACAAATGACAAAATGAAAATGAAAAAAAAACCTGAGAGAAAAAAATCATTTTTGGGGTGTCTGGGTGTTTCAGGGTCAAAGGTTATTTTAAGGAGGCGATGATTGTAAAGTTGTTAAATGTGAGTTCAGTGACAGTGACAGGAAGTGGAAGCACTGGTTTCATCCAAAAGGTCAAAGGTTAAAGTTTTAGTTAAATAAACTCACCGTGGATCTTTCTGGATACTGTCCACGGACGGAGATCGACCCAGTGAAGCCTCGGGCGGGAGGGCGGGGCCAGATTTACTGTAGGGCGACTCGGTGGACGGGCAGAACTGCAGGGTGCGGTAGGGGTTGGCGTAGTCAGAGGCTCCGCCCCCTGTGGCGAAGCCACTTCTCTGGAGGGTGGCGCTCTGGCTACCTGTTCGCTGCAAGGGGATTGGGTCGACACCAGGGGAGGGCGGGGCTACAGCGGGAATAGGAGGAGGAGCGTAAGGAGAGAGCAAATAATTGAGGACTTCCTGGTACAAATGGTCTGATGAAGAGCAGGAGGAAGAGGAGGAGGAGGAGGAGGCACAAGTACACAGAGTCAGAACACAAACACAAGCCCAAGAAAAAATAAAAATAAAGTTAACGAGTTTAACACGTAAAAATAAAGTTAGTCTTAAAAGGCTCTTATTTGTGTAGTCTTCAGATAAATGTCAGTTTATTTCCCAAGTCTGGTTCAAATATATTAGTGCTGAATAAACTGACTCACATATGATGGAAATATGGACATGATCTGGACGATCAACATCCAGCTGGTGTTAAAAAGGAAAGAGGAAAAAATTGAATATCGAAGAACCACTGATGGAAATCAAATTATGAGCATCCTGACCCTCAAGACTGTACAGCTACGATCCATGAGTCACATGTTCAGTCAAGACTTGGAAAGTGTGAGTGTGACAAGAAGAAAACTGCTGCTTTGACACACACACACACACACACACACAAACCCACACACACACAAAAACATATACAAACACTCACAGTTAAAGGGGGACATTAAAGGGTTAAAGGGGAGTATTAAAGGGCCTTTAAGGGTTAAAGGGGGACATTAAAGTGTCTTTCAGGGTTAAAGGGGGATATTAAAGGCCCAAATAATCACGAAATACCAAAGACCAAAATAATCAATGGACATTGTCACTGCTAACAGCTGTGCGTCTGATCAAACTACTGTCATCAGTTGTTGGGCAGTCTTAGCTGTTAGCAGTGTTAGCTGTTAGCAGTGTGTTAAAGTAATGTGCAACAATATTATCGTTCTAATGTTATTGGGAATGTCTGCAGCTAGCTTATTCACAAGACACTAATGTATATTAGAAATGTCCAGAATTAACGATTATAAGACTGTTAGAGCCAATGGTGAATTTGCAAGCGATGTAGAGACAGGAGCTGAAGATGACCCACCAATCAAGAATGTAAGTCTCTCAGTGAAACTTCAGCCTTACGAGAAACATGTAAATTTGCCCCGCCCCTTTTCCCAGAATAAAATAGGTTGTGCAGGCTCAGAGTAGGGTAGAGCAATGTAATTGAATCCTGCTCTGCTTTGCTCTCCCTCACTATTTTATCTTCAATCATATTCTCTCCTGTCTCGTTTGTTTGTGTTTTTTCTTACAGATTAAACCCGACACAGTGTTAGCTGTTAGCAGCATTAGCTGTTAACAGTATTAGCCATCAGCAGTGTTAGCTGTTAACTGTGTTAGCTGTCATCAGTGTTAGCTGTCAGCATTGTTAGCTGTTAGCAGTGTTAGCTGTTAACAGTGTTAGCTTTTAGGAGAGTTAGCTGTTAACAGTGTTAGCCATCAGCAGTGTTAGCTGTTAACAGTGTTAGTTGTTCGCAGTGTTGGCTGTTAACAGTGGAACAGCAACAGCTGATAGCAGTGACAACGCTAGCATATTGATCGCTATTGAGAGAAAGTAGCTCCAAACAATTACGAGGTAAGATTTTGTTCTGTGACACATACTGTTTTGAGGAGAAACAGGTTATATTTTGTTGACCCCAGGAAACCTGCCGGGACTACTTTGGCTTTGACCAAAACCGGACCAGAACTGGGCTCACAGTGGGTGCACCAGAGTAAAAGGGCGGAGTCAGAAGAGAGGGGCGGAGTCACTGTGGGTGCACCAGAGTAAAGACACTGATGACAAACATTCATCTAAAAATAGTCAAGTGTCCCTTTAACGCTTTCTTAAAAGGATTATCTGCAGTACAAAAACACTTTAGTTAATTTTTTTGATTATTGGGAGTACATACATATAGGGTTAGGGTCAGGGGTCAAAGGTCAGGCTTAGGGTCAGGAGTACCATTTAAATGATCATTGATCCAAACATGGAAGTGATTAGAACATGTGTTTTTCTTTATTTTCAGACTAACTCTTCTCAAGTTTAGAACAACATCACACTTCAGTGGTAGTAAGTAGACGGTCCCTAAAGACAAACCCAAGTGTCCTGAGGTCTTCATGTCCTCAGATAGTGTGTCCACAGTTACTGATCTACACACATTGACCTGTGGATTCATGGGACGTCTGAGGATGAAGACCATAATAGTCCATTGTCCAGTGCACAGTTAGACGCTGTGGAAATTCACTACTGCGTTAGATTATTTTTAAAAACATAGTCCAGTATTTGATTATAAATATAAATGAATCTGTAAGAAACAGTAAAGTTTAACCTACAAACAGGATAGTGTTTTTAAAAAAGAATGAAACGAAGTAGTGAATTTCAAATTCACTTACAAATGGATTTTAGAGTTTGCAAATATTTCATTTATGCTCAACTACAACCAAAGACGTATGTATATCCCAAATATATATATATATCCCAAATATGCCTGTGACGCGCCACGTAAACACCAGAGTCTGGATGCTGGATAAAGATAGAAACATAGAATAAAGCAAATGTGTCCATCCAGTTCAGTCTGTCCTCAACTATGGCTCAGATTAGTTGGACTGTTTCTGTTCCTGCTCTGGAGGTCCCAGATATGTGGGAGGTCCCAGATATGTGGGAGGTCCCAGATATGTGGGAGGTCCCAGATATGTGGGAGATCCCAGATATGTGGGAGGTCCCAGATATATGGGAGGACCAGACGCCGTTGCTTTTGGGTTCACCTGATCCTGCAGATGCTTCCACCCCTCCTCCAGGAATTGTAGTCTGGACAACGTCCACCTTCAACCATATTTTAGCCTCAGTTTGTCTTTCCGTCATCTACTGGGTCGGTCATTCGTCATTCTGTCACCAAATTGGCATCTCAACGCTGACTGGCTTTTGTGACCTGGCATCACGCAAATTCGCCTGAAAAGTTCAGTATTTTCAACTCCAGACTTTATGCATATTTGCAGCAAAACGTGATGCTCCAACGCACCACAGTTGTGCGTCCAACACGCCGGCCAGGGTCAATCTACATCCAAACGTGTCTCCATTAAATTTGAATGAAGTTCTTAAGGTGTGAATGTAGCATTACTCTGCTGCTCTTCAGCCTCTTTTTGACCACATTGCTTGACCCTTGACCTTTTTACCCAAACACCTCTGTCTCCTATCTTTGTCCTCCTGGCTCAGCGGATCCTCCTCAGGTCTTACCTTGTCCTCTAAGGCTGGATTTGGTGTAGACTCTGTCTTCGTAGATGGGGTCGATGTGGTGCTCAGGGGACTGCAGGGGTCGTAGTTCGGAGCCCAGGTGACTGTGCTGGCTGCTATAGGAACCTCTGGAGCCTGGACGAAACAAAAGGGGGAGGGGCCACATTATGGCATTATTTTAGTGCCATTGCTGTTTACATTATAGCCTAGCCACATTAGCTCCTCCTAGCATCAGTAAATCTAATGTTCTATCGTAGTAGCCTAGCCACACTAGCTCCTCCTAGCATCAGTAAATCTAATGTTCTATCGTAGTAGCCTAGCCACACTAGCTCCTCCTAGCATCAGTAAATCTAATGTTCTATCGTAGTAGCCTAGCCACACTAGCTCCTCCTAGCATCAGTAAATCTAATGTTCTATCGTAGTAGCCTAGCCACACTAGCTCCTCCTAGCGTCAGTAAATCTAATGTTCTATCGTAGTAGCCTAGCCACACTAGCTCCTCCTAGCATCAGTAAATCTAATGTTCTATCGTAGTAGCCTAGCCACACTAGCTCCTCCTAGCGTCAGTAAATCTAATGTTCTATCGTAGTAGCCTAGCCACACTAGCTCCTCCTAGCATCAGTAAATCTAATGTTCTATCGTAGTAGCCTAGCCACACTAGCTCCTCCTAGCATCAGTAAATCTAATGTTCTATCGTAGTAGTCTAATTTCATTCAATGTAACTTTTGTCTAGATTTCCCTGAAACTGGCCATAGAAGAACAACAACAGTTGTAGATTTCCTTTTATCACAGATGAGTGAAAAATGTGAGAAAACATCAACAATCAAACAAGCGACAACAGTCGTTCAGCTCCATAATCCACTATTTTGTTTATATATTAATAATCTTCTGGCTGTGCACAATGCAAATTATGTACGCTGATGACTATGGTTTAGGGTTAGGGTTAGAATCCCATTTCACCCGTTATCCCCCTACCCCTATCCCTACCCCTACCTCCTTCAAAGGGGTGGGGGGTGCATTGGGACAGTCCTTCAACACTCACTTACGTCATCAATTCACTCCACCAGTTGTTACGTAACCAAAAACTACTGCTTTAACCACAACTAAACTAAAATGTCTGCTGATGGATATGACCTTTAACCCTAACCCTCCACCCATTACTACATCTTTATGGAAATAGACATTTTTTTCATGTGTGTTTTATGTAGAAAATGATCATAAACACATTATGATAAAGTTAAATCATATACAACAATTATAACAACTGAAAAAACGTTAATGAAAAATACTACATTTATGTACTTCTGTCGTAGATGCCTCCATTTTTTTAATTATTCTCTTTGTATTGTTGTAAATTTCTCGTACACCTCAGTTGTTTGAAGTCTGACTCTGGAAAATCTGTTTGAAGGAGTATAAAGGCCTTACCCTTTAGCCTTTATCGTTTACCCTTTAACAGTTACCCTTTAGCCTTTATCCTTTAACCGTTACTCTTCAGCCTTTACCCTTTAGCCATTAATCTTTGACCTTTACCCTTTAGCCTATACCCTTACCACTACACATGGACAGGGTTAGGGTTGGACAGATTCAGTTTCATAAAGAAGTGACAAAAAAATTAACAGTCAATGGATAAAGTCTGTGATTGGTTAAAGTATTCTTGTTTGACCTTAGACATATAATATATATATATATATATATATATATATATATATATATATATATATATATATATATATATATATATACCGTAATTTCCGGACTATAGAGCGCACCTGATTATTAGCCGCACCCACCTCATTCTAAGAGGAAAACCGATTTTGTACATACACAAGCCGCACATGTATATAAGCCGCATGTGCCCACATTAAAACATGTAACACAAACACAAAATTAACCCAAACCCGACTTCAAGTCCCGCGAATGAAACTAAATGTCCTTCATTAACCCTTGTGCGGTCCTTCGTAAAAGGCACACTGGCTGTGTCCTACAATCGGGTCTTAAAAACCCAGATTCCAAAGTTCAGTTCCATAGACTCATCACCCCACCCCCCAAGGATATATTACTGTTTTCAGTAGTAAGCAATGGCATCCTACAGTACGTATAAAAAGGTACATTTGTGAACCACTGGGTCTCTTTGACCCGAAGGACCACACAAGGGTTAAAGTCCACAGTCCAAAAATCACAGCCGGCAAAATGAAGGGAAAATGATGCTTAAGGTTTGATGCAGACCTGCAGAGTCCGGGTCCCGTTGAAAGTAATCCAAGGAAAAAAAAGTGTATATTTCCAAAGGTAAGGGAGGGAAAAATATATATCCACTATTGTCCACCGCATCCACAAACAGGTGGCTGGTCACCGCATCGCCTCATCTATCGCAGAGTCAGCGATAACTTTCTCTTTCGCAGAGAGTTCAGGTCAAACTCCTCCGTGCCAACGTGCAAAAATAATCCACATGGTCTGGTCGAGCCTCTGTCTTCTCTCACACACCGCCGCGGGTTTTTCTTTAAGCAACTTTTTACCCCTTGTACACCTGTCCGTCAACTTTACCGCTCCCACTTAAACCCGTCACCCCGCGTTTGTTCCGCCCCTCCTTTTTCATTCAGTCTTCCTCGACGCATATATTCCACCGGTCTAAATCTTACCTTTTCCACTCGAGCGCCTCTGGCGGGCGTTAGGAAAATTACATAAATTGGCCGCGTCACTGAAAAAGCCGCAAGGTTGAAAGATTAGGAAAAAAGTAGCGGCTTGTAATCCGGAATTTACGGTATATATATACTTTTTTTTTTTTTTTTTTTTTTTTTACTTATTTTTTTACTTATTTATTTTTTTAATTAAAGGACAAATCCAAGAATTCTTGTCTTGAATTCAATTCAATTCCATTTTATTTATAAAGCCCCAAATCACAACAAAGTTGTCTCACAGGGCTTTACAGAAAACAATTAATTTCTTAATTCTATATTAATAGAAGGATTAAAAAAAATGATTAAGAATGTGACTGAATTTAAATATTTAGGTTTTACACTCCACCCACATTTCATGAATAATTCATAATAATAATAATAATAATAATTCATGAATGGTTTCAGTTTCTAAATAAAGTTTCATTGTTAAAAGTACTCTAAAAGTACAATCTTTTCCATTTCTGCCAAAAATGGTTGAAATAGTGTTTTTGAAAGGTAATGCATAAACCTGGAGTCAGTTTGATCAAACATTTGAACTAAATACTTTTTGGTCTGAAGCGTGCACTCATGTTGATAAATATTAACTTATTAATATTATAATATAATATTATAACTATATTAACTGAATATTAACTATATTAACTGAATATTAACTATAATAACTGAATATTAACTATAATAACTGAATATTAACTATAATAACTGAATATTAACTATAATAACTGAATATTAATTATAATAACTGAATATTAACTATAATAACTGAATATTATGTATAATAACTGAATATTAATTATATGAACTGAATATGAACTATATTAACTGAATATTAATATGAACTATGTTAACTATAATAACTACAATAACTGAATATTAATTGAATATGAACTATATGAACTATAATAACTGAATGTTAACTGAATATTAATTATATGAACTGAATAATATTTGAATATGAACTATATGAACTTTCTTTCCACAGCTCGTTGTCCTCCTGTTCTGCTCTTGCCATGCAGCACCTCGCTAAAGGGTCATCAACTGGAGACCACCGCCCCTTAACCCAGAACATGTCCTGTTGTTGGGGCAGTGAACGGGGACGTCTCCTTTCCACCCCTAGCAATCTTACCATGTGCTTGCACCCCACGCTACCTCCTGCCGTTTCAGCCAGAGCCAAAAACTTGCCTTCTCTGCCTCCTCAGCTCCCTGATAGCTCTCTGCAGAATGATGCTGCGGTCTCTCAATAATGGTGTTGTCACACAAAGCCCCTTCCTCCTACTTCCACTGGGTAGAGCCTCGTGCTCCAGCCGGACTCTCTGCACTCTGCCAGCTGTGCATACTTTGCCCTTTTCTGCTCATAGGCAGCCGCCAACGCTCTAAACTAATCTGATAAAAACTAATCTGGTTAAAATAATCTGATAAAAACTAATCTGGTTAAAATAATCTGATAAAAACTAATCTGGTTAAAATAATCTGATAAAAACTAATCTGGTTAAAATAATCTGATAAAAACTAATCTGGTTAATATAATCTGATAAAAACTAATCTGGTTAAAATAACCTGATAAAAACTAATCTGGTTAAAATAACCTGATAAAAACTAATCTGGTTAAAATAAAATAATCTGGTTTAAGTAATCTGATTAATCTAATCTGATTAGACTAATCTAACAAAAACTAATTTGATGAAACTAATCTGATGAAAACTAATCTGATTAAACTAATATGACAAAAAATAATATGATTAAACTAATCTAATGAAAAAAAACCTAATGTGGTTAAAATAATCTGATAAAAACTAATCTGGTTAAAATAATCTGATAAAAACTAATCTGGTTAAAATAATCTGATAAAAACTAATCTGGTTAAAATAACCTGATAAAAACTAATCTGGTTAAAATAATCTGATAAAAACTAATCTGGTTAAAATAACCTGATAAAAACTAATCTGGTTAAAATAACCTGATAAAAACTAATCTGGTTAAAATAAAATAATCTGGTTTAAGTAATCTGATTAATCTAATCTGATTAGACTAATCTAACAAAAACTAATTTGATGAAACTAATCTGATGAAAACTAATCTGATTAAACTAATATGACAAAAAATAATATGATTAAACTAATCTAATGAAAAAAACCTAATCTGGTTAAAATAATCAGATAAAAAATAATCTGGTTAAAATGATCTGGTTAAAGTAATCAGATTAATCTGATCAAACTAATCTGATTAAACTAATCTGACAAAAACTAATCTGATTAAACTAATCTGATGAAAACTAATCTGATAAAAAGTAATCTGATTAAAATAATCTGATAAAAACTAATCTGGTTAAAGTCATCAGATTAATCTGATCAAACTAATCTGATTAAACTAATCTGATGAAAACTAATCTGATTAAAATTATCTAGTTAAAGTAATCTGATTAATCTAATCTGATTAGACTAATCTGATTAAACTAATCTGACAAAAACTAATCTGATGAAACTAATCTGATGAAAACTAATCTGATTAAACTAATATGACAAAAATAATATGATTAAACTAATCTAATGAAAAAACTAATCTGGTTACAATAATCTAGTTAAAGTGATATGGTTAAAGTAATCAGATTAATCTGATCAAACTAATCTGATTAAACTAATCTGACAAAAACTAATCTGATAAAAACGAATCTGATTAAAATAATCTGATAAAAACTAATCTGGTTAAAACAATCTAGTTAAAGTAATCTGATTAATCTAATCTGAAAAAAAATAATCTGATTTAACTAATCTGACAAAAACTAATCTGATGAAAACTAATCTGATTAAAGTACTCTGATCAAATCTAATCTGGTTAAAATAATCAGATAAAAACTAATGTGGATAAACTAATCTGAGAAAAACTAATCTGGTTTAAAATAATCTGACAAAAACTAATCTGATTAAAATAATCTGGTGAAAGTAATCTGATTAAACTAATCTAACAAAAACTATTCTGATTAAACTAATCTGATTAAAACTAATCTGGTTAAAATAACCTGATGAAACCTAATCTGGTTAAAATAATCTGGTTAAAGTAATCTGATGAAACTAATCTGACAAAAACTAATCTGATTAAAAATCTGATAAAACTAATCTGATTAAACTACTCTGAACAAGATCATTTTACTATTTTCCAGTGGCATGTTTTTTGTTTTACTTATTCAAGATATTTTTTAATTTCAATAATTTTTCTTAATTCAAAATTCAAATTTTTTCTATTATTATTTTTGGTTATTTCAAGATTGATTCAATTTTGTACTTTTAATCTCATAATTTAAACGTTATATATCAGTGGTCAGTGGTGGTCTGTCAGGGTCAAGGCCTTCTCTGTTGGCCTAAACATGCTCAGAAAAGTACATTTATGTTATTTTATTTTCATAAATATGTAAACTAAATCTATTCTCTGTGTTCTTCATGTCATATTATTTCCCACTTAGTCCAGTAACTTCCAATGGTCTTTTTTATGGTAGAGTTTTTAACCAATTATATTTCAGCTAGCTTGTGTTGTCAGGTAAATGACATTAGCTTCAGACCTTCAGAACAGACATAGCAGGTCCTCTGCACTGGAAGTGAACAAAAACAGTCAGGTTACAATAGCCAATCACATCTGGATTCTGCCAACCAAGGTAAACGAGCAGGTCTGACGCTAAACTGGACATGTACGTGTTCAGTGACTGGATTAACACTTGCTAGGACCTGACAAGCAACAATCTGGAGAATATCTAAACAAACAAACAAACAAGCTGTATTTTAACCCATAATGAACGAAGGATAATTATCTGAGTGAGAGATTGGGACAAATTTACACACTGGTCTGTTTGGCTGTTACTGTTTTGACTGTTACTGTTTTGACTGTTACTGTTTTGACTGTTACTGTTTTGACTGTTACTGTTTTGGCTGTTACTGTTTTGACTGTTACTGTTTTGACTGTTACTGTTTTGACTGTTACTGTTTTGGCTGTTACTGTTTTAACTGTTACTGTTTTGACTGTTACTGTTTTGACTGTTACTGCCCCCTCCTGGGTTTCTCTGACCACATTTCCATCATGCTGATTCCTAAGCGCCACCCAGTGCTTAGACACTGTAAGCCCACACAGAAAAACATCACTGTGTGGCCCAGTTCAGATAGTCTCATGCTCCAGGACTGTTTTGAGAGAACAAACTGGCAGATTTTCAGAGAGGCTGCAACCAGTGAGGGTGGGGTAGACCTGGTGGACTACACATCAGCCGTCTGCAGTTACATCAGTAAATGCATTGATGATGTGACAGTCACCAGGAGGGTCACCATCCGCCCCACCCAGAGACCCTGGTGGAATAGAGAGGTGAGGCTTCTCCTAAAGGCAAGGGATGTAGCATTTAGATTGGGGGACACACTTGCACTGAGGGCAGCAAGGAGGGAGTTAGAGGCGGGAATCAAGAGAGCAAAATCGGGGTATGCTCTGAAGATACAGGGCCATTTCCTAGGTAATGGCCCTCAAAGTATGTGGAAGGGCATTAAAACCATCACGGGTTACAGGAGAGATGCTGAATGTCTCCAGGACCCATCTCTCCCTGATGCCCGAAACACTTTTTATGGCCACTTTGAAGCCTCTAATTCCTCCTCCTGCTCCAGGCTCACTGTCCCACCAGGTGAGCCCCCCCCTCAAGGTGTCTGCTCAAGATGTGAAGAGGGTGCTGCGGGGCATCAACCCCCGGAAAGCAGCAGGCCTGGATAACATCCCTGGCAGGGTTTTAAAAGACTGTGCTCATGGACTTACAGATGTTTGGACAGACATTTTTAACATCTCACTCTCTCAGGCTGTGGTGCCGGTGTGTCTCAAAACATCTACCATCATCCCGGTACCCAAAAAAACAGCAGTCCAGAGCATGAATGACTACTGCCCTATGGGTCTCACACCCGTAGTCATGAAATGCTTTGAGCGGCTAGTCATGGACTACATCTGGAAGAACATAGACATTAATGCTGACCCACATCAGTACGCCTACAGAAAGAACAGCTCCACATCGGATGCAGTGCCAGCAGTTCTTCACACTGCTCTTACTCATCTGGAGTGTGGGGACTCCTATGCTAGGCTGCTGTTCCTGGACTTTAGTTCCACATTTAACACCATCATCCCACAGACTCTAGCCAACAAACTGCTGTTCCTTGGACTGACACCTTCCCTCTGCAACTGGGTTTTGGACTTCTTGACACACCAGCCACAGATCGTTAAAATCCAGGACACTTTGTCTTCTTCCATTATCCTCAGCACTGGCACCCCCCAGGGATGTGACCTGAGCCCCCTGCGGTACACGCTTTGCACATATGACTGCTCGGCTAGACAGCCGGGCAGTCATATTGTGAAATTTGCAGACGGCACAGTAGTTATGGGATTGATATCCCATGGCGACGAGTCATTGTACCGGCGGGAGGTGAAAGACCTGGTGGACTGGTGCAGTGGAAATAATCTGGAGATAAATGTGGGGAAGACAAAGGAACTGGTGGTGGATTTTTGGAGGAAAAGTCAGACCCCATCCCCGCTGTTCATTCGCGGAACACCGGTGGAAATGGTCCACAGCTGGAAGTATCTTGGACTCCACATCTCCAGAGATCTGAAGTAGACCATTAACACCTCATTTATTATTAAAAAGTCCCACCAACGCCTATATTTCCTCCGGAAGCTAAAGCAGGCTGGGGTTGGTGCTGTTGTGCTGGCGGCCTTCTACAGGTGTGTGGTGGAGAGTACGCTCACCTTCTCCATCACCACCTGGTATGGGAACTGCTCTGCCACTGACAGGAAGATGCTGCAGAGGGTGGTGAGAACTGCACAGAGAAACATGGGCAGCAGTCTCCCTTCTGTGGATGACCTGTATGTGAGCAGGTGCAGGAGTACCGCCGCCCGCATTATGAAGGACTCCCCCCACCCGGCCTACGGACTGTTCCAACCCCTCCCCTTGGGTAGGAGGCTACGGAGCCTCAAGGTGAGAACAACAAGGCTCAAATGTAGTTTTTACCCAGAGGTGGTTAGGATTTTTAAATCCATGAGCACTGACATTGATTCACTGTTGGGACACTAGTCCTGGTTCTATGTTTGTATCGATCCGTTTTTATCCTGTTTTATCCTGTTTTTTTAAGCTGCTGTTTTTAGTACATGGCCGTTGTTATTTCCTGCACTGTAGCTGTCCTATTTATTTCTTAAGTATTAGGTTTTTATGTTAGTATTTTATGAGATCATTGTTCTAGGATTTTTATTTAGGGTTGTATACTGCTGGTCCTGAGTACTAATTTCTTTTCATGCACTCATGTGAAATGACAATAAACAATAAACCTAACCTACTGTGTTGACTGTTACAATTTTGACTGTTACCGTTTTGACTGTTACTGTTTTGACTGTTACCGTTTTGGCTGTTTTGTTATTGTCTGGTTGGTGTCTTATATGAAACGCTGACATTGTGCAGTTTATTAGACAGACTGTCTAAGATCACACGGCCTCATTTTGTTTTGTATCTTTAAATCACCTTTTATTTTTGACAATATCTTTCATTAGTTTCCTAATCCTGAAATAAAGTGCTGCTGGACTAGTCTATACTGAGGTGAACTTAATATATGGGGATCACTGAAGGACTAATGTTGAAATGCACGGACCACCACTGTGTGTGTGTGTGTGTGTGTGTGTGTGTGTGTGTATATATATATATATATATATATATATATATATATATATATACACATACATATATAAAATTAATCAAAAATCTTGATCTTGTTGATATTGTATATTTCAAATGTAATGCCTGGATTGTGTACACACACACACACACACACACACACACACACACACACACACACACACACACTCACACACAGTGCCAGTGTGTTTGACCTCTGACCTCTGGCTGCCAGGCTGCCAGGTCTCTGCAGGGTGGCGTTAGCGTACAGTTCATGGGAGATCTTATAGGAATCAGCCGAAATGTGATGCAGCATTCGTTTGGTTGGAGACAGAGTGGCATAACTGCCCACCACCGAACTGAGCGCGTGCAGAGGAGACGAGCTGTGGGCCCCGCCCCCTGGAGATGCTGCCACAGGCAATGGCGAGGAGGAGGAGCCAGCGCCGCCTGATGCCACCATGTTGATGGGAGAGGAAGTACTGCAGGAGGAGAAGAAGAGGAGCAGGGAAGTTAAATATGAGACTTTTGACTTTTCAAGCAACTTTATTATAAACATTGACAGCCCATTAAGAAAGAAAAAGTGATTCAAGGGACCAAACTCTAAAATAAAAACAAAGACAACAAAAAAACTATAAACACAATGAAATGCTACACAATAAAAACAAAACAATAAAACTAAATCATTACATTGATCTAGTTAATAAAGAAAAAGCACAAAAATAACACACACACACACACAAAAAGAAAACACATTCACACCCTTAACCCACTCACACCTGAACCTGCAGATTGAGCCTTATTGATCCATCCTGTCCCACTGAACACAGGACCTGTCCCACCCCCCACAGACACACAAACTCAGATAAATTGTCCGTTAATTTAAAAAATTAGTACCCCACCCTCAGGTGTGCCGCCACCAGACCTCTCAGACAGTGAACCGGATCAGTCCAGCCCACCCCCATCAGCTGGTTTTTCCTACTTTTCCAGATGGCTAATTTAGCGTTAGCAAAGAGGAAGTTCAGTAGGACGGCCACTTCTTTTGTTTTCACCGAATATTTTGGTCCAAAAACAGAGAGGGGAACAGAGAAAACCTCTCCTAATCCCCCCACCCACACTGCCAACAGTGAGAACAGACAACTCAAATGGGGACAGAATACCACTAAGTGGTCTAAGGTCTCTACTTGCTCACAAAATGGACACCCCTCCCCAGTGCTGGGATCAAAGCGGGCTCTGTATCTGTTCGTAGCTATTATTCCATGTATAATCCTCCGTTCAACAGGAGGTTTATACAGGACCAGCCAGTTGCCTTTAGGGGAGGATCCCGTGCCAAACAGCTCTGTCCACCTCGACTCCCTGACTCCACTGAAGGACCTGAGATTGAGGACCTTGACACAGCTCCGGTACAGCGGTTTCCCACTGCAGGAGTCAAACTGATCCAGTTCAGGGGTCTTCATCGAGAGGATCAGTCCATCCTCCTCCACTACATCAGCCACAGCAGGACTCACATCCAAATGTGGAAAACCGTAGTCTCCTTCCTCACTCTACTGGATGGCGAGCTCTCTGTCCTGAGCAAACTCTCTTAAACGTGACTCCAGTGACCGCCACACCTCCATCACCAGGTTCCACAAGACTCTGATGGACCGAACACTAGTTACGGTGGCCAAAGTCTCTAATGAGGACAGTGTCAGATGTCCCAGCTTTACAATTCCTGCATTCCTGAAAGCAGTCCTTAGAGTTGCAGAAGAGAAAGCAGACCACTGTCAAACAGTGGCTCTTCAAACAACCACATCCCAGGCCTGGCATCAGGGTGGCGTGTGAAAGCCAGAGTCTTCCATGCATCCACAACTGATTGATAAAAAGAAGTCAGTCCTTCCAATCCATCAGTGGTTGACAACAGGAACAGCTGTTTGTCATATCCCAACCGCCCAGCCCTCCACAACAGCAACCGCGCCACCGATGACCAACAGAGGGCACAGCAGTACAGAAGCCACTGCGCAGCCTGGAGACGAAAGGCAACAGTCCTTGAGGTCAGGTCTATAAGGCCCAGACCCCCCTCTGCCACAAGGAGGTACAGGACACATGATTTTAACCAGTGACGACCTAACCAAAAGAAGTCCACTAGCAGCCGATGTACCCGTTTCAACAGTCCAGGTGGTGGGTTCAAAACCTGGAGTCTGTACCATAGGGAAGAGGCAACAAGGTTGTTGGAAATCAGAACCCTTCCCCTGTAGGACAACTGTGGGAGCAACCATTTCCATCGAGACAATCTGGCCTCCACTTTTCCCAGCACTCCCTCCCAATTCCTGGCATGTACGGCCTCATTTCCTAAATATATCCCCAAAACTTTCAGTCCACCATTTCCCCATTTAAGACCACCAGGAAGACAAGGCATACTCCCCTCAGGCACCCTACCCACCCAGCAAGCCTCACTCTTGTCCTAGATAACTTTAGACGAGGATCCTTTTGCATATAAAAAGAGACAATCCTGCAGTTCCCGGATGTCCTCCTGTCCCTGGACCAAAACATTGATGTCATCAGCATAGGCTGAAACTATAACAGGGGGACCATGAACCACCCCTGGCAGACACAGACCCCTTAGACCAGGGGTCCCCAAACTATTTCCAGTGAGGACCACATAACTTTTCCCTTCTCAGATGAGGGGCCGGGGTCAATTTGTAACAGAAAAAGTGTGACGAATGCAGGAGTGCCTAAATGTAAAAAAATATATTTTGTTTTCCAGAAAGCCACAACCCTTTCTGGATTCTTCACAGAACAAAAGTCAGAAAATTAATAACAATAATAATAATAATAATAATAATAATAATAATAATAATAATAATAATAATAATTGTTTATGAAATAAATAACCCTCTGTGGGTTCTTCACAGAAAAAAGGTCCATGGAACATAAACTTCTTCATCTTAACAGGTCCAAGTTCAGCTTAGTTGTCAGAGCAGAATCCCTGACTTAAATGACTCATATGAGCGTCTGTCAAAATGATTGTGTTAAACTAGTTTATAATAGTTAATTGTTAGAAAGCCCACACAGTTTAATTGTTTATTTGATTGTTTGGTTATATTTGTTCAGGAATAACTCCTTTTCTGTAAGTTTTCAAATGTCCTACGTTGTTGAACGCACCACTGATGTTATGACGGTTATGAACGTAGTCCGTGTTTTATTAGCCGCTGTGTTGTAGGTAACTGTGCTAAGTTCACCATCTCTGCTTCTTTTTTCTCTTTTTTATTCATCTATTCCTGGTTTATTACTGTGTGTAGATGCCACGAGGTGAGATAAATAACACAGTACAGTTCGGGTAGATGTTAGCATGGTGTACTGTACTGTATAAGCTAATGCTGTTTAGCACCGGTGTGCTGTTGAAGCTAATACAATAATATGCTAGCTGTCATCTGTGATTTCTGTGAGTGATGTGTGTGTTCCATGACCCATGTAATACATGTGAGTGACTCATATAGTGGGTCTTAGTTCATTTATTATTGTATGTATATATTGTTATAGTGAGTGTTACTGTATTATTACAGACCACAGTAAATAAACCTTTAATAAGGACATCTGTATCCGTGTTCTTTAATCGGAACCACAACCCACACCTTGCCACTCTGAACCAAATTCTGGAGACAACCCCACGCTCTCTGCTTCATTAATAATGAAAATAGTTCATAACTAAGGAACATTTTATTGTAAAAGTCCAACTTTATTATCAAATACAAATCCACACATATAAAAAAGTCTAAATGATCTTTGGTATTGTTCAGGGGGCCGGACCAAATGTGGAGGCGGACCGTATCCGGCCCGCGGGCCGTAGTTTGGGGACCACTGCCTTAGACAATCCCTAAGTCTGACCAGCAGAGGCTCAACAGCCACACTATACAATTGGCCTGAGAAGGGACACCCCTGCCTGATCCCTCTGTTCACCCGTACAGGTCTGCCCTCCTCCCACCTTCACCACACAACAAGCATTCCTGTACAGACACTTCACCCAGGACAGGAAGTGCTCCCCTACACCAAATGCCTGCAGTGCTGCAAATAAAAAGGAGTGATCAACATGATCAAAAGCTTTTTCCTGGTCTATGGAGATAATGCCAATGTTAAAACCATATAATTTACAGACATCAAAAATGTCTCTCATTAAAAACAAATCATCCAACATGGATCTGCCTGGAACACAATACGACTGATAAGTTCCAATTAATACATTAATAAAAACTTCCAGTCTATTGGATAAAACCTTTGATAAAATTTTGTAGTCTGTGCATAATAAAGCCACAGGCCTCCAGTTTTTCTATGTGGTCAGATCTCCTTTCTTAGGTAAAAGAGAAATGACTGCTCGACAACAGGACGCTGGAAGAGTCCCTTTGTTAAAAGAGTCTTTAAAAACTTCCAGCAAATCAGTTCTAAAAATATTCCAGTGTTTATAAAATTCTGCAGGTAACCCGTCTAACCCTGGGGCCTTCCCCGACTCCATCTGGTCCACTGCAGATCGCAGCTCCTCCAGTGTGATGTCTGCTTCCAGAAGACCCTGCTCCGCTGGACCCAGGTGTGGAAGTCCCTGAAGCAGTTCCTCAGCAGCGTCCCCATCACACTGTCCTTTCTCAAACAGATGAGAATAAAAAGACACTACCATCCTCCTCAACTCTGCAGGGTCAGACGTCAGCGTCCCATCATGCAGACGCAGACGCAGACACACCATTTGCTTTGAAAGCCATTTGAACCATTTGAAGAAGAAAGCAGTAGGTGCATCCATGTCCCTCACGGTTGTAAAGCGGGTCCGGACCAGCGCTCCCTTTGCCTTCTCCTGGAGGACTGTTGCATTTTCTCTTTCAGTCTATCAGAGTCACCAGGGGTCATACCCTCAAAGTCTGTGTCTCTGCCTCCAGCTGCTCCATAGTCCTCTTCATTTTAGCAGAAGCTAAAGAAGCATATTGCAGGCAGAAGACTCTTGTCTGACCTTTTCCCACCTCCCACCAGTGGGAAATGGAGGGAAAAGTCTCCTTCTTGGACCTCCAGTTGGCCCAAAACAGTTTAAAATTTTCACAAAAAGTCATGTTGTTTAAAAATTTTACATTAAAATGCCAGAAAGACCTGGGCCTGCCACAGTATTATCTAAAACCAGATCCACCAACACCAAATGGTCATTTGTAAAACCCACAGGGTGAATCTCACAGCTCACAGCATGAGTATTCAAAAAACTAGATAAATAAAACCTGTCTAACCTGGCTGCACTGACCCCGCCCCTAAACATCCTCATCCTTGTGTACGGTTTGATCAGTGGATGCTTCATCCTCCAAACATCCACTAAGTCAACCTCCACCACCATTTTGGACAGAAACACAGAGGACTGAGGATGGAGCTCCTGTCCAATCCTGTCCAGGGCCACGTCAGTGCACCAGTTCCAGTAAAACACAACCCTGTACACCACCACCCTGTGCACCACCCTGCACGATTTCAGCACGGTTGCCATCCATACCCACATTTTTAATATAATCACTCACATCAACTGAACACATTTCCACCACCGCGAGACCAGCAACAGCGGAGCCAGTCTCCACGGAGCCAGCACCAGCAGAGCCCGCCCCCACCGAGCTGGTCCCCCCGGATCCCAACGCCACACCACCAGCGGCTGGGTCTTCAACCGGCGGGTCAGCCCGGACAATATTCACCCCCATATGAGGGCATGCAACCCTCTTATGCCCCACATCCCCACATTCAAAACATTTAATGCTCCCAGAGCTAGCATACACCATGTATAAGCCGTCCTCGTGACAGACGCGAAACGAAACATCCAGTGTTTGAGTCAGTGAATCAAGGAACATAAATACCTGTCTCCTTAGTGATTGGACGTGCTTCGGTTTATCGTTTTTTACATCCTAGACCAATATTTCTGAAGCCACTGGCCATCCTGCCGACCCTTTTCAGCTCCCGCTCCAGCGCCTCGTTTAAAATGAATGGTGGTACCCCAGATATGATGACCCGGGTAGAGGGCACCGCCAGCGGGGACACCGGGATGAACTCTTCATCCAGGACAACCCCGGTTTCAACGAGCTCAGTAACATACTTTTACTCATTAAAAAATATAGCAACTGCTTTGTTCATGCGGGAAGCGTACGAGATGTTAGCGCGTCCCATCTGTTCTCCCACAGCCAACCACACCTGCTCCACCGTGGAGCTAGGCTGTGGGACAACACGGACGCCATGCCTCAGAGACGGCGGCGGTGAAGACGCCATCCTCACCCTGAGGCACGGTATAAAACCACCCAAACAACCAATAAATAACAGTGAACTATTTACACACCCTTATCCAGTGAAAAAACAGCAAATTCAGTGAGAAAACTATGAAAAAATCACTTCTTCTCTCGCGCTTCTTACACAACCACTCCCACCACCACCGAAGAAGAAGAAGAGAGGAGCAGAGAGGAGGTTAAATATGAGGAGGAGAAGAAGAAGAGAGGAGGTTAAATATGAGGAGGAGAAGAAGAAGAAGAGAGGGGGTTAAATGTGAGGAGGAGAAGAAGAAGAGAGGAGGTTAAATATGAGGAGGAGAAGAAGAAGAAGAGAGGGGGTTAAATGTGAGGAGGAGAAGAAGAAGAGAGGAGCTGAGAGGAGGTTAAATGTCGGGAGAATAAGAAGACAGGAGGAGAGAAGATGTTAAATGTGAGGGGGAAAAGAAGAGAGGAGCAAGGAGGAGGTTAAATATGAGGAGAAGAAGAAGAGAGAAGGTTAAATATGAGGAGGAAGAGGAGGAGAAGAAGAAAGGAGCAGAGAAGATGTTAAAAGTAAGAAGAAGAAGAAGAGAGGAGCAGAGAGGAGGTTAAATGTGAGGAGAAGAAGAAGAGAGGAGGTTAAATATGAGGAGGAGAAGAAGAAAGGAGCAGAGAGGAGGTTAAATATGAGGAGGTGCTCGAACTCACCTGTAAGACTTCGCCAATCTGCTGGGAGAGTGTTTGGGGGAGGAGACTCTCTGTAGAGTGGCGTAACTGGGCATGTCCGAGGAGGCGGAGCCTAAACGCTGCAGTTTGGTTGGAGATCCAACTGCCTGAATGGGAGAACTGACGCGCTGAAGGAGAAACAACACACTACTGTCAACTAGAGGAGAACCAACACACTACTGTCAACTAGAGGAGAACCAACACACTACTGTCAACTAGAGGAGAACCAACACACTACTGTCAACTAGAGGAGAACCAACACACTACTGTCAACTAGAGGAGAACCAACACACTACTGTCAACTAGAGGAGAACCGACACACTACTGTCAACTAGAGGAGAACCGACACACTACTGTCAACCAGAGGAGAACCGACACACTACTGTCAACTAGAGGAGAACCGACAACAAATGGATCGTCGTGATGGAATGACGGCTGAGAAAAAAAAGTCGAAATCATCACCATGGGTAGCTCCCCCATAACAAATGGGATGATACGTACGTTTGTGACGTATTTAGATACATTACATAGTGACATATAGTACTGTACATACAGTACTGTATTAATGTTTACTATAGTACTGTACATACAGTACTATATTTAATAATAATAACAATGGATTAGATTTCTATAGTGCTTTTCAGGGCACCCAAAGTGCTTTACATTATTGATCCATTATTCATTCACTCTCACATGCTCTCTCTGGTGGGGGTAAACTACATATGTAGCCACAGTTGCCCTGGAGCAGACTGACAGAAGCATGGCTGCCATTTCGCGCATACGGTCCCTCTGACCACCACCAAACATTCATACGGCAGTGTGAGTAACACTGGAGGCAAGGAGGGTAAAGTGCCTTGCCCAAGGACTCAAAGGACTGACTAGGACAGAGCGGAAACTGAACCACCAACTCTTCAGTCAATGGACGACTCGCTCTCCCAACTGAGCCATGGCCAATATGGCTCAGTTGTAAAATATTTATATTTACTATAGTACTGTACATACAGTACTGTATTTATATTTACTATAGTACTGTACATACAGTACTATATTTATGTTTACTATAGTACTGTACATACAGTACTGCATTTGTTTACTATAGTACTGTACATACAGTACTGTATTTATATTCATTATAGTACTGTACATACAGTACTGTATTTATATTCATTATAGTACTGTACATACAGTACTGTATTTATATTCATTATAGTACTGTACATACAGTACTGTATTTATATTCATTATAGTACTGTACATACAGTACTGTATTTATATTCATTATAGTACTGTACATACAGTACTGTATTTATGACTTGGAGGTTTCAGTTTTCTTTTTCGTAAATAGAACTTTCTTTCGTAGTTAGAGACAAAAAGTTAAGGTAAAGGTTTTTTTTTTTTTACTTTGATTATTCATTAGCTGGGTCTGTATATTTTTGTATTTATATATTTTCTGTATATATTCTGTATATTATCTGTATATTTGTTAAATATAGTAAAATAATTAAATTAGGCAAAAAACAACAACAAACAAAAAATGTAATCGTACAAATCAAGTATTTCTTAAACAGATTGTCTAGATCTATCGTCTATAAATCACTCCTGATACAAATTATATCACACACCCACCTGTGTAGGTAGAGTAGCACAGGAGTAATACATAGGAGGTCCAGCAGGAGCAGCACCTCCTTCAGTGGGCATATGGAAGGCACTGCCATGGGACTGTTGAGCAAATGACTCCCTCTGACAAAGAGACGGAGAGTCTGTGGAGGAGGAGTGACTAGCTGCACGACTGGAGGTCACCTGAAGGAGGAGGAGATAGGAGGAGATAGGAGGAGAAAGAGAGAGAGGAGGAAGGGAGGAAAGAGAGTGGAGAGAGAGAGGGGCAAGAGAGAGAGGAGGGAGGAGAGAGAGAGGAGGAAGAGAGGAGAGAGAGGAGAGAGAGAGAGGAGAAAGAGATGGGAGAGAGAGAGGAGGGAGGAGGTAGAGAGGAGAGAGAAAGGGGGAGAGTAGAGAGAGAGTAGAGAGGAGCGAGAGTGGAGGAAGAGAGGAGAAAGAGAGGAGAGAGGAGACAGGGAGGAGAGAGATAGAGTAGAGAGAGAGAGAGAGAGGAGAGAGAATGAAATAAAATTACGTGAAAAAGTCTGTCTTTTTATTTCAGTCTTTAAATAAAAGGGGCGTGGCTTTTACCTGGTTGTAGCTGTGGACAGCTCCTCCCACCTGTCCACCGCGACCACTGATAGATTCGCCCAGTGCCAGACCTTGGTTACTATGGTAACCAGCAGCTGCATAAGCATCCTGGTTGTTGAGCTGCAGTGCATTCTGGGAAAGAAGACCTTGTCCTGAGGAGATGGAAAATACAAGACCACACAGCTGGACGTTAGTGACACTGATCACACTGACCATAATGACCATACTGACCATAATGACCATAATGACCACACTGCCTGTACTGACTAAAAATATACATTTATTCCCCAGGGAATATTATTGTTTGTCAAATGTATTATTCTGACTGACTTCTTGTGATTTACACAAAAATTTGAACCATTGTAAATACATCAACAATTTTGATGCTAATGTGAAGCCTGGTCTCGAAATATGTGGTATCTGTCAGAACTGACATTCACATTCACAAATTTCGTATAAAGTGCGAAAAACTAGGGCCATTGGGCCATGTTTATGTGGCTATAACTCCCAAATGATACATCGTAGTATTTTTCAGCAAATAGGAAAAATTCTTTAGATTGTCCCAGAGATTACACATGTGGTCTTATAATTCCGATATGTCGTACAAAATTCGCATTATTATACCAAATAAAACCCCATTAATTTTTAATGTGACAACAAAAAATGTCCTTTTTTCCAACACTCCTGCTTCTTCATACTTTGTGGCACAGACTTCATTTAAACTTTCAAACACAGTCATTTTTGTGGTGTCTTTAGGATGTGATTGTCATGAGGGTGTGATTTACGGTTGTCGATAGAGAACTCAGTAAATCCACCCTGAAAAGACCAAAATCTGACTTTTTATCAGTGGGTGATGTCATCGCTAGAGCACGAGAGAAGAAAAAATTAAGCTGAAAAATGTCTCAATAACTCGTCCTCACGACAAAACCATAAATAGTAGACAAACAATCTTTTCCACAAATGTTGCCATGGTTGTGAGAATTCAAACAAACCAGGGTTTGAAGATCTAGCTCTTTTTAAAGTGAAATGACAGGAACCTGTTTGGGATGATGTCAGGGATTTCTGTCAATAGACTTCTATTGGAAAAATCATTTCTGTCTCATGTTGAGTTCAGTGTTTTTGAAATTGTTCTAACTCACTTATTTTTCACAGTACACACATAAAAAGTACATGTACTTGTTCCTCACACCCTCCTGTCACTCATCATCAACTTTGTTTTCACCAATTATTTACACTTTTACCAAAAATGGCAGTAGTTCGGCAGTATGTTCACACCTATTATTTTTTATACATTTATAATTTATTTATTTGCTTACATTATTCTTTTTTGCTGAATTGAAATGTAAGTAGCCTATATCTAATTAAATTTTTAAATTTTAATATGAATGTTTTTCTTCATACTTTTTTATTTCCTTTTAGTTTTTATTGTCAGCTGGTGATGGTGGATGCGTCTCAGTTCACTTTTCTTTTCTTACACAGCACTTGTTTTTCCTTTTAAAAATCCATTTCCTTTTAGTCACTTTATTATTCCTGCCTCTTCACTCTTCTCCCAGATGTTCTGTGACCCTTAAGTCTCACTCTTCCATTTCTAACACTCCTCTTTTTTTCCTCTTCTTTCTTGTATAATTCAGCAGCAGCAGCTCAGACTCAAACCACAAACTAATTTACATTTAAATAAATAAATTCATCAACTACATTTACAGTGATATTAGGGCTGGGCGAAATGGAGAAAAAAATTTTTCTCAATATGTTTTTGCTATATCTTGATATAAGAAAGGCTTTATATCTCGATATCTATGCAGTAAAAAAAACAAAAGACAGAAAAACAAATGCATCAAATTCAGCAATTTATTTTTATTGAAGTGCAAACAAGTAGACAGGCACTAGAGGTAGACGTGTACTAGAGGTAGATGAGTACTAGAGGTAGACGTGTACTAGAGGTAGACGAGTACTAGAGGTAGACGTGTACTAGAGGTAGACGAGTACTAGAGGTAGACGAGTACTAGAGGTAGACAGGCACTAGAAGTAGACGTGTACTAGAGTTAGACAGGTACTAGAGGTAGACAGGCACTAGAGGTAGATGTGTACTAGAGGTAGACGTGTACTAGAGGTAGACGTGTACTAGAGGTAGATGAGTACTAGAGGTAGACAGGCACTAGAAGTAGACGTGTACTAGAGGTAGACAGGTACTAGAGGTAGACAGGCACTAGAGGTAGATGTGTACTAGAGGTAGACGGGTACTACAGGTAGACGTGTACTAGAGGTAGACGAGTACTAGAGGTAGACAGGTACTAGAGGTAGACAGGCACTAGAGGTAGATGTGTACTAGAGGTAGACGGGTACTACAGGTAGACAGGTACTACAGGTAGACAGGTACTACAGGTAGACGGGTACTTGCATCTGGAGAAGAGTACAGTGTAATTCACCACCACAACACAAGGGGGCGGTCTTACGAAATGGTTAAACTGATGCAAAACTGAACTATGCAAAATGTAAACAAAGTGACCATGAGAAGTGTAAACAGTGAACACAACATCAGCTGGTATGTAGTTAGTGTGTGTATAAACGGTTAGTCCTGCCTGTGCTGCTGCCCACACACCATCTATCTGTTCATACATGTCAAAGATGATGGAGACACCATCCCTGAAGTCAACCGGAATCTTCCTCAGCATTTCCACCATGAACGAGCCAAAAGGATGAGCCGTCATCCTGCACCAGACTGAGCTCAAGCATCTGTGGTCTTTCCACCAGTTGATTCAGGTGTGACTGTAAATCTGTTTGATCAGTACGCCTCAGCTCGCCCTGTCTCACTGGTACTCGCTGGGTTGGTGGCCACACAGAGGGTGTAGAATGGACCAATCAGAGAGGTCTCTTTTCTCGTCTTCACCGTGACGCTGTCTGCTACATTTCTGCGATGTTGTTACATTTTTGGAGAGATGCGTGAAATTCTCTGCGAAGGGGGCAAAAGAGTATGTGATGTACCGGCGACACGTCACAAACAACTTGGCTTCGGAGTATAAACAGGTTTTTAGGCATACTGTGTGCACAAAGGAAAGATATCGCAGGTCCTTCCTTCCTGCAGCTGTTAGGATCCACAACAGAAATCCACATCCACATTACATATTTTACTATATTTATTTTTATCTTATCCTATCTTGGTGCATGCTTAGCATTTTTATTACATTTTTATATTATATTATATATATATATATTTTTTTTTATTTTTATTTTTTTTTTAATTTATTTATTTTTATTTATTTATTTATTTATTTATTTATTTTAAATTTTTTTTGTCTTTTTATTGATATACTATGTGTTGAATGTTACAGTGTTACACCGAGACAAATTCCTAGTTGTATACTACATGTGTACTATACGAACAATAGCAATAAAACTCTTTCTGATTCTGATTCACATCTACAGTAATGTACAATTAACGGTCATATACAGTGCAATTAATTAATCCCATGTGCAATAGTGTAAATAGTGTAAATAGTGTAGGTTTTAGAAAACCTAAAGCAATCATTAGATCGTGGTGGCTTTGTGGGTGCTGGATTTCTTGACCTGAAACGTGCATTTGACACAGTCAATCACAATATTTTAATTACTAGGTTAACCCATTTCAATTTCTCCCAAAGTTGGATGGATGAAATCATACTTGTCTGACAGAAAGCAAGCAGTACAAATACAAAAATCTCACTCTGCCCTTCTTAATTGTTCAGCTGGAGTCTCACAGGGCTCCATCCTTGGGCCTATACTATTCAGCTTATATATTAATAATTTACCTAGTGTATGTAAATCTGTAAAAATACAATTATATGCGGATGACACAGTACTGTACACACATGCAAAAACAAAAAACGAAGCTGCGGCAGTTCTCTCTGGTGCCATGGTGCCAGTGTCTTACTGGCTCCAAGATTATGGTCTGCACCTTAACTTAAAAACAACGGTCTACATGTTTTTCTCTCGGCAACAAGTGGAGGGGCATGAGCCCGCTGTTCTGGTCAATGGAGAGCGTTGAACAGTTGAACAGTTTAAATATCTTGGCGTTCTTTTTGACTCAAATGTAAATTTCAAGCAACACATAAAGAAAATTTCACATATAATCAGGTTCAACATCTCCCATTTCAAACATATACGACCTTGTCTGACCACAGAATCAGGAAAGGTCTGTATGCACGCCATGATATTCAGTCATATAAACTAATGCTACACCACATGGTCCCACACATCAGACGCTGATCTAAAGCCCCTCAAATCCCTCTTCAAGAAAACACCGAAAACTCTGGACCAAAAGTCCCTCCACGATCATTACTGCAATATATTAGTACAATATATTGGATTTGGAGAACTACCAAAGCTTTACGGAAGCCTGCCTAATTTTTTAAGTTTTAAATGGACTTGCACCTCCTCCCCTCACAGATTTTATCAGTAAAAAAGGTGGTGAGTGAGTGACCACCAGATCTGTGACCAGAGGAGACTGGAACATACAACGACGCAAAACTAAATATGGTCAAATGGTTTTGCCAATCAGAGGCTCAAGGTGATGGAAGACACTGGCAGCTCTAGTCACGGACTGTGGCACCTACTCGTCTTTTAAAAACGCTCTAAAGAACTGGTTAAAAACTAATCAGTCATGTACTCACAGCTGATCTGTGACTACATGACTGATTAGTCTCCTCATGACTCTTCCTTGTGTTATATATGTCATTTTATGTTATCTTTGTCCACTCTATCATTCTATTGTCTTTTTCTCTTTACTATTCTTACCTGCCTGAGGACAACACATGTAAATGAGCTTTTTTGCTAACTCTGGCATATATACATTGATGCTTTCTGCTGACATGTTGATGAATATGCACTGTCCTAATTAAATAAATAAATAGTGTATATAGTGTAAATAGTGTGCATATAACGTGCTAGATGTATTTATTTATTTTTTTTTAACAATTTTTGTTACTGTGTTGCTGTAAACCTGAAATTTCCCCCAGTGGGACGAATAAAGCAATATCTTATCTTATATCATGCTATAAGTCAGTGAATACTGTAGATATCACCATTAAATTACACATATACATATAGTTAATGTGCATCAGATGCAATGATCCATTTGAGTAAAGGTCAAAGTATTTGAGTGACGCTAGCCTCGTAATTGAGTCACGCTGGCCTCATATTTGAGTCACGTTAGCCTCGTATTTGAGTCATGTTAGCCTCGTATTTGAGTCACGCTGGCCTCATATTTGAGTCACGCTGGCCTCGTATTTGAGTCACGCTGGCCTCGTATTTGAGTCACGTTAGCCTCGTATTTGAGTCATGTTAGCCTCGTATTTGAGTCACGCTGGCCTCGTATTTGGGTCACGCTAGCCTCGGATTTGAGTCACGCTAGCCTTGTATTTGAGTCACACCGGCCTCATATTTGAGTTACGCTGGTCTCATATTTGAGTCACGCTAGCCTTGTAGTTGAGTCATGCTGGCCTGGTATTTGCATATTTGCTAGCCCTGTATTTGCGTTGCAGTATTTTATTTTTTTTTAATAAGTCACTGAGCATTCTCAGCCATCGTATCCATATGAGTAAAAGCGAAGGAAAGTGAAGGGCGGAACTAACGCTAATGCTAATGCTAACATCTCCTGCTGCATTATTAAGACGTGATGTGAAGCTGCAAGAGTTTACTGGGTCAAAGCTTTTGTGTCCAAAAGGAGAGGGTGTTGACTGAGTACTGCACACACACACACACACACACACACACACACACACACACACACACACACACACACACACACACACACACACACACACACACATTATTTTGCTTGGATTCACTTCTATTTTTTCCACACGTGGATAGAGCCAGAGGACGTTTGTTTAATGCAGGAAGTGAAAGCCTCATAAATACATGATCAGCTGATGCATGTGAGAGGGTGAAGACTGGGGGGGGGGGGGGGCATGTGCACACCTGCTTTGTGTTTGTTCATATATTTTTGTGTATTTTGTGGGAAATTTGAGGGTTATTCAAATAGTGAGGAGAACTTCCCCTGGGGGGCGCCAGAGGGCTTCGAGGGTACAAATACAATGCAAAAAATATAAAGATACTAAAAAATCTGAAATAAAACCATCAGTCAGTGTGAACTGAGTTAAAGTTGTGCTTGTGGTCATTCTTACTGTCGCCTGTCGACGTGTCCTGTGAGTCTAAGATTCCAGATTCTTGGAGTGATCGGATGCAAGAGTCAACCAGCTCCAGGCCGGTGGTCAGTTCCTCCTCTATGTCCTTCTGTCCGTCTGCACAAAAAACAGACACCACACCTTTATTATATATATCTTTAGTTAAAAAATCAACTAAATAACAAAAAACTACAAAAACATTGATAAATTAATCAAAATCAACAATATAATCAACAAAATGAAAAAATTATTCAGAAAAGTGAAAAAAAATCAACAAATTAAATTAAATAAAAGCTAAATAATCAACAAAAATGAACAAATGAAATAGAAAATGAATAAAATAGAAAAAAAATCAACTAAATAATGAAAAATCTAGACAAAAACGTCACCAAATGAAATAAAAAGAATTACATAATAATCAAAAACTCCTAAACAACTGTAATGAAAATGAATTAAATAATCAGTAAAATTAACCGTGAGCAGTGTTATAGGCCCTCGTGTCCCTTGTGACCATCTCCCCACATCTTTTCACTCCCATTCAAAAACTGTAGGGGGCATATGAAAAATAACTTGACCCTGAATGTCCAGAAAACAAAAGAACTGATCATGGACTTCAGGAAAATCAGACAGGACCACGCCCCCCTCTTCATAAATGGAGAACAGGTGAAGACTGTCGCACCCACATGTCTGCGGATCACTCCTGGACAGACAACATCAGGACCCTGGTCAAAAAAGCACAGCAGCGGCTACACTTCCTGCATGTCCTTAAGAAGAACAACCTGGACATGAAGCTGCTGCTGGCTTTCTATCACTCCTCTGTACAGAGAGTGTGCTGCCTGGGTGTGTGGTACGAACGCTCCACAGCCCAGGACAGGAAGGCGGTGCAGAGGGTTCTGCCCAAAAGATCATCGGCTGCTCTCTGCCCAGCCTGGAAAGCACTGCCACATCTTGCTGCCTCAGGAGAACTAAGGCCATCACAGGAGACCCCTCCCACCCTGCCCACCCCCTGTTTGACCTGTTACCCTCTGGCAGACGCTACAGGTCAACAAAGTGTCGCACAAGCAGACTGACAAACAGCTTCTTCCCCTGGGCCATACGCACTGCAAACACCCCCCCACCCCCCCAAACACCACACACACACACACACACACACACCCCATGGACAAAAATCAACCAAAACTACCTCCTCCCACCTTGCTTAGCACCTTATGACTTTTTTGTGTACAGCATAATTATATATACACAGCAAATATATGTTTTATATATATATTTTATCTGTACAGCATATTTACAGCACATATATTTTATATTTATATATACATTATTTTATTACACTATCACAGGTTTTCATGTCTCTATTTTAAAGAGAAAATAACTACCTCTCTGTCCTTGTTTTTGTTACCTCTGCCTTTATTAGGTCCTAATTTTGTTTTTGTTTTGTCCCCTTATGTTTATTCTGTCTTGCTTTTTATATTTGTGGTGTAAACTGTAGCTCCACGTGAGCACCCTCAAATTTCGTTGTACCCCCCCAGTACAATGACAATAAACACTAATCTAATCTAATCTAATGGTGTTCAGGTTATTATTCTACACAAATGTTCCTTTGACACTGTATGTGTGAGATACACATGTGTCAAAAAATGGTTACTTGGTTGTGAGGTCATCTCAGTGACGCTCCCACATTTTGTCAAAATTTGTCCTGATAATTTTTGATCCCACTAAATACCCATAATTCACGCTTCATCAGGACACATGACCACGGACTGAACCACTAGAATAGAATAGAATAAGTCTTTATTGTCATTGTCACAGGTACAACGAAATTTAAAAAGTGCCAACCAATCAGTGCATCACATAAAACACAGAGCTAAGAGCAAAGAGCTAAAAACTATAAAACGAACCACTAAGAAAAACGAACAAACACAAACATGGCCATACTTCCTGTCAATTGCACAAACCCCTAAAAAACACACATGTGATATCCACCATTATTGCACAACTCCATATCGCACTCATCCTATAGCAGCATAAAACATGTGAAGCAGCAACAGATCAACGTTTCTTAGCAGCATTGAGTGTAACTACCGCTGTGGGATAGAAGCTGTTACTGAACCTGCAGGTCCTTGACTTGTTTGACCTAAACCTTTTTCCTGACGGCAGCAGTTTGAGCAAGGAGTGGCCAGGGTGGGAAGTGTCCTTAACAATGTTCTCAGACTTTTTGAGACAGCGGGATCTGTGAAGGTCTTCCAGTGTGGGGAGGGTGCAGCCGATGATCTTCTGTGCTGTGTTTATCACCCTCTGAAGTTTTTTCCTCTGTGCTACTGTGCAGCTAGTGAACCATACGCATATACAGTATGTTAGTATGCTCTCTATTGAGCACCGATAAAAGGATGACAGGACTACTGACAGGAAACGGACATTCATACATTTGATGTTTTTTTTTTAATTATGTTAAAAGTATGGAGTGTAATTTGTGTCATTATTTGTAGAGTGTGGTATGTTTTTGTCTTGGGTTGTGGGATATGTAAATATGAGAGACTGTGTTAATTGAATTATGTGGTGTGGTCTGAGGGTCTGAGGGTCTGAGGACCTGAGGGTACCAGACAGCTCATATGTTAAAAACAGATCAGATAAATAAACAGAACCACAACCATTAAAATGGTTATGAACCAATAAAACCACTTTAACATCAACCCTGAAGCTGACAGGAGCCAATGACAGACCTGAACACTGGTGTCAGAAAAAAATGGAAGAAATAATCAACAAAATGAACAAATTAAAAACAAAATAAATAAAATAGTCGAAAATTGTGTACAAAAATCGACAAAATAATCAACAAAATAAGCAAATTGAATCATAAAATAATTAAAATAATAGTATAAAGTACAGATATTTATATAAACAAAGAGTATAGAGTATAAATATTTATATAAATGTAAAGAGTAGAAAGTACAAATATTTATATAAATATAAAGAGTAGAAAGTACAAATATTTATATAAATGTCAAGAGTTTAAAGTACATATATTTATATAAATGTAAAGAGTATAAAGTACAGATATTTATATAAATGTAAAGAGTATAAAGTACAAATATTTATATAAATGTAAAGAGTATAAAGTACATATATTTATATAAATGCAAAGAGTATAAATTACAAATATTTATATAAATGTAAAGAGTATAAAGTATAAATATTTATATAAATGTAAAGAGTATAAATTACAAATATTTATATAAATGTAAAGAGTATAAAGTATAAATATTTATATAAATGTAAAGAGTATAAAGTATAAATATTTATATAAATGTAAAGAGTATAAATTACAAATATTTATATAAATGTAAAGAGTATAAAGTATAAATATTTATATAAATGTAAAGAGTATAAAGTATAAATATTTATATAAATGTAAAGAGTATAAATTACAAATATTTATATAAATATAAAGAGTATAAAGTACATATATTTATATAAATGTAAAGAGTATAAAGTAGAAATATTTATGTAAATGTAAAGAGTATAAAGTACATATATTTATATAAATGTAAAGAGTATAAATTACAAATATTTATATAAATATAAAGAGTATGAAGTAGAAATATTTATGTAAATGTGTTATTTAACAGTAAATATTACCTTGATTGTTCCAGCGAAATTTCTCTTCTGCAGAACTGTAGAAAAACAGAAAGAGATAAAAAGTCTAAATTATTAAATAAAAAGTCTAAATTCCCAGTCACTAAATACAACCAGAGATAATCCATACAAAATCTGTGGTTTTGGTAGAAAATAAAAATTTTTTAATGTCACCTTATAGTCTGTAAAATGTGTTATCCAAAAATCCTCTAATAATAAACTAAATACACAAAATTACCCAAAAATACAATAACATACAGTAAAATGCACAAAATACACTTGAAAATAATAAATAATAATCATTTGACTAGTCTGGTGTTTTTCAGATCATATTGGACTCAAGGTTTTTCATCCATGACAAACATTTGACTTTATTCACAAAAGCTTCATCAGTTCTTTTTTTTTTCCTGTTTTCACTAAAACAAACAAACGTGTCTTTAAACCAAACATATGACCAGAGACTGTGGAGAAAAAGACATTATTTGACACTCAGGTATTTAATTTAACACCTTTATTTGACAAAAAAAAAAACATCAAACCCTCCATCTGTTGCTATGGTAACGTCTGTACAGGACAAAAACAGGATATGCTCTAAAATAGATTTTCTCTCATTTTTTATTCAAACATTTTAAAGAAATATGACTTTTTAATCTCCATTGGGTTAGACCAACTACAATAATCCAATAATAATGAACTCTGTGAAAATTAAAGCAGTAACGTGGATTAATTCATCATCATGACTAATCTGAATAAATATTTTAACACATTTAAATTCAACACTTTTGTTCAAACTGTCAAAGCTTTTGGATAAACATATTTATTACATAGATATATTCATATTTTTTCACATGTTTTAAATATTTTATCACAATTTTGGTGTTTTTTTCCATGTTTTAGAGAACTTTTAGTGTTTGGTGTAATCACCTCCAACCAATAGTTTTTCGAGGAATCAAAGTCACACACAAGATGGAGGACTTGGAGAAGTACAACTTGAAGGGATTATTAGAACGAACAAAAACAGTCGATGTTCCTGGTTTGACTGGCTGGTCGCATTAATATAGTAAACATGACAGTGCTTCCTAGATTTCTATATGTGTTTCAGATGATCCCCATATTCATCCCCATGAAACTATTTAAACAGTTCGATAGACTTATGTCCTCATGCATATGGCGTAACCCTAACCCTAACCCTAACCCTAACCCTAACCCTAACCCTAACCCTAGGATGAAAAAAATATACCTGGAGGTTCCTAAAGACACTGGTGGTTAGAATTACCCAATTTTCTTTGGTATTATTGGGCTCCCAACATAGTAAAACTAGTTAATTGGATTTAAACATATGACAATAAGCAGGGCCCAGACTGGGTTCTCATGGAGCTATTATCTCATCCTCATCATCATCATCATTACCACACTACGATAATATACAGTTGTTAAATGGCTACAGTTTAGGAGATATTTCTACCTAAAGGAATATAGCAGATATTTTTCAAGAGTAAATAATCATTTGTTCCCTCCATCTGGGTACGACAACGCATTTCAATATTGGTACAATAATGGGTTGATATACTTTACTGACTTATATTCTGATAATATGTTTATTTCCTTTGAGACACTTGAGAAGGATCACAATATACCCCAGTCACATTATTTTAGGTTTCTTCACATACGTAGCTTCACTAGAGTAGACTTCCCCTCATTTCTTTTCCCACCACCTAGGAATCAGGTAGACGCAATTTTAGAACTGGATCCTTATGAGAAGAAACGTGTATCTGTGATTTACAATATGATAGGTGATCTGAAACTGATATCATGGGACAAAACTAAAATAACATGGGAGAAGGATTTGGGAAAGTATGTGGAGAAATAGTATCAAACGTGTTCACACCTCATCATTGTGTAGACGCCATGGTTTGATTCAATGGAAAGTGCTCCATCACTATTCAAGGGGTAAGTTGTCTAAACTCTTTCCCACTGTAGATCCCAGCCACAATAGGACACATGTTCTGGTCATGTACCTCCCTCGAAGACGACTGGAGACGGATATTTGATGTATTTTCCAAAATTTGTGGTCAGACTACCCCCCCCCCCCCCCCCCCCCGACTGCTTCTCGCAGACTCATACTCTGTCATTGGAAAACAAACACATCTCCGTCATTCCTGCAGTGGTTGAGGGAAGTATTATCTATTATCTTAGCTTTGGAGAAACTGAGATATAAGATATGTAAAGGGTTAGGGTCACACTGACCTGGAGTCCCTTCATAGAATTTGTTGACAGTTTTCCATTTCAATGATACGCTTCGACTCTTAATTGTATGGAACACTTTTTAGCATGCTCAAAATATTGCAGCTGATTGCTGTCTATGCGTTTTGCATTGTTTTTGTCATTTTATTTTATTTTTGTTTAAGAGCCTTGGGGGAGTGGGTGGGGGGATATCTTTCAGTTTGTGTCTATGCTTGTATGTTTGTTGATGGAAAACTGCAAAATAAAGCTGAAAAACAATTACACACACTGACGCATATATACATATAACCAAATTATTAATATTGCAAGGGATCAAAGGTCAAGGTCGTGTTTCGCAGAAAGGTCAAAATCACATTATTGGCTTTCTTTGCTGACAATTCTCTAGTGTTTGTGTGTTCAGACGGACACATGGACATATGGACACATGGGCACATCCATCTTTAGGACTGTGTTTGAGTCTGTATTGGATCTGGAGTCGACTCATGGGTCTAAACACACACACACACACACACACAGACCCAACATGTCCTCCTCCTCCTTCTCATTTAACTTTTGGCCCACAGTCAAAATGGCCGCCTCCCTCCCACGCTGGCAGACGAGGAAGTTAATCTGACCCATTTAGTGGGTCACAGGAGAGCATGTGGATGGTTCTGCTGCGCTTTCAGAGGGAACAAGAAGAGTCCAAACTCACACTGAGACTAAATTAAAAACTCAGATGGGGTCAAAGGTCAAACTACAGATTTATTAAAAACTGTGTTTTGTTTCATAAACTGAAATAAATAAATCAACTGAAAAACCTCCCATTTTAGATCAGCTTTTAATGTAATCTTTTACATAGATAATCATTATATTCCTATTATTTAATGAGATTATATATTTGTATCCTAACCCTACCCTTTAATTCCACCCAGTTTAACCTCATATATTTTTTTAATTATTTTCACTTATATCCACAATAGTTCCCCTGAATAAAATAAATATTAGTTTATTATTTTTGAGTTAGTAGAACTATTACTGAAACTGAATATTTACAACTGAATATATTTAATAATTAATTGAATTATTATAGTGAGCTCATGGGTGAGTAAAAGGATATGTGGATACTATACTGTTTTAACCACAAACCTGCCACAAAGAGACTGCAGTCAAGTGAGCCGTCATTGGCTGTTGAGGCAGCCGCCACTTCCATCTGATGGTAAGTTCATCAACTTTAGCTTTAGTTATGAAACTGTCAATACTGTTAATTGTCAAGTTGGTGTTTTGCTAAAACAGTTGATTAGCATATAAGCTAATGTTCATAGACAGTAGAGCTGTATGTGTTCGTTGGATTGACAGGTCGCCTACAGTGTGTGTGTGTAAGGTTGTCTAACGACCCTTAAAGACGGAATCGTCCCAAATTAAAAACAAACTTACGTCCAGTATTGAATTGAGCTTTAAACAAGACAAAATTATTATTTTGCCATTGATGATTATATATATAAAAAATCAAAGAATCTGATGGGATTTGCCATAGTGTACCGTATTTTCCCCTAATGGAGTTGGCCGCCCTGTGTGTGTGTGTGAGAGAGAGAGAGAGAGAGAGAGAAGAGAGAAAGGAAGAGAGGAGAGAGATTCTTCTATATTAGTTCTTTATTTGCAGATATTGATCCTCAGATGTTGTCAGATTGTTCATAGCTTTACTGTCTATTTCAATAGAATCCATGAAATTCGCACAAATGTTGTGGTTGGTTCCGTTGGGTCACATGGTCATATTATCGTCCAGGTCTGAACCACATTCAGGTGGGGGATAATAAGTCCAACTCCAGCCTCATCGTTGAACAGATGTTGTTGTGTTTGGGGTTAAATCCAAAATAAATAAATAAATAGTGATGTGTACAAGTGTGTGTTTTATTTAGTATTAATAAATACCAACCATATTCTGGTCCAATAGTGATAGGAAACACAGTAACGCTGCACACTTTACTATTGTTGTTGTTTGGACTTTGGTGCATGTGCTTTGATAGTGAATGAAGTGTTAACGTCACAGACATGTGGAGAGGAGCTGCGTAAACAACATCTATCTGGATCTGTTTTTAACTAACATTTGTCACAGCCTCATAACCACGCCTTGATAAGATACATTTGATTAATTATTGATAATTACACTGAGACCACCCAAGATACAAGGTCAGCAACTGCCACTGATTGGTGCGCTCATTCCCACAGCCCTGTCCCAGATCCGTTTTGATCCTGCTAACGGACTGTGACACGTGCCACTACCGAGTGTCAAAGCCCAATGTGGGCACATATCTGGCATGGGGGCGTAAAAAAAGTGCGACTGTAATGTGGATTTGCCAGTGTACAAGCGGATCCTACTCAGAATCACATGCTGTCTGGGGAGTCCTCCCAAATAAAATAGGAAATTTCGGGTTTGCTTCGGCCTCGGGCCTGTAAATCAAGTTAATTAGTCAGGCTCGGGTTGGGTTGGGCTTTAATATCCGTGGGCCTGGGTCGGGTCGGGCTGGATTTTTGAGGCTTGATGTTACCTCTAGTGTGTGTGTGTGTGTGTGTGTGTGTGTGTGTCTCCTGTTTTGAACTGTGACGGTAGTGTTTCTTTGGTGCACACACAGACACACAAACACATGCACACACACACACACACACACACACAAACGCACGTACATACACACACAGACACACACGCATCGTCGTTATAATCGTTATTGTTGTTATTATTGTTATTATATTATCATTATTATTGTTATTTTTATTATTATCATTATTATTATTATTATTATTATTACTACTGTCATTGTTGTAGGAGATGATGGTGGTTGATGGTTTCGTCCAGTGTTTTTCTTCCCTTCATTCATTGTCACTGTTATTATGACAGTATGTATATATATATATATATATATATATATATATATATATATTAAGGCTGTAACGGTATATGTATTCATGCCAAACTGTTGAAAACGGACATTTACCGAATGCCTATACCGAATGAATAAAATCAGTTTGTATGTGACCATGTGACCATGTGACCATGTGCATATCAGGCGGAGGTGACGGTAGAAAAATGGTGAACACTAGGTCATCATTGGAGATCACCAGAATCAGGATTGAAGTAATAGAATCCAACATGGCACCCATCGAAACGCTTTGTAAATAATCACGTAAATTCATTAAAAGCCTAACCCTAACCCTCACATTAGTGCAGTAAAGGAGCAGCTAAACATAATTTTTGTGCCTAAAAGCAGCGTCTTTGTTCAACCCAGGGAGTGATATGGTCAAGATGGTACATTTATACAATGTTTCACTGTGTGACATGTGACCTATGACCTGTGATCTTCTGTACGACACACCATCTATCTATCTATCTATCTATCTATCTATCTATCTATCTATCTATCTATCTATCTATCTATCTATCTATCTATCTATCTATCTATCTATCTATCTCTCTCTCTCTCTCTCTCTCTCTCTCTCTCTGTCTGTCTGTCTGTCCGTCTATCTTCTATTTTATCTACATTAAATCTGGACACAACTCAAAGAGGGCGTCATTAATGTGAACAGCTGTAAAGTCAGTGACCTGCACGAGCACAGCTGCTATGGACAGGTAGAGTGTATGGAAGACCATCTGACAGGTTTGACACACACACGCGCACACACACACACACACACACACACACCTGATGCTAGTCATGCTTCCAGTCTCAGAGCCAAGCTTGCATCTCTCCAGCTGACTGGCAACGATCTGCCGTTCTGCTTCCAGCTCTCTGGTCAGACGCTCGAACTGCAACTCCTGACGACAGACAGAGGGACAAACGGACAGAGGGACAGAGGGACAGAGGGACAGAGGGACAGAGGGACAGAGGGAGGGGTTAGAGCGATCCATTTACTTACTGTCACATTTACAGTCGTCCTGAACACCACTGTAGCTCACTGAGGTCACACACACACTTTTAATTGTTGTCAAATGGACTCAGCCCATCCCACCAACAAGTGGACACGTCACCAAACAAAAAACCAGAACACGGGTCACATTCGTTATTCCGCCACCGAGAAGCAAATGCAGGAAATGAACTGTGTTTTAGTTTAGTTCACACTTTAGAAGATGAAAAATATAAGTATAAATACAAATAAAATACAACAGTGTAAGGGAGGAAAAAATGTCATCACTTTCTATAGATCCATCAATTTAAATGAATTATCTGCAGTAAAAAAAACCTTTAGTTCATTTCTTAGATGATTGGGAGTACATACATATAGGGTTAGGGTCAGGGGTCAGAGGTCAGGGTTAGGGTCAGGAGTACCATTTAAATGATCATTGATCCAAACATGGAAGTGATTAGAACATGTGTTTTTCTTTATTTTCAGACTAACTCTTCTCAAGTTTAGAACAACATCACACTTCAGTGGTAGTAAGTAGACGGTCCCTAAAGACAAACCCAAGTGTCCTGAGGTCTTCATGTCCTCAGATAGTGTGTCCACAGTTACTGATCTACACACATGGACCTCTGGATTCATGGGACGTCTGAGGATGAAGACCATAATAGTCCATTGTCCAGTGCACAGTTAGACGCTGTGGAAATTCACTACTGCGTTAGATTATTTTTAAAAACATAGTCCAGTATTTGATTATAAATATAAATGAATCTGTAAGAAACGGTAAAGTTTAACCTACAAACAGGATAGTGTTTTTAAAAAAGAAACAAAGTAGTGAATTTCCAAAGCTTCTAACTCTGCACTCCGGTGCTGATTGGAAGTCTGTAAAATGAAGAGTTCCAATGTTATATCCAAAACTTGATTTTGACCTTTGTTGTGACCTTTGACCTAGAGTTTTCAAATTTGTCATGTCAGTGCACATCAACAGTGTTAGCAAAAAGAAGCTAATACTAAACTGAGTATACACGAATGAAAAGGAAATCACTGATCTTTGACATCTCTGATCACTGAAAACACATTTTTGGTGACCTTGGCCTTTGACCTACATTCACAAAAAATCAATGGGATCTATTCTGGACCACCTCACATCTGACCTGAAAATGTAATGAATAAGTCTCTAGTAGGTTTTATGTAAAGTTACTGATGAAGAGACAGATGGACAAACAGATGGACGGACGGACAGACAGACGGATGGATGGACAGACAGATGGACTGATAGACAGGTGGACAGACGGATGGACTGATAGACAGATGGACAGGTGGATAGACGGATGGACAAACAAAAAAATAAATGGGGTAAATAAAATGGTGGTGGTGGGCGGTTAAATAAAACCCGGAACTGGCTAAAGTTATCAGGTGCTAAATGACCCCATGGTGTCTGTGTGTGTGTACGTGTGTACGTGTGTGTGTGTGCTCGCGCGTGTGTGTGTATGTGAGCGCGAGTGTGTGTGTGTGTGTGCTACAACAAAAACAAAAGTGTTCCATTGTTATAAAAATGTCTTAATGGTTTAATTCCTGCTGTTTTGTGTGATGAATAAACAGTAATTATCCTGTAAACAAACCAACAGCTGATTATAGCTTTGGCTGAACTGCACTCACTACAGCTGAATAAACATCTGATTTGACCAATATGTGAAGGAAACAAACAATCTACTGAAAATATATGGATTGTGACATCAGATAGTAAGAACGTAGAGCATCACAGGGAGTGTCCTGTCATCCAAGAAGTGTTTTGACGGTTTTTGATGCTAAGAAAACAAATTCATTTTAAAAAATAAGACAATGTTAATAAATGAGAATAGAATGAACAATGAAGTGGACAGACAACAACCGCTAAAGAAATATTGTTCAAAGGGTCCAAATGTGTAAAGTGTAGATACTGTGGTAAAGTGGCTGGGAAAGTGTTGAAGCAAATCATTGTTAAAATTACATTGATTTTTACAAGGAAATTAGATTTTTTTTCAGGTTATTTCCATCTTTTCTGTAAGTAAAGTTTGGAAAAAAAATTTTTGAAGTGTTTTGCACTAAATCAAAGACAAAAGTTTGGAGTTATTATTATTGACATGTTATTCTATTATTTGACTGGAAACCACATCAGACTGAATGTTAACCTAGCCACACTAGCTCCTCCTAGTGTCAGTAAATCTAATGTTCTATCATAGTACCCTAGCCAAAATCCACCATTTTGTTTAGTCATTCCTAACTTTCTCCGGACTCCTCCGTCAACTTTCCAGCACTCTAACTACGTCATCCTAAAGATTACACTGATTGTAGGACCGTCCTATTGCATACAGAGGGATTTGAAAGAAAAATGGGAAACAAAATTAACAATGACTGCGGGTCAAAGGTCATTTCTCACTCTCGCACTCGTCATCTGAACCTGCTTCATCCTCAAGAGGGTCACTGGGGGCCTAATCCAGCTACAATGGGCGAAGGCGGGGTACACCCTGTATGAGACACCAGTTCATCTCAGAGCTGAACATATATAGACAAACAATCACTGTCACATTCACACTTATGGTTGATTTAGATTAATCAGTTAACCTATCAGTGCATGTGTTTGGATGGTGGGAGGAAACTGGATTACCTGGAGAAAACCCACGTGGACACCAGGAGAACATGCAAACTTCACACAGAAAGGTCTGGTGTGGGATTTGAACCAGGGTCCTTCTGGGCTGTGAGGCACAAGTGCTAACCACTGCACCACCGTGCCGCTCCAAAGGTCATTTCTACTTTACTCAATTTACTTCAGGTCAAAATTGGATAAAACGGAAAAAGGACATTATCTGTTTTTTCTATTATTCATTGAAACACAAAAAGGAAAAGTGAAAACCTGCATCACTATCCATTTTATCATTTTAGTTTTAGAAAAAAAATCATGAAGAAACAACTTGTTGTTTCATTGTCTACTTTTTAGTTTTATTTTGAAAAGCTAATGAATGAATGATTAAACATCCATGTTTTGTGAACACTGGTCCATGTGTGTGTACAATAACTATGTAGCATTAGGATCCATTTGACTAATGCAGTAGGTTAACACGTCAAACTGATTATGTGACTGGAATTATAGACTACCAACTGGACACAGACAGCTACCGACTGTCCCAAAAGTCTGTCTCTATTGTTTATGAAGGGTTCCAAATGAGCATTGGTGTTTACTGGTCATGTGACCCAGTGTGGCTAATGCTCTTTCAAACACACAACATTTGTCTGTTTATTTCCATGTCAATTCTGCCTGTGTTCCATCTCTAGACAATGTTCTGTGAACCCATCGTACCAAGTAGAAGTCTTTTCCACAGACTGGAACAAGGAAACTTGGACATTTATGTTAAAAATCAAAATGAACAAATGGGACTGAGCTGGTGTCCATCTGAAGACACGTGTGTGCCCATGTGAAGACACCTGTGTGTGTGTGTCCATCTGAAGACATCAGTGTGTGTGTCCATCTGAAGACACCTGTGTGTGTCCATCTGAAGACATCAGTGTGTGTGTCCATCTGAAGACACCTATGTGTGTGTCCATCTGAAGACACCTGTATGTGTGTGTGCGTGTGTGTGCTTGTCCATCTAAAGACACCTTATTAATATCCATGGATAGATGTCAAACATTTTAGAAAATAAAGACTTTTTCTTGAAATGTGGAGTGAGTTCAATAAATGACACTGATGTTATAAATATGAGACAAGATGTGATGGATGAAAGGTCTGATTGAACTCTTTAAACTGGAAGTAGTCGCTCAAAAATATTTAGCAAACCACCCAAACTTGTCCCACATGTCACATGACCTAATATTAAACCACCCAAACCTGTCCCACATGTCACATGACCTAATATTAAACCACCCAAACCTGTCCCACATAACCTACTGTAGTTGAACACAGATTGTCACACACCAGAATATATAAACACTGTCAGATCAAACATCCACAGAAGGTACAATCAGTTATTTGTTCAAACAGCTGATCTGAACCTTTATGTGTCATAATTATCCACAGAGGAGCCATATTCTAACAAACACAGTCATAGTTCAACAAAAACATCTAAAACTAACTAATTATCTAAATATAGTCCAAAACATCAATAAATATCCACAAATTTTTCATCAATTGCATCACCATCTCCAATATCCCAGTTTATCTGAATATTTTCATTTATAATATAATCAAACACAAACTGCATGTTATTAAAATGGATTAAGAACATTTAATTAACTTTATTAATACATTTAGGTGAAACTGATTGAAAGTTAAAAGAGTTAAAACAGTAAAACCGCTTAAATTCTGGTTCCGTTTAAACTAAACTAGTGAACATTATTTAGTGAACACTAGTTAGTGAACATAAGTTACTGAACACCAGTTAGTGAACACTATCAACATTTTAAAACATCCACAGTTGAAGCCAAAGTGCTGTTCACAAATCATGAGGAGAATAAGGGCATATTCACATGGTAAAGTCTGGACCAAGGTTCGGACCAGAACCTTTTTTTTGCCTTTTCACGCTGCACTTATAATCCAGACTTTATTTACAGTCTTCATTCACACTGTATTGAATCAAGTGGACCAACGGACTTTAGAACGTCATGTGGTCAATGCGTGTACAGCGCGCGTCTCTCTATACTCGACCCTGATTGGTTAGTGGATGAGCGCACTACACTTTTGCAGGAAATGCCCCCAGATAATGGACCCAGTTACTAATTTCATAATTTTTGCACTATTTTGTCAATGTTGCCAACTCTCGTACCAGTGTTCCCACCAGCAGCTTGTCTCCAATTCAGTCTTTATAGTATCATCCGACCAAATTTCAATGAAATACCTGCTTTCCTCGTCTCCCCATGTATTCCCGCGACTCATGCTTGGACGTTGACTAGATTCCGCGCACGTGACTGTGACGTAATTGGTCCGATAGTCCGGACTTTCCTAAACAGACCTTTCATACTGTGCACCAGCGAACCTTGGTCCGGACCAAGACTACCTCCTCAGCTCGGACCAAAGACTAGGTCTTTAGTCCGGACCAAGGTTCGGGGGAGGTTTCACACTTGTCAATAAGGTTTGAACTTTCTTGGAAAGTCCGAAAGTCTGGATTTTCTGAGTGCAACGTGAATACACCCTCAGTTAAAAACACACAATTACAAAAGACACAGGTTCATGTCAGCTGGTGTTTGCAGATGAACAACAAGAGAGGTTTAAGAGTTCAAAGCCAAAGCGAAATAATGTGTTTTAACTGCGATTTAAAAATTGGGAGAGAAGAGGCCTGTCTTACAGCTGATCTGAGGGACTACCAGAAGCAACTGGTTAGCTGATCTTAGGGTTAGGGTTAGGGTGGTGAGGCTGAAGTAGCTCTGATAAATATGGTAGTGCAAGGCTATTTGAACATTTAAAAACAAACAATAAAAGCTTAAAATGGATTGTGTAATGCACAGGGAGGCAGTGTGGGGACGCCATGACAGGGCTAATGTACTCATGCCTACGGGTCCAGGTAAGCAGGCGAGCACAGAGTTCTGTACGAGCTGCAGGTGAGAAAGACCACTGTGACTGACGCCTGCGTACAGGGCATTACAGTAATCTAAATAAGTTATAATAAAAGCATGAATTTAAATTTTTAAGTCAGATCTAGTTAAAATTAGCTTCACCTTAGCTATCCAGCTAAGTTGATAAAACCTTTCTGGACAACAGAGCTAATCTGTTTATCAAATTTAAAATCAGAATCAAACATAATCCCCAGATTAGTGCCATTGTCCCTGACATAAGGTGTCAGTGGACCAAACTCAATATGTTTGGGGCAGGGCTACTGGGACCAAACAACATCACTTCTGTGTTGCCTTCATTCAAACTCAGAAAGTTGAATGAAAGACAGGATTTAAAAAGTGAGTCAGTTGTTGGATTGTGCTGTTTTGTGCCAAAGGAAAGTAGATACTGACAATCATCGGCATCAAAATGAAATAAAACAGTTTCCTAAAAACAGAACTGAGGGGCAGAAGATGAAAAGCAAATAAAAGAGGACCAAGGATTGACCCCTGGGGGACCCCATGTGGAAGAGGAGCTGTTTTTGATAAAAAATGGTCAATTTTCACACAAAAGCTCCTATCATTTAAGTAGGACCTTAACCAGTCTAGGCCGACTCTTTTAATGCCCACACAGTGCTCCTGACGAGAAATTAAAATGCAATGATCCACAGTGTCAAATCCAGCAGACAAACTAAAAGAATTAAAACAATAAACTTTCCAGAGTCTGTTGACAGGAGGATATCATTTGATATTCTGAGGAGACTGTGCTGTGGAGGGCCTTAAACCCAGACTGGAATGGTTCAGTGACAACATTATCCTCTAGGAAAGGTATCAACTGGGTGTAAACAACCTTCTCTACTATGTTTGAAACAAATGGAAGATTAGAGATGGGCCTGAAGTTGGAACACAGAGGAGACAAGGCCTGTGTTTTTAAGTAGAGGTGGAACTACTGCATGTTTAACATCAGCTGGTACCGTACCAGTGGACAGGCTGTGATTAATACTTGGAAGCACACATGGTCCAATAGAGTCTAACAACTGTTTAAATAGACGAGGAGGGATGACATCAGAAGAGGAACCAGAGGACTTCATATGACAATGTCCTTTAAAAAATAGAGGGACACTGTCTCATATTGAAGAAACACAGATGAGTAGAACAGAGGAACAGAGGGTCATAGAAGGTTCTAGGTAACACACTAGTGGAAGCATCAACACCAGCAGAAGTGGGAACATCAACAACAGTGTTTATAGTTTGGAACAGAGCACTGAGGTTATATATTTATGCTTCTCAGATTTCACAGTTTTCTGCTCATTTAACAGAGTCTTTAAAAATACCAAAACAAACATGTAGCCTGTCCTTTTTGCTCTCCTGTACTTTTGTCTGGCAGCACCAGTGATGTCATTCAGCCAGGGCTCTGGTGCAGGTTTGGCACCAGATCCTCAAAGGAGCGACCATGTCCAGTGTTTGTAAACAAACTGAGTTAAAATCAACAACCAGCTCGTCAGCATTCAGACACAGAGGTGTTAGAGTCATCCCCACTGAGGTCCAAAGAAGTGGAAGAGAACAGAGCTGGAGTGGAGGAGTTAAAAGTACCACAGCGTTTGGGAGGAGCACACGGCTTGGCCTCACGTCATATAAAATCACCATAAGATCCGAGAAAACGATGTCATAAATGTGCAGATTGGAAACACACAGACCATACAAGAGCACCAAGACAAGTGTGTGTCCGAGTTCATGGGTAGGACCAGCCACAGACTGCACCAAATGAAAAGAGTCACTAACATTTAAAAAAGCTCCTGGACAAGGACTCGTGAGGACATGTGAATATTAAACTCCCCAAGGACAAGGACGCAACTGTATTTTGGCAGATTTTCGGCCAGGAATTCAGAAAAGTCACATATAAACTCCTTATCATATTTGGGTGGTCGATAGATGACAGCACACAAAACTACTAAAGAAATTATAGAAATATCTGACCACATTGAAAACTGCTATTGTTCTGGTCCAGCCAAAGTCTGAGCCCAATTCAAATAGAAACAATCAAGTGGTCACACTAGTTAGTGAACATTAGTTAGTGAACATTAGTTAGTAAATACTAGTTAGTGAACACAAGTTAGTGAACATTAGTTAGTGAACACTAGCTAGTGACCACTAGTTAGTGAACATTAGATAGTGACCACTAGTTAGTGACCACTAGTTAGTAAACAGGTGGATGAAGACATGGTGCAAGAAGTTTGTGGTTTTGTTGTTTCAGTGCAGAATGGGATGGTTGGATGAGTAGGTGGGTGGGTGGGTGGATGGATGGGTAGGTGGGTGGATGGATGGATGGAAGGATGGGTGGATGGATGGAAGGATGGGTGGATGGATGGATGGGTAGGTGGGTGGATGGATGGATGGATGGATGGATGGAAGGATGGGTGGATGGATGGATGGGTAGGTGGGTGGATGGATGGATGGATGGATGGATGGGTGGGTGGGTGGATGGATAAGCAGAGTATTTTCATTCGTCTCATACCTTCACATGGACCATAATTCAGACGCAAACACAAAAGTCTTCCCGTCTGCTGAAAACAACACAACACAACTCCTCCCCCTGTCCACAACTCCTCCCCCCCAAAAAATAAACCTCCTCCGTCCAGGAATTAAAACATAGGAAGGAAAAAAACAAAAAAACACGTAGAAGGAGAAAGACTACAAGTGTCACTGCAGCTGATACCCATAGTCTCACTGGCTCGCTCGCCCTCTCTCTCTCGCCTTCTCTCTCTCGCCGTCTCTCTCTCGGTCTATATCCCTCTCTCTCTCCTCAGGGGCCTTGAAACACTCACACCGTGTTCACTGAGGCACAAAGGTCGCCATAGTAACAGAGCATTTAGAAGCCCCGTGGCATTATTTATGCAACGTTGCATCACAATGGACCCTCCCACTGGCCAAAAAAGACCCACGCTACACTCATTCATTGCCTCCCTCACCCTTTCTCCATCTTTTTCTCTGTCCAGACCATCTGCCCCCCCATCACCAAAAATGAAGGAGCAATTCAGGAAGGGAGGGGGAGGAAACAGAAAGACAAATAAGATGGAAGAAGAATCCAGATGGAGGGGAAAAAGTCTCTTTCTCTCTATCTCTCTCTCTTTCTCTCTCTCTGTCAATTTTCAATTCAATATAAAAACCTTTATTGTCATGGAAAACAAACATTTTCATTGCCAAGGCAGTTGTGCAGAAATAAAATAAAAACTAGTGTATTTTACAATATCCATACATGTGCACGGTTCCATATACAAATATCTTTTTCCCTCTTTATATTATGTTTCAGTACCCTGTATATACAGCAGTATAAGTACATATAGAATGTGTCCAGGTGTGAGGACAGGTGACATGTCCAGTCAACTGTCCAAAGTGCTGATGCTGTTTATGGTGGTTGTCATATGTATTCTTCTTCTGTGGTGGTTGTTGTATGTGTATTCTTCTTCTGTGGCGGTTGTATGTGTGTTCTTCTTCTGTGGAGGTTGTTGTATGTGTGTTCTTCTTCTGTGGAGGTTGTTGTATGTGTGTTCGTCTTCTGTGGTGATTGTTGTATGTGTGTTCTTCTTCTGTGGTGGTTGTTGTATGTGTATTCTTCTTCTGTGGTGGTTGTTGTGTGTATGTTCTTCTTCTGTGGTGATTGTTGTATGTGTGTTCTTCTTCTGTGGTGATTGTTGTATGTGTGTTCTTCTTCTGTGATGGTTGTTGTATGTTTATTCTTCTGTGGTGATTGTTGTATGTGTGTTCTTCTTCTCTGGTGGTTGTTGTATGTTTGTTCTTCTTCTCTGGTGGTTATTGTATGTTTGTTCTTCTTCTCTGGTGGTTATTGTATGTTTGTTCTTCTTCTCTGGTGGTTGTTGTATGTTTGTTCTTCTTCTCTGGTGGTTATTGTATGTTTGTTCTTCTTCTCTGGTGGTTGTTGTATGTTTGTTCTTCTTCTGTGGTGGTTGTTGTATGTGTGTTCTTCTTCTGTGGTGGTTGTTGTATGTGTGTTCTTCTCTGGTGGTTGTTGTATGTGTGTTCTTCTTCTCTGGTGGTTGTTGTATGTTTGTTCTTCTTCTCTGGTGGTTGTTGTATGTGTGTTCTTCTTCTCTGGTGGTTGTTCTATGTGTGTTCTTCTTCTCTGGTGGTTGTTGTATGTGTGTTCTTCTTCTCTGGTGGTTGTTGTATGTTTGTTCTTCTTCTCTGGTGGTTGTTGTATGTGTGTTTTTCTTCTCTGGTGGTTGTCGTATGTGTGTTCTTCTTCTCTGGTGGTTGTTCTATGTGTGTTCTTCTTCTCTGGTGGTTGTTGTATGTGTGTTCTTCTTCTCTGGTGGTTCTTGTATGTGTGTTCTTCTGTGGTGATTGTTGTATGTGTGTTGTTCTGCTGTCGTTCCACAGCTCTTTATTTCTCCATCAGATACAGAAGTTTGTCGTCATTGTTGATGTTTGTAAAGTGTTTGTGTGTATTTGTGAAGTGTGGGTAGACTTAGTCTCTAATATCCTGGTCCAGTTCACAGCTGGTTAAACAGGTGGTGTCCTCTGTCCACCTCCAGGTTGTGTTAAGTCTGTACCTGGTCACAGACTGGCTTCAGTTCCAGTGCTCAGATCATTTGTGTATGTTCTGTTTAGGGACAGGAAACATTCTAGTTTGTTTTGGTTTTTAGTTTCTTCTTTCCAATGGGCCAAATATTTTTTTTTGTTTTCTTATAAGTTGTTTGTGTGTGAAAGTTGTGTTTGTGAGCAGAGGTTCACAACTAGCTGAGTGAGTGGACTCTCTCCTCTGTTCTCCCTGTGGGTGAGGGATTTGTGCTCAAATGTTTCAGAGTCACGGTCTTTTAGGTGGTTGTACAATTGTATTCCTCTCTTCTGTATTTTTATCATTTAAAGGATATGGTCCTAGTTCTGCTCTGCATCCATTGTTGGGGTTTTTTCGCCGGAAACGAAGGATGGAGTTACAGAGTTCTCTCTGTCTCTTTCTCTCTGTCTCTTTCTCTCAGTCTCTATGGACGTGTCCATACCAATATTTGGATGTTTATAAAATGTCCATACCAATATTTAATAGTAAATTATATGACATTTGGGAAACAAAAGTTACTCTATTTTCTAGAAGATAAGGTGACACTGAAAATACTTTAATTATTCCAAAAACCACAGTGCACCTTATATATGGATTACTACTGTTTGTGTTTAGTGACTGGGAATTTTTTACTTTTTATCTGATCATTTGACTTTTTTTTCTATACATCAGGAGTTCTTAAACCGTGGCTCTACCACATTAATAAACTGACCGTTGTTAAAACTGGACCTCACTGCCCAATACAATAACACCCTAGATGCCCACCTGCATTGTGGGCATCTGGGGGTATACACACATGCACGCACACACACACACATACACACACACACACACACACACACACATAAATGCATGCACACACACACACCTGTTATATATTCATAATGCACATGCTTCATAGAACACATGACCACAGACCGAACCATTCACTAGAGTAAACAAACATTCACCACAGTTAACAAACATGAACAAGGAACCAAGTCCCGCCGGTCACTCCTATTACGGTGACATAGACATCCAGTATAAGAGGTCAATGACCGTTTGCCTTGGGGGTCTTTTTTCCTTCCCCTCCTTTTGCTATTTCTGTCCGGTTAAGATAGGTTCAGTTGGTAGAGCAGATCGTTAACGTTAAAGGTTAAGGCGGCTGGCACCATGAGGGTGGAAGTGAAGAACATTTAACATTTAGTAGAAATAAAAATATATTTCTCAGATGCGTTTTTTTTTCCAGTTGACTAAATAAGGCTGAATCCAATTTTACCCCTACCTCCTTCAAACATCTGTATAAGAGGTAGGGGGTGTATTGGGACAGTCCTTCAACACTCATGTCATCAATTCACTCCACCAGTCGTTACGTAACCAAAAACCACAGCTTTAACCACAACTAAACTAAAATGTCTGCTGATGGATATGACCTTTAACCCTAACCCTCCACCCATTACTACATCTTTATGGAAATAGACATTTTTTTCATGTGTGTTTTATGTAGAAAATTATCATTAACACATTATGATGAAGTTAAATTATATACAATTATAACAACTGAAAAACCGTTAATGAAAAATACTACATTTGTGTACTTCTTACCCTTTACCCTTCATCATTTACCCCTACCACTACACATGGATGCACAAACCTGATGGTGAAGATTAAAGGTTAAAGGGTAATTCTTTCTTTACCCAGATTCAGTCTAATTGAAGGTTGAACACACGGCATCTGGACTGACCTTTATGAACTCTGCACAGATGAATTTGTATCCTAACCTCTGTTTATGTGACACACATAAACACAGTCCGAGTACACGATGGAAACATGGAGTCACAGGTGTTTTAGATTTAGGTCAGTAAACTTACAACAAAAGTCTGATTCTAAATTAATCACATCTATGGAAAAGAATTAGTAGTAATGGAAAACTAATTATTCAATTATTCATTATTATTATTATTGTTCTCAGATCAGATCTCAGATTAGATCTCAGATTAGATCTCAGATCAGCTGTTTCGCACAAAAAAACATTGACTCACATTAATAATTATCCATAGACGGAGATGAGACACTGAACAAAAACTACTTTGACAAACACTTTGCTCAGATCCATTGTTGTTGTTTTCGGTCACTTTCCTTCTTGACTTTAAAAAAAAATTATTTTATTGTTGTTTTTCAGTGGTTGCATCTGTCAAAATGTTCTTAGACAATGGAACATCTGTTTTCCACCTAAAGTCACTGATGTTCCATTATCATTCCAGTTTGTAAAAACACAGCAGGAGGTCATGTTTCCGTCACCATGGAAACGATGGCAGCAACACTAATGGAATGGATTCTGGTTTGTTTCCTTCTAATGATCAATTCAACTCTAATTATGTGTTAATTACCTCCTCCCATCAAACGGGAGGCGAAGGGAATTTATTCTGAACAATCTGACTTTTACATTGAAGATGTTTATTCCAGACTTTTTTCAGAATTGGTGATCGTTTTTGGTAATTAAATTTTTTTTGTCCAATGTTAGATTTTTTTTGCTTAATTCATGATATTTTTTGCTAAATCAGGAATTTTATTGTCTAAGTCTAGCTTCTTTTTTATACAACTTTTTTTTTAATTCAAGATCTTTTTGCAAATTCAAGATTTTGCTGCTCAATTCTAGAATAAGTTATTTTTTTTAACTCATATTTTTTCTATATCACGATTTTTTTTTGCCTAATTATATTTTTTTCTTAATTAAATATGTTTTGTGTAATTCAAAAACATTTTGGGGAAATTAAATATTTTTGCCCAATTTTCCAACTATTTTGGTTAGTTATTTTAGGCTTAATTCTTCATTTTATTTTATTTTTTATTATTATTTCATTTATTTAGTTATTAATTTTATTTTTTGCTTAATTCAAGATTTTTTTTGCCGAATTCAAGGACAAAAAAAACGTTCCAATGGAAGCAGGTAAAATGATTTTGATCAGATTAATTCCACATCTATTGTCTATAAATCAGTTCTTCAGTTGATTCTGTTTGATTTTATCTAATCACAGATTTACACTAAAATCAAACTAATTAGCTTGGTTACATGTAGATGGTTTTGCAGTGGGGGGGTTCACACACCTGTTCTTTGACAGAGGCGAGGATGGCGGAGGTGGTTTCAGACTCAGATCCGTCTCCATTGGAGGTGTTGAGGACAGGGCTCAACATGGCGGCGGCGCTGGCGGTGTCAGATGCCACCTCTGGTACTGGCATCCCCCTGTAAACAATAACAACAACACATGACACTCTGATGAAACACACACCTGTGCCCCTGTACGTAGCAGCTGCTAACACTGCTAATCAGCGAAGCCTGCTAACAGCTGTGCCCCTGCACGTAGCAGCCGCTAACACTAACACTGCCCAACAACTGATGAAAGTAGTTTGATAAGGTGCACAGCTGTTAACAGTGTTAGCTGTTAGCAGTGTTAGCTGTTAGAATTGTTAGCTGTTAGCAGTGTTAGCAGCTGCTATGTGCAGGTGCACAGCTGTTAGCAGTGACAACGCTAGCGCATTGATCGTTATTGAGAGAAAATAGCTCCAAGCAATTACGAGATGCGAGTTTTTGTTCGGTGACGGTTTTGTTATGTAAATAAATCACTCATTCCAACATATACTGTTTTGAGAAGAAAAAACGTTTCATTTTGTTGACCCCAGAAAACCTGCTGGGAGTACTTTGGCTTTGACCAAAACCGGACCAGAACTGGGCTCACAGGACACTGTCGGGGGTAAGTCACTGTGGGTGCACCAGAGCAAAGACACTGATGACAAACACATTCATCTGATAAATACTGATGTGTCCCTTTAAAATAAATTTTAAATAAATGACTTAAAAGATTTAAAAGTGTAGAGGTCAGAACAGTGAATGTGGAAAAGGCTCTATATGTGTATTTTATATTTGTATTTTTTTCCATTTTCTTTTTGAACTCATCATCTCAATTGGTGGAAAAAAAAACCTTCTGTCATATCGACTCTTTTTTTGCGGTTTTCTGTTTTAAAACAAATGGACAAGTTTAGTTAGTTATTTAGTTAGTTAATTTAGGGTTAGCTTATTAATATTTCTACTCCTTCATGTTGCTCCTTCAGTGGAAATAATTTGTCCTCAGGCCGTTTGTTTGTGTCCTCAGCAGATCTGAGAGGAAAAAAATAAGACGGTTTTAACGTCAGCGTCTGTAAAATATAGAGTTGATTAAAGTCAGATCAGTGGAGCAGTCGGTCATCAAGACAAAACATTAGGACACATTACAGCCCTAACTGTGAAGGAAAAAGAGGAACAAACTAAAAGTAACCAGTAAAGTAATTTTGGAAAAACAGGATTCATCTGCAGCAAGGCCAAAATATTGATATTGACATTAGTGGGGACATAATTTGTTTTTTCTGTCATCTGGGTCGGTCCCAGCGTCGTACATCATTCCATCACAACGCTGCAGCATCTCGTAGCCCGGCATCACGCAAATTCACCTGCAAAGTTCCATATTTTCAACTCAAGCGTATATGCATATTTGCGGCAAAACGTGATGCACCAACGGGCCACAGCAACATGCTGCCCAGGGCGAATCTGCATCCAAGCAGGTCTCTCCATTAACTTTGTATGTGATCTTGACATGTGAATGTGAAAATTTGTGTTCGGTGTGGACGTACTATTAGACCAAAAGCGTGAGACTTAATAACTCTGTGTACAGTAGCCTTTGTTAGCCTCTGTGTACAGTATTCTATGTTAGCCTTCAAACACAAGATTGATTGCAAAATGTTAAATGGACTTGATATGGGGAGGATTTTGGACTCCAATGTTGCGTGTTCAAACATACAGAAACATATTTTGGAAAAAAAATAAAAATAGTACAGTGCACACCCAACCTCAGCCTAATGCTGGATGAGTCAACCAGTTTGAGCAAAAAGAGTTGCTTGATAATATACATTAAGTCTTAGTTTCCCGATATGGACAAGCCGGTGAACATTTTTACTGATCTTATTGAGCTAGATGATCTAACTGCTCAAGGTATTGTCCACACAATATCTGCTCTGGAGCGCCTGCATTTGACTCAGGATGTTCTCTGTCAAATCCTCAGTGGACTTCAGTTATGTTGGTGCGTAGCAGCGGAGTAGCACCTCCCCACCATTACCCTGTGGCACTGCTCACCCCACGGGCTTGAGCTCGTTGTCTCAGATGTAGTGAAAGAGTTGGGTGCTATAAATCACTTTAAAATATTAATGGACAAGTTATATGTATTGTATAGCATATCTAACAAAAACAGAACAGAGCTAGAAGGAGACCCTAGATATCCAAGTATGCAAAATAGGCTGGATTTTAGACACGAGATGGGTGGCATCAAGTTTTAGAACCATGGAAGCAGTGTACAAGAACTACCCAGCACTTTACAAGCATTTCAAAAGTACATCAGAAGATTCCTCCTGTGACAGCAAAATGAAGCAAAGCTACAGTGAGCTTGCTATGCGCATATCTTCACATGTGTTTGTGAAGAACTTGGGTATAAAGTGCAAAGCACTGCAAGAATTATCAGAGCTCTCAGTTGAGCTCATTTCAGAACACAAGACAATTTGTCGGGAAATCAGGGTACTTGAGGCCATGTCAAATAGGTCAGGGCACTACACTGAACTGAGCCAAAAGGGGAATTGAGGAAAAGTCTTTCTGTGGCATCACATTGAATCGAGGAAAATCAAATGACAGAACACTCAACCCCAAACAGCCTTTTCCTATCTCTGGCCAAGAACTTGGAGGACCGCATATTTTCCCAAGGTGGCCGGTTGCCAGATGAAACTGGATATAACAGGTTCATTGAGAAGTTGAAGGTGCTTTACACACAGCACTGGCCCGATGGCGCATGTGTGCTGTATGGAGAGACTGAGGTTGAGGCACTGTGTCTGCGCTTTAGTATCTCCAACCCACACGCAGTCATACGGACCTACAGAAAGTGCAGAGACTCAGATGGAAACAACGTGCCTGATGAACTGATGGAGTTACTTGTTGCTGTCAACAGCATTGCCCATTGCCAGTGCTGATGGGTTTTGTCACTTCAGATTCACTGCTCCGTATCCCTCCGCAGTTAGTTCGGGCAATTTGAAAGTAAATATTCGCTATGTTGTAACGGCTATTTTATTCAATCTATTAGAGTAGTAGCAGTAATAACCGTAGAATAAGTGGGATAATGGGTTAGGGTTAGCACCCTGTTGCCGAAGGCGGACGAGTGGTGTTCAACCCCGAAGGGGCGAACCCCTGCAGATCCATGGTCTGGGTGTGGAGCAGGTGCTTTTTTTTAAATGGACACCACTTTGTCCTTTGGGCCACATGTGGAAAAAACCCAGCAGCGCCTCCACCTGCTCAGAAAGCTGAGATCTTTTAACGTCAATAAGGACATTTTAACACTCGTTTATAAGTCACTCATTGAATCCATCCTCACCTAAAATATCTCCACCTGGTATAACTTCCTCACAATCAAACATAAAACAAAACTTTCTCGAATAATAAAACAGGCCAGTAAAATCACCCAAACAACCCAATCCCTGCTGTCTGAACTGTACAGGCGTTCAGTGATGAGGAAAGCCATGCCCCCTCATCACTGAGGACATTTTTACTAATGTCTATTAAGTGTGGCTGTGTTTTTAGTGGGGAGGGTGTTTGTTGTAAGAAGCCGTGGCAAAGAAGAATTTCAGTTTTTTATGTCGAACAGACAATAAAGCTATCGATCTTTCTGTCTGTCTATCTATCTATCAAAACAAGGTCCAACCCCTCTCAAGGACTCAGGTTCCAAAGCCGACCTTATGTGTCTAGGCGAGGCCAACAATGTCCAGTCGATAACGACCAGCCTCATCCACAAGCTCCCGCTCCTTCCCCGCTAGAGGTAACAGCTTCCAAATCATCACCTGCCTCTTAGATCAATTCCAACTAGTGCAGTGCACTGTTGATGTGCAGTGCACTGTTGATGCTTATACAGTTTACTGTGCAGCTCTAGTTCCATTGAAATAGAAACAGATTTGGAGGCGGTGCAGATATAGGTCAACTCAAGCGTGGTGGTTAAAGTGACCAGTAAAAAGCATCTTTGGTCAATAACAGAAGTAGGTTAGTAAGACAAGACTGAATATGGATTAAAACTAAAGCTTTATTTTCACTCAACTATAATCTTGTATTTTTTTAGCGCTATATTTAGTTGTGTTTTTCTAAAGACATAATCTGTGATATTTGCTGTAACACTGTAAACGCTATGATTGACACAGAATATTCTGTTTAATCTGTCTGTTAACCCTTTAATAATCTGTCTGTTAACCCTTTAAACTCATCCGTCTGAGACAAAACCTGTTTGGGCTAAGAATGTGTGTGTGTGTGTGTGTGTGTGTGTAGTAAAGCACTACTTCTGTCACTGACACACTAAACTTAAACCACTGATCTTTATAGCTGTGGGAAAGACAAAACATATCCTGCCAGTCCTGGTTTTGTTCAGTTTATTTTCCATTTTAATGTCTGTTCTAACTAAACTACAGTACACTAAAGTACGAGGAAATAAAATAAAATAAAAATAGCATCAAATGAGCATCAGAGATGGGTCCATTCTGTCAAGAAGGGGTGCGGTGGAAAAGGCTCAGTGGTGAAGGGAGAACAGATTTCCCAAATTAAAAAAAAAAACAGAACCAAAAATGAAGAAAAAGAGAGACTGGAACAGAACTAGAACCAAACTAATCCTGGGGGTTGATCAGCCAGAATCTGTGGTGATGAAGTTATGGTGAGCACGGTACTGACAGACTGTCTGGGTTATGGAGATGACAAAAACTGAATGGTCCCACCCCAGCAACTGCAACTTCACTGCTTAAATAACTGTAGATCAGCAATGACTTGCAACTGCACGGTGTGGACCAGGTGAAACTGGTGAGCACTGGGGGAAAGGTTGTGTCAAACAAATGTGCTAAAAATAACATCAAATGCACTCGAAGTAAATGGACTGCACTTATATAGTTCTTTTCCACCTTCATGGTGCTCAAAGCGCTTTACATTAGCCTCACATTCACCCATTCACACACACACACTCATACACCAGTAGGTTTCTAAGGTCAAAGGTCAGTCCGACTGGGGGCCTAAGCCAGGGTTCAGTGTCTTGCCCAAGGACACTTTGATATGTAGACAGCCAGAGCCGTCTAAAGTAAAATGCACTAAAAATGTGCTAAACCAGCATAAAATGCACTAAAAGTAAAGGAAGATGCATTAAAATGGACTAAAATATCTGTATTTTCTTGTTTTTCAGGTAATTAAAGAAAAACTAGTACATTCTGGACTCATCATTTCAGTAACTACAGATTAATTTTAAATAATTATGATTTTATGACACTTGAAATTAAAACTGTTTACATGGCAATTACCTGGAAACTGCAGAGTAATTACACTGGAAACTTCACGGAAATTACTTGTAATAAGTGGTTATAAATGCATTATTACCATGAAATTACATCATTATTATAGAATTATAACATTAACAAACAAATTTATTTCCTGTAAGGGATCAATAAAGTATATTTCATTTCAAATACTTCACCTTTGAAGAAACAAAACGACACAGTGACCTGCACAATATGGAGTCCAATAGGTTGGCTTCACGTATCGTCACATTGTTTTGAAGGCAGCGAGTCATATTCAGATGGAGGGCAGGAAGTGAAGCCCAGTGAGTTTTCCATTGGGAAAATGTACATGTTTTGTGTAGTTTACGGCTGAGACAATCATTCTAACCCAGAAAAGGAAAAGTGATTTTTTTTACAGTCCAAAGATTGTCATTCACAAAGGTGAGAAATGGATAAACTCAGAAAAACACCGTAAAAAGTGGTTTTTAAATCTGCGTTTGTGGTAATGATAATGCTAATGCCTGTGTCTGCAGAGAGCACTTGGTCAAAGGTAAAAAACATCGGTATCATCTTTGCACAAACGCACTTCATTTTCAGCAGACGTGTCACTCATTTACTCGTCACTAATTAAGCGGGTTCAGTTGTTGTGGGCTGGTGTTGCCTAGCAACAGCAATGAACTCCTGCTCTTTAACCCGTCTGAACTCAGACACATTTGTTAACACTGTCTGCTGCTGACCTTTGACCCTGTGTTCAGAACATAATGAATAACTTCTGTACAAGTGAGAAAATATCTGAATATTAAAAATATTACAATATTATCTGAAGTTAAACTTAAATATAAAGAGTTACTGAACCAGAAAAGTCCACCACCAGACTTCAAACAAATCAACACCCCCCTCCTGAAAGACACGCATATCATGCTATAACTTAATCAAAACTGGATATATTACCATAATATTACACACACTGACACATTTATACATATAACCAAATTATCAATATTGCAAAAGGTCAAAGGTCAAGGTCACATTTAGCAGAAAGGTCAAAATCACATTATTGGCTCTAATTCAAGAACAGGTTGTCATAGAAACTGGAGATTGACACAAAATAGGGACGGGGTTAAACATTCTGTGAATACTAGTTCCATCATTTTTCTCCGATTTGACAAAATTAACTTTAAATTAACTCATGAATATGTGAAGTTTAAATACTATGCAAATTAAATATAAAAATAACTAATTTTCAAAAGAAAACAAAAGGCAGAATTTATAATAATTTAAATGGGACTAGAAACAACTGTAGGCGTTTGTGGTTTAATTATGTTAGTAAAGAATCATTTAACAGGTTAATTAATACAGTTCAACATTTCATCAATAATTGTCTTATCGGACAGAGGTGAACAGTCAGCCAAGTCTGAATTATGCTCTTTTAATTATAGAAAAAAACAGCCATGGGGAATATTTACTTACTGATGTGAAATCATTGTTTTATCATTTCAGTGGAAAAACTAAACAGGAGGTGGTAGTTTTTCTACTCAAAATATTAATGATCTCTACAGCCAATTTAAAAAAGTGACATTTTGTACTAAATATATGTATTAAACTCCAAAAGCCCAACAAGTAGAATGTATATTTAAACGAAAAAAAAGATTTGCCATTATTTGACAGAAGGGGGAATAATAATAATAATCTATAATTCAATCTATACATTTTTTATGATGGATATCTTATATTCTATTTTGCCCTAACTTGTATGGTCATTAAGCCTCTGACAACTTCTACTGCCTATGTCCTGTGGGTGTAACCATGTTGGTCTGTACTGCATCATGTGTGTCTGTTTTATAGTGTATAATATGTGTTTGGGAATGTGTATGTGTGTTTTATATGTGTGCCGCTGGAACAATTGAATTTCCCCTTAGGGATGAATAAAGTATATCTAATCTAATCTAATCTAACTGTGTGTCTGTAGTGTTTGTGTGTAGAACTACTAACACGTGCACAACTGCAACAAATGATCCAACATTTACGGGGTACTTTCCACCACCCATCAATTCGATTTCGACTTTATTGATGGATAAGTCGACTTGAAAAAAACTGTAGTCGTTAATTCCCTACTATGAAGGGTACTTTCCACCAATATGTAGGGTACTTTTCAGTACAATGTAGGGTACGTTGTGTTTTGTAAATATGGCGCCAGAGGAGTGGCAGCCTGTTACAGTGGCTCCGAGCGTTATTTCGTGTTTTAGTGTTTTCACTGTGTTCTTTTTTTTCCGTGTCTTTCTGTGATAGTCTTAGTCGAAAGTGCGCACCATCGCCATGGACCCCAGCCACCCAGGCCACAGACTGTTTGTACCGCTTCCATCAGGAAAGTGGTACAGGAACATCCGCACCACCACTAACAAACTAAAAGACAGTTTCTTCCCCAGAGCTGTCAAAGCTATCACCCCCCCTTCTGCCGGCACTGCAGGACAATAGACTGAATCACTGCACACTGCGCTTCGCCACCCACGCAACCGCACCTTAGTGTATATATGCATATGCACAACGTATATATACACATACAGACATGTATATTTTCTCTCGTATTTGCACATAATTCTATTTATCTCATTTATTTATTTCATTTTATTTTATCTTATTCTATTCTGTTTTTATTGCATGCCAGTTGGTTTATCTTGTTTCATTTTGTTATCTTTTACACGGGGGTTGCACTGAAAATTTCATTCATTCATTCATTCATTATCCACTGCTTCATCCGGGGCCGGGTCGCGGGAGTAGCAGTCGAAGCAGGGAGGCCCAGACTGAAAATTTCACTGACATGCAAATGCTCAGTGACAATAAAGACATCTTGAATCTTGAATCCTCACACTGCAACCTTGAACAACCAGGGTCTGGACATTGAGATGGTGGAGGAGTTCAAATACCTGGGTGTTCACCTCAATAATAAACTGGACTGGTCAAAAAACACAGATGCCCTGTACAGGAAGGGCCAAAGCCGCCTCCATCTATGCTGTGGTCTGGGGCTGTGGATGCCCAGTGGGACAGGAAGAGACTGAACAGACTGGTCAGAAGGGCTGCTCACTCCTGGACTGCTCTCTGGACTCCATTGAGGTGGTGGGTGAGAGGAAGATGTTAGCCAAGTTGACATCAATCATAGACACCCCCTCCTACCCCCTACACCAGACCACGCAGTAAAAAGGAACGTTAGCGCAGGTCATTCCTACCGACTGCTGTCGGACTGTCCAACATTCACCACTCCAAAATAGTACAATAACAAATACTATTGACAGTACTTAACAATACTACCTCTGATATTATATTCTATGCTTTATATATATATATATATATATATATATATATATATATATATATATATATATATATATATTAGAGCTGGGCAAAAAATCGATTTAGATTTAAAATCGAGTTTTATGACAAAATCGATTCATATTTTAGGAAAATCGTGCAATCCAATTCCCCTCCACACGCACTTTTTTTCCTCGCAAAAAGAAAACCATGAACCAGGCTGCTTTCCGTAGTTGCACATCTGAAGCGAAAGCATCCAGTGGGGGGGGGACTCTTAGAAAAGGCAGAGACTAACGCTGCCAGCACTTCTTGCACTTCTTCAAAATGTTCAACAAACACTGACTGAAAGCTTTTCTCGCGGCACACCTTATGATAAACATGGAGCCAGAGTCCTACACGGTTCTGATTTTGACATACTGCAACCGCCCGTACCAGTCATGTTTAAACTCCGACCCGTTTTCCGACGAAAAAAAAAATCCGCACCCGAACCGATCCGCTATAAATGAACCCGATATCCGACCCGAACCCGAAAGAAATGTCAGATAGCCAAACTTAAATACAAACATTTATTGCCACGAATATACTGAACAGTGACATAGCCAAGGCAGAGCCAAATAAAAATATTTTTAGCCTATGAACCGCAAATTAGACCAGCGATCACCCACATCCGAACCGAACCGAACCCGTATCCGACACAGCACAACATTTTTCACCCGTTTCGTGAACATTTGCGGTTCACCCACGGGTACCCGAACCCGTGCAGAACCTTATGATAAACATGGAGCACGATGTGGAGCGATAACAGACACAATAACATCATATATCCAAAATATTGGTAACATGTTCAGGTTTATTGAAGTAGTTTGATTGATAATTAGGTTTTGTTTTATTTTGTCCTTACAATTACAAACAAAAGTATTAATGTATATTGTTTTAGTTGTTAAAATATTTAAGCTTTCTTTTTTCCAACAAAATATCTTTTACACTATTTTTTTTTTTGCACAGTTTTTCCTGTAACAGTGGTGGATATGTCTGGACTTACTACAGTTCATGTAGACAAAGTCTCAGGTTGCAGTTGCACCTTTTGTACAACTGATTTATTATTTACACTTATTTGTAGAAGTATTTTTGTTTTACATGTTATTTAATTTTTAAAAAAAAGAAGACGAAAGAAACCATGTTTCTAGTGTTTTCATTTTCATTTAGCCCACGTGGGAAAAAAATCGTATCGTGAATCGTGAATCGAGTTTTTTGGGAAAAAATCTGAGATTTTTTTTAAAAGAGAAAATCGCCCAGCCCTAATATATATATATATATATATATATATATATATATATATATATATATATATATATATATATATATATATATATATATATATATATATATATATACACACACATATATATACTGTTATTCTTATTTATCTCATCTTCACATAGTTTTATCCCTTCTGTATATATTTTTTCACTCCTGTATATTCTGTATAGTGTATAGTGTACATAGCATATAGTCTTTCTCAATATCTGTGTTTGTGTACATATATTCTCTCGTCGTCTAAACCTGCTTTATCCTCACTAGGGCCGCGGGGGACACTGGGGGCCTAATCCAGCTAAAATGGGTGAAGGCAGGGTACACCCTGTATGAGTCTCCAGTTAATCTCAGGACTGAACATATATAGACAAACAATCACTCTCATATTCACACCTATGGGTGATTTAGATTAACCAGTTAACCAGTTACCCAATTAACCAGTTAACCTATCAGTGCATGTGTTTTGATGGTGGGAGGAGCCAGAGTACCTGGAGAAAACCCACAGAGACACGATGAGAACATGTAAACTCCACACAGAAAGGTCTGGTGTGGGAATAGAACCAACAACCTTCTGTCTGTGAGGCATGAGTTTTAACTACTGCACCACCCTGTTAACCACTGCACCCTATATTATTATTCGTCTCTATTTGTCACTCTATTGCTCTATATCACTGGCTACTGTAATAGTGTGGGATCAATAAAGTCTATCTTATCTTTCCACCACTAAGTAGGGTACTTTCCACTACTATGAAGGGTACTATGTAGTAGGGCATTAACAGAATCATCGACTCCCGTAGCACAAGTAGACATAAATTTGGAGGAGTCGACAAGTCGCATGTTATTCTTTCTCTCCCTTGGTGCGTAAACACAGACCAGTCCCACGGCTGCTGCAGGTAAAACAGGGTGATGGGTCTGACAAAACAAAACTGCACAGTGACCTGCACAATATGACAGTCCAATTTAAAATACAATAAAAACACGTCCACTAGCGAATGTGATTTAGGATTGCCACGCATCAGTAGGGGCCGCTATAGTGTGAAATAATTTCGGATGACATACAGGTGCAGACCGAGGAGACAGACATCGGGGTCAAATTTCAGCTAAATCAGTGTTCGTCTGTCTGAACTACAGCCATTTTCATAAAAGTACATTTCTAGGGGGCGCTATAGTACAAAATCAGAATGTCTTTAGCTAAATGGATGTAGACCTGGGAGATAGACGTCTGTGTCAAATTTCAGCCAAATTGGTGTTCGTGTGTCCGAGCTGAAGCAATTTATGTAGTGGTAATTTTTCCTGAAATCTTTGCAAATTTTGCGACAGGATAGAACAAAAACGATATAACTTTTCCAAATAATTTGGATAACTTTTGATGTCCCACTTTGAATGGTCTGGCGCCGGCCTTAGCTCTCTGAGCTGCTTCATCAGGACACTCCCACCCAGACTCTCCGGTCATGTGACCAATTACTGTTGGACATAAAAAAATCAAACCGGAAGCTCAGAGGGGAGAGAGCCTTTTTTGATGAATAAACTGCCTTTGAATGTCAGACAGGCAGACAGACAGACAGGCACCTACACTGTCCAATTTTAAAACTCGTTTTAAAACACATTTTTACTCCCTGGCCTTTGACTCAGTGGCTCATTGATTTTAGTTTTTATTGTATGATTTTTATTTTTATTTTAGTTTTTATCTGTGCAGTTTTATCACTTTTTATTTGTATTTTTAGATTTATTTTATTGCCCTGTTCTCCTTTCTCCATTTTCTGTTTTATGCCTTGTAGTGTGCAGCGCTTTGTGTCAGCTGTGTCTTTTTTAAAGTGCTTTCATAAATGAAGATGGTATGGTATGGTATGGTGTGGTGTGGTGTCGTATGGTATGGTATGGTATGGTATGGTGTGGTGTGGTGTGGTGTCGTATGGTATGGAACGGTATGGTGCGGTGTGGTGTGGTGTCGTATGGTATGGTATGGTGTGGTGTGGTGTGGTGTCGAATGGTATGGTATGGTATGGTGTGGTGTGGTGTGGTGTGGTGTGGTGCCGTATGGTATGGTATGGTGTGGTGTGGTGTCGTATGGTATGGTATGGTGTCGTGTCGTGTGGTGTCGTATGGTATGGTATGGTATGGTATGGTGTGGTGTGGTATGGTGTGGTGTGGTGTGGTGTCGTATGGTATGGTATGGTATGGTATGGTGTGGTGTGGTGTGGTGTGGTGTCGTATGGTATGGTATGGTATGGTGTGGTGTGGTGTGGTGTCGTATGGTATGGTATGGTATGGTATGGTATGGTGTGGTATGGTGTGGTGTCGTATGGTATGGTATGGTATGGTGTGGTGTCATATGGTATGGTATGGTATGGTATGGTATGGTATGGTATGGTATGGTGTGGTGTCGTATGGTATGGTGTGGTGTGGTGTGGTGTGGTGTCGTATGGTATGGTATGGTATGGTGTCGTATGGTATGGTATGGTATGGTATGGTATGGTATGGTATGGTGTGGTGTCGTATGGTATGGTGTGGTATGGTGTGGTGTCGTATGGTATGGTATGGTATGGTGTGGTGTCATATGGTATGGTATGGTATGGTATGGTATGGTATGGTGTGGTGTCGTATGGTATGGTGTGGTGTGGTATGGTGTGGTGTGGAATGGTATGGACGGGTGAAAGCATGGACATGGTGAGAATTATTGAAACACCTGCAGGAGAATGTCTTCAAAACATAAAAAAATAAAAGAATGTTGTCTGTAGCATTTATCTAAATATTTATTCCACTTCTACCTGATACTTTCATTACCATGGCAACATAAGAACAAGTGTTTAAAGATGATTATTCACACATTTACACAGACAGCATGTGTACAAGGGTCACACGAGGGTCACATGTGGGCGTGGCCATGTTTTTTGCTCAGCGCGAGAATGCGTTTGCTCTATTCAACATTTTTAAGCTTTATAAGCCCTAACCCTTCATTTCTGCATAGTTCAATTGTTTTTCTGCTTAATTCAAAGAAAAAAATCTTGTTTTTAGCAGATCATTTTTCTCAGAGTTCATTACAATAAATTCTCCTCCATTCTTACATTTGTTTAGTGAATAAAAAAAGTGATGCCAGCTCTGCCCTGGAGTGGACGCTCTCACATGAACGCTCTGACAGGACTATAAATAGTAGAAAGTGCTGCTGTCTCATATTTCATGTGTCAGTGACTTCACAGTCAGTGTTGAAGATTGTTGTGGGTGAATAAAAAAGCTTTTCTGCTCTGGTTTCCTCACCTTCCTCCTCTGTCCTGGTTTCAGTCCAACACCAAACACAGTCCTCATGTTCAGGTTGCCATGGCAACCTCAACCTCATCCACAGAAAAAAAAAACCATTAAAAAATTAATATATGTATATATATATATATATATATATATATATATATATATATATATATATATATATATGTGTGTGTGTGTGTGTGTTTCCACACTGGATCTAAATCTGTACAATCAGGAATTTCTTCAGTGGTTTACTCCATAGTGACATAGAACATCAAGGATCAGAGGTGTTCAGTCCTGGTCCTCCACAGCTTCTATCATACATGTTTGTGATGTTTCATTCTTCACCTGATTCAAATAATACCCTGTCATCTGGTTCTGCAGTAGAACTGATAATGACCGTCAGGTGTTAGAAGATCAAAACGTAAAACAGGGCTCACCCACCCTTCTCCACAGGGGCCCCTGTCCTTCATGTTTTAGATCAGGGGTCACCCACCCTGGTCTGCAGGGGTCCCTGTACTTCCTGTTTTAGATCAGAGGTCACCCACCCTGCTCTGCAGGGGCCCTTCTTCCACTATCTGTTGGTCTTTATGATTCTTCTCCAGAACTGGACAATCAGCTGATCATTTGGATCAGGATTCAATGATGAAGTATTAATGTGAATTTTAAACTCAAACTAACGTATGGATGTTACAAACCAACTGCGCTTAATATATTTATTTGTATTTTAACTATATTTTAATAGTATTTAACTGTATTTATTTGTATTTTAACTGTTTTTGAATGGTATTTTAACTTGAGTATGATAATATGAGTAATACTACAACAAATATGAATAAAACTACAACAAATATGACTAAAACTAAGACAAATGAGCAAAATAAAACTACAACAAATATGACTAAAACTACAACAAATAGTAGTAAAACTAGAACAAATGTGAGTAAAACTACCACAAATATGAAAAAACTACAACAAATGTGAGTAAAACTACAACAAATATGAATAAAACTACAACAAATATGAATAAAACTCCAACAAATATGAGTAAAACTAAAACAAATGAGCAAAATAAAACTACAACAAATATGACTAAAACTACAACAAATATGAGTAAAGCTACAATGAATAAGAATACAACTACAACAAATATGAATAAAACTCCAACAAATATGAGTAAATATGACTCTGAAGTGCACGCTCCACAACCACCGAGTGAATCCCACAAAAGTCAAGTGAAAAAATTATGTATCCAACAAACAACCATTTGCATCTCCACCGCTCCCACTCACCTCCCTTCTGCTCTGAGGGCGCAGGAGAGGAAGGAAAATCACTCAGACAGGAAAAGCTAAGTGCAGCCATTATTTGCCACCGTACATTAGCCAAGTTTTGGGAGGACGAACAGACAGGAAATGGTTTGTGTTTGCACTGTCGCCTGAGTTTGGGGACGAGTGGAGCGTTGACGGTGTTAATGGGCCTTATTCACCTGGAACATTGAAAGGACGTTGAAGAGTTACACTGGTTGCTACAAACATCAGTTTCCTGTTGGCAATGGAACGGTGGTCGACAGGGTCAAAGGCACCGCATCAAAAAAACCTGACAAACAGAAGAAAGATGAAACAACTAAAAACACAAACACATAAAAAAAACTGGAAGATCTTGAGTTGTATACAAGAAGGAATGATGTCATTGTCAGTGGTGTCAAAATTAAACTAGCTCGTATGCTAACGCAGTGAGAGGCGAACAAGGCGTTGCGCCTGCGGACCAGGATGACATCACTGGCTCCACGGAGCAACAAGTGGCAGCCTTTCTGAAGTTCAAGGGTATCGACATGGACTGTAGTAAGATCGAGGCTTGTCACCCCCTGCCCAGGAAAAAGATCGGCAACACTGTCGTTGGCAACTCGCCATAATCATCAGGTTTGTGAACAGGAAGGACAATGCTGCACCTTAAGCAAGGGCACAACTTAAAGGATCCAATGTGTTCATTAATGAGCATCTGATGAAGGAGGATGCAGAACTGGCCAAAAAAGCTCAAGATCTAAGGAAACAGAAGAAAATTCAAAGTACTTGGACTAATAACAGTTAAACAATATGTCAGTAATAATGGAAAAACTATCAAGTGTATGTGTGAACAATAACAGTTTAATCTACATGATAGATTTTGACCAACAGGAGCTCAAAGCATTTAAAAAATACAGACCATCATTTATATGATGTGGATTATGAAATAGACCCAGATAATACAGTTTTTACATCGTTCAAAGACAATTGTATTTATTATACAGATGATGAATTTAATCAGAAAATGGAAGTAAATGGATCACTTTCAATCATTCATGTCAACAGTAGGAGTTTATAAGTTTTGTTACATTAGGGAATATTTGAAATATCTTTCTAAATCACTTGAATCACAGAAACATGGATAACTACAGGTAAGGAAACTACTTTTTTTCTAGAGGGTTATGAATTTATACATGTAAACAAACAAATAAGGGTGGAGGTGGTGTGGGAATATTAGTAAATTAAAACTGCAAGCAGTCTCAAAGGCCTTTACCCTCCCTCGCAACCGCCTCCCCTGGCAACCGCCTCCCCGCGGGACGTTCGAGTCAAATTTGAGCCAAATCTGTGTTCGTATGCCCGATCTACTGCCATTTGAGTAAAGGCGATGCTGTAGGGAGTGCTATAGAGCAAAATCGCAATTTCTATTGATAAACTGGTGTAGGACCGAGAGAGTCAAATTTCTGCCAAAACGGTGTTTGTATGTCTGATCCACTGCCATTTTCATAAAAGTACATTTCTAGGGGGCGCTATAGTACAAAATGAGAATGTCCTTAGATAAATGGATGTAGACCTGGGAGATAGACGTCTGTGTCAAATTTCAGCCAAATCGGTGTTCATTGGTCCGAGCTGAAGCAGTTTTTGTAGTGGTAATTTTCCCGAAATGTTTGCAAAATTTGCGACAGCGTAGCACAAAAACGATTAAAGTTTTCCAAATAAATTGGATAACTTTTAAATTCCCACTTGTCAAGATCATGTTCATGGATTTTGAGCTCATTTTACCCAACGGCCAAGGAGGAGATAGAAAAATTCCAATGACAGTGAAAATGACGACTCAAAATAAATAAAAAAAATAAGTCCAAAATTACGGACTTCCTGTTGGTTTATGGGCGTGGCCATTATTAGGTTTTTTGTTCATCGTCATATGATGAACATGTGTACTGATTTTCATAGCTCTAACTTCACTAGGGCGTGATCTGGCCTAATAAAAACAATTTCACCTTTTCTAGGTGGCGCTGTAGACATTTCTTTACCAACTTTTACGAAAACTATAAATACTTGCAATGTTTCACACTTCTGAGGTGTGTGCAAAATTTGTGGAGTTTTCATGCATGTTCAGGGGGTCAAATTAGAGCTCAAAGGGCTGACGAAAGAAAAAGAAAGAAAGAAAGAAAAATTTAGAAAGACTCCCATTTATTCTGAGCAGGAGCAAGTATGCGGTGCGTGTGACGTGCACATGCTCGGACACGGCTCACTACCGTGAATGTGTGAGTGTGTGTGAGTGGTGCAAGTCGTCCCTGGCGACAGCGCCCCTGGCATATTTCGTCACCTGGCCATCACAGCAAACTCAATAGGCCTTGCGGCGATGTTGTCCGTGGCGAAGGCCTAATAATCAGCTGAAATTCAGAGTTAAAGACAATATGACAACAGTTATTGATGATGTGTTGGAATGTCTGACATTTGAAGTTTGTAATGAGGACCACACAGATGTTTTCTTTAGTTGTATATATAGAACACCAGGTTCTAAAGTAAAGACATTTGGAGACTGGATACAGGAAACATTTGCACAGATGAGCCATAAAACTATGTTAATTTGTGGTGATTTTAATATTGATTTGTTAAACCCTGAGAATCATAAAACAACTGAACATTTCATCAACATGATGTATAGCATGAGCTTCTACTGTCACATGACCAATGACAATGACTTCACATAGCGCTACCTTAGTTTAGTTTAGGAATTTTATTTCGAATATGTCAAACACAAAAACATTTTCTTTCAAACCTTGAGTGACAATATATTAATTAATGAGGTTAACAATGATTCTGACAGTGGAATATTGATATGTGATATTACTGATCATCTGCCCACATTTACAGTCTACAACAATTACTTTGGAAATAAATTTTTTTTTCATAAAATGTTTGAATATGGGTGAATGACATCAGAGGAAGCATTGCTTACTTTTAAGAATGATCTATTTCATCAGAAATGGGACGCAGTTTACTGTAACACAGACACTGATTTCACATACAATTAATTTATTAAGATGTTTCTGTTATTATATGATGAAAACTGTCCTGTCAAGATAAGTAAGAAGAGAAAGAAAAGTAAAAACTTCCCCTGGATACCCAAAGGGTTAGCTAATGCATGCAGGAAATATAGAGAGAGTTCTTGGGAAAAATAACAATAGACGCAGAAATGAAGTATAAAATATATACAAATAAATTGACGAATATCATAAAGAGAACTAAGAAAGAATATTATCCACAACTGTTAAAAAAACAATAAAAGTAACACTAAAGGCATATGGGATATTTTAAATACAATCATTAAAAAGGATCCAGACAAAGACTGAATTATCCAAATTATTTCCTGATAATGACAAGGAGCAGAACAATATGGAGGTGGCTGCTCGTACATTTTATGAATTCTTTGTTAATATTGGGCCTGAACTTGAAGCTAAAATTCATAATAATGGAAATACAAATAGTTTAATTTATAGAAGCTAATACACATTCAATGTTCTTAAGATCTGTTGATGAAGTTGAAATTGTAAAGGTTGTTAAAGAGTTTAAAAATAACTGAACTAAACTGTGATGGTTTGGATATGTCGGGAGTGAAAATAGTCATTTATGAAATTGCCAAACCTCTAGCATTCATATACAATCTGTCATTTCAGACTGGAGTATTCCCGTCAAAAATAAAAACAGCTAAGGTCATCCCCTTTTATAAAACTGGTCATATACATCACTTCACAAATTATTGACCACTTTCAATACTGCCTCAATTTGCCAAAATCTTAGAAAAGCTTTTTAACAATAGATTGGAATAATTTATTGATAAGCATCATATTCTATCTGAGTGTCAGTATGGCTTTCGGGCCCAAACATCTACTTCACTTGCTTTAACCAATACAATTCAGGAAAAATGACATTCTTTAGACAATAAAAAATATGCTGTTGGGATTTTCATCGATCTTAAAAAAGCATTGGACACCATAGATCACCATAGATTAATTGAGAAATTACAGCTGTATGGGATTAGAGGAGTTATTTGACAAATAGGCAACAGTATGTTAAATTGGATAAAAAATGTTCCCCATGTCTGCACATTTCCTGTGGTGTCCCACAGGGGTCAGTCTTGAGACCTAAATTTTTTATTTTGTACATTAACGATTTATGTAACATATCTAAATTGTTGAAGCTTGAGTTGTTCACAGATTATACAAATATTTTTTTATCTGATGCAAACTTGCAGAAACTACTGGACTTTAGAAATAGGAACACAGCAATCATGGTTTATAAATAACAAATTATCTTTAAATCTAAATAAGACACATTTAATGATATTTGGAAACTGGAAAATAATTCCTGAAACAAATATTTCAATTGATGGAGTTATTATTGAGAGGGTTAAAGTAACAAAGTTTCTGGGGGTACTGGTAGACCACACATTAACATGGAAACCACAAATTAATTATGTTTAGGGCAAAATAGCTACAACTATTGGTGTTTTGGCTAAAGCTAGGCATGTGTTGGATGAAAAATCTCTCCACTTATTGTATTGACCCTATTTGACTTATTGTGCTGAGGTCGGTGGGAACAATTATAAAACTGCAATCTATCCCTTAGTCTGTCTGCAAAAAATAGCGATCAGGATTATATATATATATATATATATATATATATATATATATATATATATATATATATATATATATATATATATATATATATAATATCCTGGGCACTGGAAGACATACAAGCCACTTATATCAAGACAAGGAAACTCCTTACCATGCATGGAGGGTTCCACCCCAAGTCCAGTGTCCTGAGGCTGTACACTAAGCGAAAGGAAGGGGGCCGAGGACTAGTAAGTGTCAGAACTACTGTCCAGGAGGAAACGGTGAACCTCCAGGAATACATCAAGAAAATGGCCCCCAATGACCAACTGCTAAGTGAATGCCTCAGGCAACAAAAGCCCAGTAAAGTCGAGGAACCAGAGGGGCTATCATGGGAGGACAAACCCTTGCATGGCGTGTACCATCGGTAAATTGAGGAAGTGGCTGATATGGAAAAGACATACCAGTGTCTGGAAAAGGCTGGACTAAAGGACAGCACAGAGACACTACTCATGGCTGCACAAGAACAAGCCCTGAACACCAGAGCAATAGAGGCTGGGGTCTACCACATCAGACAGGACCCCAGGTGTAGGCTGTGTAGAGAAGCCCCTGAAACAGTCCAGCACATCACAGCAGGGTGTAAGATGGTGGCAGGTAAGGCATACATGGAGAGGCATAACCAGGTAGAGGACATACTGTACAGGAACATCTGTAAAGAGTATGGACTGGAGGTCCAGGGTCAAGATGGGAGAACCCCCCAAAAGGTGACAGAGAACAAACAGGCCAAGATCCTGTGGGACTTCCAGATCCAGACTGACAAGATGGTGATGGCCAATCAGCCTGACATAGTGGTGGTGGATAAACATGAGAAGACAGTGGTGGTGATAGATGTAGCAGTCCCCAGTGATAGCAACATGAGAAAGAAAGAACATGAGAAGAGAAGAGAAATACCAAGGGCTGAAAGAGGAGTTAGAGAAAATGTGGAGTGTGAAGGCAACAGTGGTACCAGTAGTGATGGGGGCACTAGGGGCAGTGACCCCCAAGCTGGGAGAATGTCTCCAGCAGATACCAGGAACAACATCAGAGATCTGTGTCCAAAAGAGAACATTGTTAGGAACAGCTAAGATCCTGCGCAGAACCCTCAGGCTCCCAGTCCTCTGGTAGAGGACCCCAGTCTGAAGGAGTGTGTGTGTGTGTGTGTGTGTGTGTGTGTGTGTGTGTGTGTGTGTGTGTGTATGTATGTATGTATATATATAATATTAATGTAATACGATATAGATTAGACATTAGATATAATTATGGGTGTATATTATTAAATAATCTATATTATTGTGTAAATATGTGTATATAATAAAAATATACAATGCCGTGTCGTGATATAAATATATCACGACACGGCGTTGCATCCAGTGAGTGTATTGTTTCCTCTCTAACTCCGCTACCCTAGCGTCCCTTAGCATGGCTAGTTCTTCATCTCGTATTTTCTGCTCAGTGTGTTGTATGTACAGTGAGTCCCTGCCTCCTTTACTGAGGATAGAAGTAGCTGTTGGAAGTGTAGTTTAGTGTCAGGGTTGGAGGCCAGGGTTTCTGAGTTAGAAGCATGGCTCTGCAGCTTGGAGGCTAATGCTAGGCCTAGCTATAACTTGGTAGCTGCAGGGACCGCAGGCCGTGCTAAAAGCCGCAGGAATGCTCGCGTGGCTAGTCCCCCAGCCAGTCACATGCAGCCGGGACAGTCCAGGTTTGTGACAGTACGGGGGAAGCGTGGTACTGAACGCAAAAACGTAGCGCACCAAAAGCTTCATTTCTGTAGCAGACCCCATGGCACCGCACCGGTCAAACCAGACACTCTTTTCATTGGCAGTTCTATTCTTAGAGACGTGAAGCACCCAGCGGTGTCTGTCAGGTGTTATCCAGGGGCCAGAGTTGGTGACATCAAAGGAAACCTGAGGCTTTTACAGCAGAGCAGGGCTAGCTTCCGCCGCATCGTGATCCACGCTGGTGGTAACGATGTCCGACGGAAACAATCAGAGGTTCTTAAACTGAACATAGCATTGGTGTGTAAACTATCTAAATCAATGTGTGACGTCGTAGCGTTCTCTGGGCCCCTGCCTAATTGGGCCAGTGATGAGATGTCCTCTAGGTTGTCATCATTTAACCGCTGGTTGTCTAGATGGTGCTCAGAAAACCATGTAGTTTTCATAGATAAGTGGCGTGCGTTCTGGGGAAAGCCTGGGCTCATTGGCAGAGATAGCATACATCCCACTGGGGAAGGTGCCTCTCTCTGAGCACAAAATGTGGCTACCAAATTTAGCCTGTCAAAATGACAATTCAGAGTGTGGGCCCAGGCGCAGAGTCGTAGAGTAAAACACTTCTGTGTGCATCAACTTCACTCTGAGCTGTCACAAACCCACCATGTAGCAAATAATAGAAAGACTGTGTCTATCCCCTGTGTAGTTAATAATAAACCCTGTGTAGTTAATAATAAACACTGTGTAGTTAATAATAAACACTGTGTAGTTAATAATAAACCTAATATTAAAAAACCTATAGGAGTGAGATCAAATCATTTAATAAAAATAGTTTTAAGTAATAATGACCTAACAATTTTATCCAATGTGAACTGCTCAATATTAGGTCAATTTCTCCAAAATCTTTATTAATAAATGATCTAATCAGTGATCAATAGATTGATATTTTAGCTGTGACTCAAACCTGGCTTCAGCAGGATGAATATGTCCCATTAAATGAATCCAGGTGAACTATCACACAGCCAGAACCAGTGGTGGTGGTGGAGGAGTGGCAGTAATATCTCACTCCAGTTTAGGTCTTAGCCCTAAAATTAATCCTAAAATTAATCCCACTTACCACTCCTTTGAAAGTCTACTTTTATCCATTACTTTCCCCAACTGCAGAAACCAAAAACCAGTCCTTTTTGTCCTGGTTTATGTCCCTCCTGGTCCTTATTCACAGTTTGGATCTCATCAGTCTCTGACTTTCTATCCAGTGTAGTGTTGAACTGGGATAGGATTAGAATAGTTGGTGATTTGAACATACATGTTGATAACAACACTGACTGTCTTAGTAATGCATTTAGTGACCTACTAGACGGATTAGGCTTTATCCAAAATGTTCATAAACCAACCCACATTCACAGACACACCCTCCATCTGATCTGAACATTTGCTGTTGAAATGAGTGACCTGGTTGTTTTTACCCATAATCCCATACTCTCAGATGACTTTTTAATGAGGTTTCAGTTTATGCTTGAGGATATTTCCACCTCAGTGATTAAAACACAAATGAAAAGGATACTATGTGACCGTGCTGTCTCAAAGTACAAAGAGTTAATTCAGTCACTATTTGTGCCTGTGTCATGTGATTATGTAAAGGACACATTTAGTCCCAGTATAAGTGATGAGTTAGTCGATAGTACCATGCTCACACTACAAACTACGTTAGATATAGTTGCCCCCCTCAAGTTAAAAACTACTAAGATTAGATTAACCTCCCCATGGTACAACGCTGACACTCGCTCCATTAAACAAGCAACACCTAAATGGAGGCGATCCAACATAGAAGATTCTCTCAATGCCTGGAAAAATATCTTAACAAAGTATAATCCATCTTTGCGTACAGCCAAAACTAGATATTACTCATCCATAATAGAAGAAAACAAGAATAATCCTAGATTCCTGTTCAGTACTGTAGCCAGACTGACAAACAGACACACCTCCGTGGAACCAGTTATTCCATCCACACTCCATTCTGATGATTTCCTGCAGTTCTTTCACAATAAAATATCAACTATTAGATACAAAATAGATCAACTACTCCCAAATATTAGATCAGAAAAAGCAGTGGTTTCAAACCTAGGTCTTTTTATAAACCCCTCTGTAACACTAAATCATTTCACCACTGTAGACCAAACTGATATCATATCTATTCAGAGTCCTGCTCGGTTCTGATTTTGACATACCGCAACCGCCCGTACCCATCATGTTTAAACTCGTATCCGACCCGTTTTCCGACGAAAAAAAAAACAAAATCCGCACCTGAACCGGCCCGCTATAAATGAACCCGATATCTGACCCGAACCCGGAAGAAAATGTCAGATAGCCAAACTTAAATACAAACATTTATTGCCACGAATATACTGAAAAGTGACATAGCCAAGGCAGAGCCAAATAAAAATGTTATTAACCTTTTAGCCTATGAACCGAAAATTAGACCCGCGATCACCCACGTCCGACCCGAACCGAACCCGTATCCGACACACCCGTTTCGTGAAAATCTGCGGGTCACCCACGGGTACCCGAACCCGTGCAGGACTCTGTATCTATTATCATGTCTTCCAAATCATCACCTGCCTCTTAGATCCAATTCCAACTAAACTCTTTAAACAGATTCTGCCCCTAATTATTAACACTGTCCTAAATATAATTAACATTTCATTAATTACTGGATATGTGCCGCAGTCATTTAAATATGCTGACATTTTAGTTAATTATATATATATATATATATAAACCTCGATATGGTGATGTTTATATATTTATATTTATTTATTTGTATGAATATGTCTGTGAATGTGAAACGTGAACTGAATTGATCCAAAGTACTTGATTATTATTTTATTTATTTTATTTTATTTTTAGGAGAAGGGGTGGGATTAAATAAATTTTGTTTCTTCCCATTCCTTTTGGAATATGCAAAAAGCAATGTTTTGTTATGTGTTGTTTCTGTTTTTCATGTATGTTTTTATATTAGTTGAATGCAATTGTTTAAGCTGTTGCATATTCGAAATAAATGAACTTCTACTATTTAATTTAATTTAAACAAATTAAATACAAGGGAAACTACAAAAGACAAAAACTGTAACAAAAGAAACTAGAAAAAAAGTACAAACCCCAAAAACAACTGTGAGAGAGAAAAAATGATAATTAACTGCACAACAAAACAGAAGTTCACCAAAATAAAACAGAAGAAGAAGACGGTGGATGAAGACAAAGTTGAAGATCATAAATTTAACAGATTAAACTGAAAAGGTTTGTTTCCCTTCATCTGTTTTACACAAATGATCATCGCAACGTGATGAGCAGCAGAGGTACGATGCTAACATTAGAGCGGCAGAGGCACGATGCTAACATTAGAGCGGCAGAGGTACGCAGAGGGACGCGAACCGCCAATCTCTCGGTCATTGGGCGACCCACTCTACCAACTGAACCACAGCCACCCTCCCACTCTAACTAATGTTAGAGTGGGAGAGGTACGACGCTAATGTTAGAGTGGGAGAGGTACGACGCTAATGTTAGAGTGGGAGAGGTACGACGCTAATGTTAGAGTGGGAGAGGTACAACGCTAATGTTAGAGTGGGAGAGGTACGACGCTAACGTTAGAGTGGGAGAGGTACGACGCTAACGTTAGAGCGGCAGAGGTACGACGCTAACGGTAGAGCGGCAGAGGTACGACGCTAATGTTAGAGTGGCAGAGGTACGACGCTAATGTTAGAGTGGGAGAGGTACGACACTAATGTTAGAGTGGGAGAGGTACAACGCTAATGTTAGAGTGGGAGAGGTACGACGCTAATGTTAGAGTGGGAGAGGTACGACACTGATGTTAGAGTGGGAGAGGGACAACACTAATGTTAGAGTGGGAGAGGTACGACGCTAATGTTAGAGTGGGAGAGGTACGACGCTAATGTTAGAGTGGGAGAGGTACGACGCTAACGTTAGAGCGTCAGAGGTACGACGCTAATGTTAGAGTGGGAGAGGTACGACGCTAATGTTAGAGCGACAGAGGTACAACGCTAACATTAGAGTGGCAGAGGTATGACGCTAACATTAGAGTGACAGAGGTACAACGCTAATGTTAGAGTGGGAGAGGCACAACGCTAACGTTAGAGCGACAGAGGTACGACGCTAACATTAGAGTGGCAAAGGTATGACACTAATGTTAGCGTGGTAGAGGTACAACGTCAATGTTCGAGCGGCAGAGGTACGACGCTAACATTAGAGTGACAGAGGTACGACGCTAATGTTAGAGTGGCAGAGGTACAACGCTAATGTTAGAGTGGGAGAGGTATGACGCTAATGTTAGAGTGGGAGAGGTACAACGCTAACGTTAGAGTGGCAGAGGTATGACGCTAACATTAGAGCGGCAGAGGTACAATGCTAACATTAGAGTGACAGAGGTACAACGCTAATGTTAGAGTGGGAGAGGTACAACGCTAATGTTAGAGTGGGAGAGGTACAACGCTAACGTTAGAGTGACAAAGGTACGACGCTAATGTTAGAGTGGGAGAGGTACAACGCTAATGTTAGAGTGGGAGAGGTACAACGCTAACGTTAGAGTGACAAAGTTACGACGCTAACGTTAGAGCGTCAGAGGTATGACACTAATGTCAGAGTGGCAGAGGTACGACGCTAATGTTAGAGCGACAGAGGTACGACGCTAACATTAGAGTGGCAAAGGTATGACACTAATGTTAGCGTGATAGAGGTACAATGTCAATGTTCGAGCGGCAGAGGTACGATGCTAACAGAGTGACAGAGGTATGACGCTAACGTTAGAGTGTCAGAGGTACGACACTAATGTTAGAGTGGCAGAGGTACGACGCTAACGTTAGAGTGACAGAGGTACAACGCTAACATTAGAGTGGCAGAGGTACGATGCTAATGTTAGAGATGTACCTCTGCTGCTCTACACCTTTTCACATTAATTTGTTAAATGAATGAATTATCAGAAAGAGTTAAAATTATAAGAGGCAAAGACTAAAAATTACATATATTTATATCAATGTAAAGAGTATAAAGTACACATATTTATATAAATGTAAAGAGTATAAAGTACATGTATTTATATAAATGTAAAGAATATAAAGTACATATATTTATATAAATGTAAAGAGTATAAAGTACATATATTTATATAAATATAAAGAGTATAAAGTACATATATTTATATAAATGTAAAGAGTATAAAGTACATATATTTATATAAATGTAAAGAATATAAAGTACATATATTTATATAAATGTAAAGAGTATAAAGTAGAAATATTTATATAAATGTAAAGAGTATAAAGTACATATATTTATATAAATGTAGAAATATTTATATAAATGTAAAGAGTATAAAGTAGAAATATTTATATAAATGTAAAGAGTATAAAGTACACATTTTTATATAAATGTAAAGAATATAAAGTACATATATTTATATAAATGTAAAGAGTATAAAGTACATATATTTATATAAATGTAAAGAGTATAAAGTACACATATTTATATAAATGTAAAGAGTATAAAGTACATATATTTATATAAATTTAAGAAGGAAATCTCAAAAGTTTAGAGAAAAATTAATTCTCCAGTAAAGTACAGATACCTAAAAGGTGTACTTCAGTGCAGTACTTATACTTCAGAGGAACTACGTCTGTAATCGATGAATTAATTTTTTGTCAATGACACAAATTAAAATGTGGGAGAAGATTTGCAAAATGACTGGAAGTTTTTCAAATGGTGTTGGATGATGAGTCCAGACAGGAAGTGCAGCAGTGAGTCATGAACTGAATATAAAGACATAAACGCTGGCACATGCTCGTCTGGACTCAACATCCTGGTACTTTAACAAAAATAAAATAAAAAAACACCACGTCTGGCATTAAGAAGCAAAGAAAAAAACACACTTGTATTAGATCTAAGTTTCAGGTCCATGTGGGCTCCAGACAGGGCCGGACTGGATCAGGATTTCAGGCCGGGAATATTCCACAGCATCCAGGCCACTTCCAGCACCACAGAGGCAAAATTTTTGTTTTTTCCCCCTCCAAATGCCTTTTGTAATTACCTTACAGCAATTAAAATAATACTATTACACTGGCTGTGACACAACACCACACTATTAAACTAATGCATGACAACAGCTCACAGTACACTACTTTTCTCTCATTCTCTCCCTGACTCAATATTAAAATGACACGTGTGTGTATATATATATATATATATATATATATACACACATATATAATATCAGTGAGGCGCAGGTCGATGTATAAATGACCCACAACCAACCGCTTTCTTAACTTAACCACCCGCAGCTCGGACCGCAATAAATGTATTTGAAAAGAACCGACCCGCACTTGACCAACATTTTAAAAATGTAATCAATGGTCTTTATGAACATCACATGACCTTACTCACATACCTGCATTAATTTCCATGTTAAAATCCGATGTCATTGGGATTGACAAACAGTGACAGCCAAAGAGACATTTGAACTTTTTTAAACATTTAAACAGAAAAGAAATCATCTTAAAATCTCAATGAATGTGTCCCAAACCTTAGCTTTTTTTGTTTGTATATTTCCAGAGCTGCCATTCTCCTAACTTGACTTTCTCTCTTTCTCCCTACATACCGTAGGATACTTCCGATGTTGTACGTCACTCTCACGGAAATTCAGTTAATAGAGCCCAAACAGTTTGTTTATTTGATTGTTTAATTATATTTATTCAGGAATAACTAATTTTCCGTAAGTTTTCAAATATCCCACGCTATTGAACGCACCGTGGTTTGAACGTGTTCAGAATTAGCCGCTGTGTTGCTCAGTAACTATGCCAACATAGCCATCTCTCCCTCATTTTCATTACTGTGTGTAAATGCCACATGGGGACATGAATAACACAGAACAGTTCAAATAGATATTAGAATGGCGTGTTGTTTATCTGTGCATAAGTTAACGCTGTTTAGTGCCGGTGTGTTTTTGAAGCTAATACGGTATTAAGCTATGCTATGCTAGCTGTCGTCTGAAATGACAAACGACCTGACCGACCGAAACCCGAAAAATATTTTTTAATGACCCGTAACTGCGGTTGGCCGCGAGAACCCGCTCACTTCGGCTCAGCCTGCGCACACTGGTATATATATATATATATATATATACCCAACTCCCAGAACAAGACCCAGTAGTCATCACACTAGCAGACATCCAAACCAGAGTGTCCAAAATGAAGAGCTGGACAGCACCAGGGCCCGACATGATTCATACCTACTGGCTTAAGAAACTGACAGCACTCCATGAACGCCTAGCAGCACAGATGAACCAGCTGCTGATATCGGGAAACCACCCAGAGTGGCTAACTCAGGGCCGGACAGTCCTCATAATGAAGGACCCCGAAAAGGGAACAATACCATCTAACTACCGGCCTATAACCTGCCTCAGCACCACATGGAAGCTTCTATCAGGCATCATAGCGACTAAGATGAGTAGGTACATGGAGCAATACATGAGCAGAGCACAGAAAGAAATAGGCAACAACACCAGGGGAGCCAAACACCAGCTACTGGTTGACAGGGCAATTGCCCGAGATTGCAAGACGAGGAACACCAACCTGTGCACTGCCTGGATTGATTACAAGAAAGCCTATGACTCAATGCCACATACATGGATACTGGAATGCTTAAAACTGTATAACATCAACAGGACACTAAGAGAGTTCATCCAGAACTCAATGAGGCTGTGGAAGACAACTCTGGAGGCCAACTCAAAGCCAATTGCACAGGTGAACATCAGATGCGGCATTTACCAAGGAGATGCTCTGTCCCCCCTGCTGTTCTGCATAGGCCTAAACCCCCTCAGCCAGATCATCTCAAAGAGTGGCTTCGGATACCAGTTCCGAAGTGGAACATCCATCAACCACCTCCTCTACATGGATGACATCAAGCTGTATGCCAAGAATGAGCGTGACATTGATTCCCTAATTCACCTCACCCGGATCTACAGCAAAGACATTGGGATGTCATTCGGACTAGATAAATGTGGGCGGATGATATCTAGAAGAGGAAAAGTGATCACAACTGAAGGGGTTGACCTACCTGAAGGGAATATCACAGATGTGCAGGAAAGTTACAAATACCTAGGGATCCCACAGACAAATGGTAATCATGAGGAGGCAGCTCGGAAGTCAGCCACAGCCAAATACCTACAGAGGGTAAGACAGGTCCTGAAAAGTCAGCTGAACGGCAAAAATAAGATCCAGGCCATTAACACCTATGCCCTGCCAGTAATCAGATACCCAGCTGGGATAATATCCTGGCCACTGGAAGAGATACAAGCCACTGATATCAAGACAAGGAAACTCCTTACCATGCATGGAGGGTTCCACCCCAAGTCCAGTGTCCTGAGGCTGTACACTAAGCGAAAGGAAGGGGGCCGAGGACTAGTAAGTGTCACAACTACTGTCCAGGAGGAAACGGCGAACCTCCAGGAATACATCAAGAAAATGGCCCCCAATGACCAACTGCTAAGTGAATGCCTCAGGCAACAAAAGCCCAGTAAGGTCGAGGAACCAGAGGGGCTATCATGGAGGGACAAACCCTTGCATGGCGTGTACCATCGACAAATTGAGGAAGTGGCTGATATGGAAAAGACATACCAGTGGCTGGAAAAGGCTGGACTAAAGGACAGCACAGAGGCGCTACTCATGGCTGCACAAGAACAAGCCCTGAACACCAGAGCTATAGAGGCCGGGGTCTACCACATCAGACAGGACCCCAGGTGTAGGCTGTGTAGAGAAGCCCCTGAAACAGTCCAGCACATCACAGCAGGGTGTAAGATGCTGGCAGGCAAGGCATACATGGAGAGGCATAACCAGGTAGAGGACATACTGTACAGGAACATCTGTAAAGAGTATGGACTGGAGGTCCCAGGGTCAAGATGGGAGAACCCCCCAAAAGGTGACAGAGAACAAACAGGCCAAGATCCTGTGGGACTTCCAGATCCAGACTGACAAGATGGTGATGGCCAATCAGCCTGACATAGTGGTGGTGGATAAACATGAGAAGACAGTGGTGGTGATAGATGTAGCAGTCCCCAGTGATAGCAACATCAGAAAGAAAGAACATGAGAAGCTTGAGAAATACCAAGGGCTGAAAGAGGAGTTAGAGAAAATGTGGAGTGTGAAGGCAACAGTGGTACCAGTAGTGATCGGAGCATTAGGGGCAGTGACCCCCAAGCTGGGAGAATGGCTCCAGCAGATACCAGGAACAACATCAGAGATCTCTGTACAAAAGAGCGCATTGCTAGGAACAGCTAAGATCCTGCGCAGAACCCTCAGGCTCCCAGGCCTCTGGTAGAGGACCCGAGCCTGAAGGAGACACCGCCCACGTGGGGCGAGAGGAACATTTTTTTTTTTTTTTTTTTTTTTTTTATATTATGTCCTGGGGGTGTCTGCTGTGAAAATGGTTATAAACTCACTGGTGATGCTGTTGCAGTCACAGAGCTAGCAGCAGAGCCACTCTGGCTGCTGCTAGCTTTAACAAACAAGTCAGTTAATTCCTGACATTTCATCCCCTGGAGTCACCTTCTTTTCCTATAACAACTCTCACTGGTGTCCACCTTTCCTTTTTCTCCACGCCGTCACTCATTGTTTCGTTTTTGCACAAGTCTACCGTGTTTATGGTCAGCGTTAACTCAATGCTACAGGGGCGGGGCCACAGCGGAGAATAAAGAGACTAACCAATCACAATGAGTTTCTTTTAAAAGAAAACACACACACACACACACACACACACACACACACACACACACACATACACACACACACACAACCAATCCCTACTGCTCTGACCCAGCCGAGCTCTGAGCACGTTACCATTATTGACAGGCATGCTGATTTTTTTTGGGGGGGGGGGGGGGGGGGGTGCATATCATGCCAGGCAGGCCAATGAGCAGACGGGCCACCGGGAAACGTCCCGGTTGTCCCGTGGGCCAGTCCGGGCCTGGCTCCAGAAGAGGTAGGTTTGAGGGTCCCGTGTGGGTTTGTCTGTGGTTTCCATGGCAACCACACGTGTTTGACCAGGGATGAATCTGAATCTCTTTATTTTCCTTGAACTGAGCACAAATTTAAATTAATGTAGAAAGATAACAAATATGAGTAAAACTACAACAAATATGAGTAAAACTACAACAAATATGAGTAAAACTACAACAAATATGAGTAAAACTACAACAAATATGAATAAGACGACAACAAATATGAGTAAAACGACAACAAATATGAGTAAAACTACTACAAATATGAGTAAAACTACAACAAATATGAGTAAAACTACAACAAATATGAGTAAAACGACAACAAATATGAGTAAAACTACTACAAATATTAGGAAAACTACAAATATGAATACAACTACAACAAAAATGTGAGTACAACTACAACAAATATGAGTAAAACTACAACAAATATTAATAAAACTACAACAAATATGAGTAAAACTACAACAAATATGCGTAAAACTACAACAAATATGAGTAAAACTACAACAAATGTGAATAAGACGACAACAAATATGAGTAAAATGACAACAAATATGAGTAAAACGACAACAAATATGAGTAAAACAACAACAAATATGAGTATAACTACAACAAATATGAGTATAACTACAAAAAATATGAGTAAAACTACAACAAATATGTGTAAAACTACAACAAATATGAATAAAACTACAACAAATATGAGTAAAACTACAACAAATAGGAATAAAACTACAAAAAATATGACTAAAACTACAACAAATAGGAATAAAACTACAACAACTACGAGTAAAACTACAACGAATATGTGTAAAACTACGACAAATATGAGTAAAACTACAACAAATATGTGTAAAACTACGACAAATATGAATAAAACTACAACAAATATGACTAAAACTACAACAAATATGAGTAAAACTACAACAAATATGAGTAAAACTACAACAAATATGAGTAAAACTACAACAAATATGAGTAAAACTACAACAAATATGAGTAAAACTACAACAAATATGAGTAAAACTACAACAAATATGAGTAAAACTAGAACAAATATGAATAAAACTACAACAAATATGAGTAAAACTACAACAAATATGAGTAAATCTACAATGACAGCGAAAATCTATGACTCAAATATGTTGAAATTTAAATCAAAGATGGCGGACTTCCTGTTGGTTTATGGGCGTGGCCATCATAAGGTTTTTTGTTTGTCATCATATGATGAAAATGTGTACCGATTTTCATAGCTGTCACTTCACTAGAGTGTGATCTGGCCTAATACAAACTATTTTCACTGGTCATGGTCCACGGAAATTTTGGGAAAATGGGGGAAAAAGTCACAATTGAGATTAAAAAAGGATACGTTTGAGATAAAAACAAGTCCTAAATATAAGAGAGAAAATGTATAATTATATAGAAAAGAGTTAAAATTCTCAGATAAAAAGTCACAATCATGAGATAAAAGTCAAATTTTAATATAGAAAGTCAAGATTTCACTTTCCCTCCTCCTCCTCCTCCTCCTCCTCCTCCTCCTCCTCCTCCTCCTCCTCCTCCTCCTCCTCCTCCTTGTAGATGAAGCTGATCACATCTGACCATGTGACCAACTCTTCATAATCACCTCCTAACACTAACCCAAAAACCCAAGACACAAATTAAGACTTTTTACTGTCCAGTATTTGGACACGGGGTTAAACCTACAGAATAAACCCAAAAGGAAAGGACAAACAAAGTTTGAATAATCATCTTTTAACTTCCACTCTGTTGGTTAAAATAACCTCATTTCTACTGCAACCACCAACAGGGATATTACATATATTATGCAGTATATAGGCGCTTGTAAATACCCATAATTAGTATGCAACACCACATGACCCACTTTTTCACTACCCTCTGCACGCCTTACTTACTTCAAAGTCAGAGTTGTGTTTTCATCGAGGCTATTTTGTCAACTCCCACTAGATTATACCACATATATGCCCACTGAGAACCAATTCAGAACCATGGAGACACACAAAAATGGACAATAATATTTAAAATTCTGGAAATATTTAGAGCATTTTATTCCATGTAGGTTATTATTAACCCTTTGATCCATACTGGTCAGTCTAGTGATCAGTTTATTCTAGTTTATTCAGTGTCTTTCTGTAGTTAGTCTGTGGTCATATATTCTGTATTTAGTACGACTATTACTGCTATTAGTATTACCGTTACTGTTGTTAGTGCTATTTTCACCACTATTATTATTTTTTTTATCATAATTGTTATTATTATTACTGTTATTATTACTCCTACTACTATTACTATTATATCACTATCATCATCATTTGTAGTGTTATTGTTGTCGCCAAATAACTGAAATATTCAAAGAACAAGAACATAAACAATCGTCCCAGAAAACTTTGTACAGTTTCATCTTTGGTGAAGCTTGTTTGCTGTTTAAATAACTCTGCTGGAGTAACCCTAACCCTAAGACGGAGGTAATTTCCTGGAAATTACCTCCGTGTTTTTCAGGTAATTAAACAAAAACAAACGTTGGACTCATCATTTCAATAACTGCAGATTAATTTCAAACAATTATCATGTTATTAATCTTGAAATAGAAGCTGTTTACATCATTTATTACCTAGCAACTGTAGAGTAATTACACTGGAAACAGCATGAAAATTACATGGAAATTACCTGTAATAAGTGGAAATAAAGGCAATATTACTATGAAATTACATCAAAATTACCATATAATGACCACGTAATTAGTGATCCATAATACAAAGTGAAACTGCTAGGTTAGATATCATTGGTCATTGTATTAGTCTGCAGCAGATAATCAGTGAGGTAATATGACCTTCACCTTTGTCTTACTCTACTCATCACCAGTGCTCGGTAGGTTACTTTGAAAAAGTAATTAATTACAAATACTAGTTACTTCCCCAAAAAGTTATTGTGTTCCTAACTGCGTTACTCCACTAACAAAGTAATTAGTTACCAGGAAAAGTATTTTTGCGTACCTTTTTTTTTTTTATGCTTGAAAATGTCAAAGAAACTAAAAAACAGTTAAACAGGGTATTCATCCATGTTCTGTGATGTTTCTTTGGATTTGATTCGAGATACTTCCTTAAAAACACTGTCAAAGAGCTTTATGACCTTTTATCAACAGTAAAAGTTAAGCTAACACAAATAAACCATGTTATTATGATGCTGTAAACCGCCGACCTCCAGCCTAAACTAAAATATCAGACTAAAACAACAAACACTAACGTAAGTGGAAAGAGAGGGTTCTCCAAACTATCCTTCATCAAGAACAGACTAAGGTCAACTATGGAGCGGGACAGACTGAACCATCTGACCATAATGTTCAATTTGAGAGAAAGATAAGAAGAAAACACTTCTGATTGATGGAATTTATTTATTTATTGTCGGCATACTAAAGCATACAATTACAGAAGTCATAAAAAGAGTCCCACAGTACATCTCTGCCAGGAACAGGCAAGAAACCCTCAACGGCCTTATATAAGGCCTTCACCTATAACACATTCTGATGATTTTAAATTTCCATTATCACGTTAGCATACCATTTTACATACTCTGTTAGACAATGATACAAATGTTTAATGTTTATCTCCACCCAAGTGTCTTTAACACATTAAATAGATTGTTATACGTAACTTGAAACATTGGATTGCATTATATTACATACATACCTTCAAAGTGAGAGTGAAAAGAAAATGTAGCACTTAAGTTTTATAGTACTATTGTCAAAAAATTGACTTTACGGTTCTGTCCTTAGCAAAACATTAAGTTATTGTTTAATGACCAATTTACACCACCTTGTGTACTGTTATTCCAAAATTATATACATATATACATGCACATACATATACATGTATACATATACATACACACATATGTGACCCACCACCAGTAAACCAGGCATAAGTGTGTGTAAATCCAGAGTTATGTGGATAGAGTGGAAACTAAGGTTTAAGATGGTGAAAAAATGATGTTTCTATCACAAGTAGAACCAAAGTTATGGTCATTTTAATATCCACATTTGGACATATTTTACAATTTGCATATTTTTAGATATTGTCCGTTAAAGTTTTGGACTGTTTTGGGGTAGGAAGTCCTTAGCAACGCATAATAATTTGTATCCCATTGACACAAATTGTTGACAGATGTTAAAGGACACTCTGATGGACATGTCACAGAAGTTTTATATATTATAATAATAGGACAGAAGTGTGACGTATTATAATCATTTGGCTTACACCATTGGACAGAACATTCAATATAAGCTTTTACCTCGTACCAAACACTTGGGTGTTTACCCACGGAACGGAGATCGTTTTGTTCGGCGAAAAGAGGTGGAAGTCGTCTTTGTCTTTGCTCAGCAATACCTGAACTTTTGTCGCCGCTTAAATAATTGACTCAATAAACACCTTTATTGATTGGATTTCAATGTAATGACCACAGGAAGTGAACATAGAGGTGTTAAGGTACCGTTTTTTGATAAGGTGTAAACACTAATAAGAAATCACCTTCCAACCTAAATTTGGCTGTAGCTCTGAACGGCTCAGCGCCACTTATGCCTGGTTTCGTGGTGGTGGGTCACATATACATACGTACATACACCTTTTTTTCTCCCTCCATCTGTAATTTGTGTCTAAGTGCATTAAAAAGCAGAAGTTGGCAAAGTTGCCAAAACTGACGACCAGGTTTGACTCCATCCAACTCATGCTGAACCTATTTTGGAAGTGTGTATGTCAAGTTAAATTAGTGTCCTGGTCTGTGCATTTAAAAAGCACGAGTTCACAACAGTTCACAAAAGTTCACGAGGGTACAGAATATAATTACTATAGGCTGCTGTATGCAGTATCTGGAGGAATAGTTACTATTCATAATCATCACTACTATATTTCAATATAAGAGATAAATATTTGTATGTAGTGTACATAATTATACACACCCTCACACAAAATTAATTATAAAGTAAAATAGCAAACTGATTATGCAGGATGCGTACTTGGTTCAAATCCAGGCATCTCATCTATAGTGAGTCTGCTGCAAGGGGGGGACACAGCCCCAGGACCAGTGGTGGATGATTTTATCTGCTGGTGTGATGATTCCTTTTTAAACTTAAATGTAACAAAAACTAAAGACATGTTCATAGATTTTAGAAGAAACTCTAACCCACCACTCCCGACAGTAATTAAGGGAGGGATTGTGGAGCGTGTTACAACTTTTAAATACCATGGGGTGATTGTTGATAATAAGTTGTCTTTTAACGAAAACACAGACATTGTGTATAAAAAATCGCAGCAGCGACTGCATTTCCTCCTGAAGCTAAACCACTTCAGAGTTTGGAATAAGTTGATGACAATATTTTATCACTCTTTGATTGAATGGGTCCTGACCTTTGACATCACTTCTTGGTTCGGCAGTCTCAAACTTCACAACAAAAAGAGACTCGAAACACATTGTGAAAGTGGCCGGCAAAATAATGGGGGTCACACTACCAGATGTGTCCATCATTTATCACAGGAGGATCACTCTTAAGGCCCAGGACATTATCCAGTGTCCTGACCATCCACTCCACTCTGAATTTGAGCTCCTTCCCTCTAGCAGGAGATTCAGATTTACCAAAATCCAAATCAAACAGACTAAAAAATTCATTCACAACACAGGCCATTATTCAAGTTAATTCAAATCCAAAATAATCAGGATGGCCTTCATTTATTTATCTACTTATTTACAGATTGTATGTAGTAGCTCCCAGTTTGTTCTCTGGAATACTGTCATTCTTAAATTTAATGTTGTGTGGATTTTTAATGTTGTGTGGATGTGTTCTATGTGTTTTTATCCCTCTGCAACACAAAATTCCCCTCAGGGACAATAAAGTTGAATTGATTGATTGATTGATTGATTGATTGATTGATTGATTGATCCGGTATTAATGTATAATGTATTCCATGTTAACCAGTTAGCACCCATTTGTTACATTGAACTATCTCATCATATGTGTCATGAATTCAATGTAGCAGATATGTACACTATTTACAGTTATATACATAGGTAAATGCAATAGTCGATACATTTACAGAGAAAAAATAAAGGAAAATAAATAATGAAGTAAATAAATGCTCACCCACACCCGCTCCCGTGACCACATCATCCCAGTCCTTCAGAAGCTCCACTGGCTCCCCGTCCATCAATGCATCCATTTTAAAATCCTCTTCCTCACCCACAAAGCCCTTCACAACCAGGCCCCCTGTTATCTCACCAACATGCTCCACCGCCACACCCCTTCTCGCAGCCTCCGCTCCTCGGACGCCAACCTCCTGTCCCCTCCAGTCAGAACCAAGCACCGGACCTGGGGTGACAGAGCCTTCTCCATCACTGCTGCTCCCACCCTCTGGAATTTCCTCCCCAAACAAATCCCTGACTGTACAGACCCCCTACTATTCAAATCCCATCTCAAAACTCACCTTTTCAGAACTTCTTTTAATGTGTGATTAATATTCCGTCCTCATGTTCTGTCCTGTGTCATGTAATTGTCTTATGTGTACTGCTTTTATGATTTTTTTGTACTATTTTAAAATGTCTTTGAATGTACTGCTTTTGTGGTTTTATGAAACTTTCAAAGCTTTTTTGTAGGTTTTGAGAGATTTTGGAACTGTACTCATAGGGTACTTCTGCCATAAATCAACACCTCTACATTTAATAAAAGATTGTCCTTGTGTTGTACAATAATAGGGGATATGGAAGTCATTAGTTTGTCTGGTATTGTGTTTGTGGATGATAAGAAGCATCTTTAAAAAAAATCAGTATTCAGTAGTCTATAACTTAAGGTGACTGGAAGCCTATCCTTTAACAAACATCCAAAAGCACATGGACTCTAGTTTATCATTATTTTTTTTTTGCAGGTTTAGGTTACTTTTGAAATGTGTTGAGTTTAATGACTGATTTGCTCTTCATGATTTGTTACGAGAGTTAACATTGACAAGGTTGCAGTCATGAAAGTGTCCATATCTGACCATCACTGTGTGTACTTTGATGCCAGCCTTATGTTAACAGAAAACAGGCTGTGGTCAAAAAACGGGTATTGAATGATAGAGTTGAAGAAAAGTTTAATATACTGCGAGCAGTGGCACCTAACAGCCTAGACTGCTCCTTAAATTCCATGGTGGACAAATTTAACAACACACTATCATTTGCTTAAGATGTTGTTGCTCCGTTAAGGGTTAAAAAGAAGTCAAATAACAGAATCTCTCCATGGCTCAGCAACAGCACTGTCAGTCAAAACAAACAAACCTGTCAGAGAGCTGAGAGAAAATGGAGAAACACCAAACTCACAGTTGACTCTGAGGCAAACAAACTGGCAACTACCACCTTTAATCAATCCATTGGAGTTGCAAGAAAAGATTACTTCTCACAGAGAATGCTGGAAATTCCCAAATATTATTCTCCACTATTGACAAGCTACTTAACACCCCCCCCCCCCAAGTGCGAGGAGCTGGCCGTGTTCTTCAAAAACAAAGTAATGTCAATCAGGTCCAGTATTAATTCCACCACATTAACAGATTGTGTCTCCAGTCCCTGTGCTGTTACCATGGCAACATTCACCTGCATTACATCAGCACAACTCTACACAACCATCAGGGAATGGAACTCCTCAACCTCATGTGTCGACCCAGTACCCACTGCATTTTTTAAGACAATATTTGACAGTGCCTCAGATCATTTATTACAGATTATAAACACATCTCTCCTAACCGGTATTTTTCCAGATGCTTTCAAAACAGCTGTTATCGAACCCTTACTAAAGAAGCCTAACCTTGACAGTAATGCTTTGGCCAGTTTTCGTCCTATATCTAATCTCCCGTTCATGGGCAAAATACTAGAAAAGATAGTCTCTGCTCAAATAAATAACTATCTCAAAGAGAATAACATCTTAGAGGAATTCCCATCAGGCTTCAGGGCGTGTCATAGCACTGAGACCACCCTCACCAAAATAATTAGTGACCTCAGACTTAACTCTGATGCTAATAAGGTCTCAATCTTGGTCCTCGTTGACCTAAGCGCTGCATTTGACACAATCGATCATGAGATCCTGATTAATTGTCTGGAAGAGCTGGTAGGTCTCTGTGACAGTGTACTAAAGTGGTTCAAAACATATATTAGAGGAAGACAGTTCTACATCAGGCTTGGAGACCACGTGTCAAACAAACATGATGCATGCTGTGGGGTTCCACAAGGGAACTGCCTGGGTCCACTACTGTTCTCCTTATATATGCTACCGCTTGAAGATGTAATGTTAGCTTCCATAGCTACGCGGATGACACACAAATATATATCTGTGCAGAACCAATGACGTCACAGCCATCCATTCTATTACAAACTAACTTATGGCAATAAATCTATGGATGAGCAGAAACTTTCTGAAATTAAATGAGGACAAAACAGAAATTCTACTTGTCGGCCCAAAAGCAAAAAGAGAAATGCTGATGAGTAGGATGGGCAAACTCACCTCCTGGATCAAAGCAGAAGTACCAAGACTGGGAGTCCCTCTAGACTCAGACTATAACTTTCAGTCCCACATAAATAAAGTCAGTCTAACGTCATTCTTCCTCCTCACAAACACAGCCACAGTAATACCAATTATAAATCAAAAGGATGCTTAAAAACATGTCCGTGCTTTTCTCTCCAGCAGACTGGACTACTGTAATGACTCTTCACAGACAGACTTGAGCTGATCCACAACTGTGCAGCTAGGTTACTAACCAGAACCAAGAAGGTCCAGTGTTGGTTTCCCTGCACTGGTTACCACTAACCTACACAAGTCATTTTCAAATACTACTGCTCACTTCTAAAGCCTTAAATGGAACAGGACCCAGTTCCATTTCAAACTCACTGAGCAGTTGTGTCCAAACTAGAACACTAAGGTCATTATAGTGACTCCCACATATATGACAAAGTGGGGACGCAGCCTTTGTAACTATGGTAACAATGAACCAAAGTTATGGAATAGAATTACAAAAGACATGAGGGAAGACACTTCACTGAGTAGATTTAAAACTAAAGTAAAAACTGTTTGATTTTCATCAACCTTTGAAGGAAGATAAAGAATGGAGTCACAACTCTGTGACTATGTTCTTTATATTCTCTATACGCTTTATATTTTGTATGTGTAATAAAATCTTAATGTATTTCCTATTTATGTTATTGAAATTTTATAATGTATGTATAATCAGTTTATGTTGTACTTTTGTAAATTTATAATTTTGTGCTATCAAATCTTAATGTATTTCTTATTTCACCCTTGTCTTAAAATTGTATTTTAATTTTTAATCAATGTGAAGCAGTTTGGGCTACAGTTTTTATATGAAAGGTGTTATATAAATAAAGTTTTATTAATTATTATTATTACAACGTAGCCAAAGTTCTCCTGTTTTTAATTTTAATTTTTCTTTTTTTGGGCGGTGGGGGGTGGGGGGGGTGGGAGTCTACCCCAGGGCCTCAGATGGTGTTAAAGCGCCCCTGCAACCATTGACTACTTTTTATAAAAATGTCGGTTCCGAAGCGGGTCAGGTCCATCCTTTTCAAATATATTTCTTGCGGTCCAAGTTGCGGGCAGGTTACTTAAAAAAATGGTGGGTTGCAGGTCGTTTATACATCGACATCATTGGTAGGTGCTAATGGTCTTTCTGGAGCAAGTACCCGAGGATTAAAATACGTTTGTATGTTCTAATGCAAAGATACATTGACATTTTCATTTCATGTTTTAGAATGTATTTTGTGGTTTAATTTATATGAAAATGTTTGAGGTTAAACTTGTGGGGACACAAAGTGCAGCACATTCAGAAAAAACACCCTTCTCTTTCTTCTTGACAGTGGATGCCATCAGCTAGCTGGAAAATTTGTATTTTCTTCTGTAACTCTTTGCAAGAAAATGTCAAACAGTTGCTTCAATGTGACAAGCTGCAGACTGGAGAAAAGTTGTGGTGGGTTTGCACACATTTGTAATGCACCATATTTAATTGAACAGACCTTATGGTTGCATCTGACACATGTCACCGCCTGTCAGAGTCAAATATGTCGGAATAACATGATATGAAAATAAACTAGCAACAGCGTGACTCCACTCGCCTCAGTTAAGCTCGCTTTGGTGCGTTTCCATGATGAATAAGGACCCGTTACCATGGTACCCGCTGATAGATTTTTCGAACTGCTTCCACGTAGTACTAAAAGGCAATGTGCTTACAGTGCAGACAGACAGTATGTTTACGTGCACTTAGAGAAATTCAAATTATCGCCTTACTCCGATGAAGGACTGAACTTGAATTTCCCCAGAATTCTGCCCTTACATGCCAGCAGGAAACATTCAAATTACTGTTGGACTCCCAGACACTAGGAAATGCTATGTGCCCTTCACTTTAGCATTTGCATATTTCTGGTTTGTGCCATAGAAGAACAATCGGTAAACAAAGCCTAGAGTCAGATATGAAGCAGACACAGTAGAAGGAGGAAAACAACAGCAGAGAAGATACAGACAGATCACAACCATGAAGATATGGACCACAACCATGAAGATATGGACCACAACCGTGATGATATGGACCACAACCATGAAGATATGGACCACAACCATGAAGATATGGACCACAACCATGAAGATATGGACCACAACCATGAAGATATGGATCACAACCGTGAAGATATGGACCACAACCGTGAAGATATGGACCACAACCGTGAAGATATGGACCACAACCGTGAAGATATGGACCACAACCATGAAGATATGGACCACAACCATGAAGATATGGACCACAACCATGAAGATATGGACCACAACCGTGATGATATGGACCACAACCATGAAGATATGGATCACAACAGTGAAGATATGGACCACAACCATGAAGATATGGACCACAACCATGAAGATATGGACCACAACCATGAAGATATGGATCACAACAGTGAAGATATGGACCACAACCGTGAAGATATGGACCACAACCATGAAGATATGGACCACAACCATGAAGATATGGACCACAACCGTGAAGATATGGACCACAACCGTGAAGATATGGACCACAACCGTGAAGATATGGACCACAACCGTGAAGATATGGACCACAACCGTGAAGATATGGACCACAACCATGAAGATATGGACCACAACCGTGAAGATATGGACCACAACCATGAAGATATGGATCACAACAGTGAAGATATGGACCACAACCGTGAAGATATAGACCACAACCATGAAGATATGAACCATTAACCGTACTGTTTAAATCACAGCCAGTACTAATGCGCTAACAACTGTTTCCCATAATACATGTACAGACACTAAAGTTAATATACACAGCTAATGCTAATTTTTTACAACTGTTTCCCATAATAAATGTACAGACTAATATTCTCATAACATTCACATATGACACAGTCAGTAATGTTACATGTGTGCACAAAAAACATCACCACTACAACAGTAATGTCCATGACATTTGTAACCTTACAATTAATAACTATCACTAATGTCAGGTAAATTTTATTCAATGCAATATCCCAGATAAAAGACAGTTTTCCTCAATTTATGTAAACGTACAACACTGTATCTCAAAATATAATATTTTTCTTTTAAATTTCCAATATACACTATGACATAAAATAAAAAAGAAACATGGGGGAGGTTTTAAACATCCAACACAATGAAAAATCACATGACAATAACTACGTAATTAACTGTTTCAATGCAGCTAATCTGATGTTTTCTCACATGTGATCACCCTTCAATACTCTTATTATGGCTGGGGAGTTCCTGTAATGTCCATCACATTAATACTTTTTAGGGCTGGGGAGTTCTTCCTCCATCTTAAAAATCATCTACAGACCAGGAGACAAAACACTGAATTAACTTTCAAACATCAACTGCAGGAAACCCATGAAGGACACGTATAGCTATATGCATTCAGTAGTCAGGACCCCCCCCCCCCCCCCCCCATTTCTGCTTGGTCACAAATCCACAATTAAAATGAACAAACATTGTGATGCAACAACAGGCTTTGTTTCAAAGGCTGATGTTACATCACAATGTTTGATGAATGAGATTCATGACTTCTATGGCGGTTAAAGGGGTGATGGGGGTGGGGGGGTAGCTTGGAGGTGATCAGAAACACACTGTGGGGTGTTTTTTTTAAAAAGCAGACTGGCTCCACTCATTCCAATGCCTCCTCACGCTTTGGAATTTATGTTTTCCCTGGCATTACGTGATCGGTCCGTGAACGCAACACAAAGGCACAGATCGGGAGCGGGTTCGCGACGGCATGAGCCGCTGTCACCTCATAATCTTACTGAATATCGCTCATATTTAGGTCAGATGTGAAACTAATTCCGATTTCGCAAGCGCAAACACCAACACACCCCACCCCCTATTCCTCATCATCATCACCACCAACATCCTTCTCCTCTTCCTCCGAGCCCCCCCCCCCCAACCACCACCACCGCCACCGCCACACACACACGGCCTTGGATGGATGGATAAATGGATGAAGAGGGGATGGAGGGGTCAATTTTCAAAAATTCTCGATCAATGCGCACCCAAACACACCACAGCCGTTTAGTGCATCATTACCACCACCACCATCATCATCATCATCATCATAAAAGACCAAAATACCACATCACGCCACACAAAAGCCCTGAACTCAACATTCTGCAGACACGCAAACACAGCAGCCAGTCCTGTCACACACACACACGCGCGCGCACAGACAGAATTCCATGTTTTGGGTGTTTTCATGCACAGATGGGAGGTGTGAGACGAGTGGAATGTGGAAAGTGGAATGACATTGCCTCAGCTTACTGTAAAATAAATTCCCTCGGGTGATGGAGATGGAGATCCTCCTTTTCTTCTTCCTCTGGGTTCCCCTCCTTTCCGACGTGTGATATCTCCCCCCCCCACCACCACCACCACTTCCACGTCCACCACCACCTCCACCAAATAGAAGGAGGGGGGTTAAAAAGGACGAAAAAACCCCCACCAGAAGAATAGATCAGACCATTAAAACCAGGTAAACAGTCATTCCACCTTCTCCCAAAGTATTTGTCCTGCGCCGCGTGGAAATGGAAGAGCAGCCAGCAGCATCATCTACGGCAAAGAGAGAGAGAGAGAGAGAGAGAGAGAGAGAGAGAGAGAGAGAGAGAGAGAGAGAGAGAGAGAGAGAAGCAGCTGTGGAAGGAAATGAGGAAGGAGCGGTCTGTCCGGAGCACTGCGCACAGGAGAAGAAGACAGGGGAGGGGGCAGAGGTGCAGGCTCTCTCTCTCTCTCTTGACTTCACAATATAACCCCCCCGCCCCCCACATAGCCCTCCTTCCCCGCCAGACGGACTGACAGACAGCTCGGTAACCACTGGCAACAGTGACCCCCACTGGTGATGACAGGAAATGCAGAATGATGGAGGTGGTGGTGGTGGGAGGGGGGTACTGTTATAGTGGAAACATTTTTGGTACCTCATATTTTTTTTACTCGGGGACAAAAAAAATTCCACCATTGAAAATAAATAGAAGTAGAAATATATAAATACTTAACTAAATAAATGAATAAATAGAAGAGAAGAGAAGCCTTTATTGTCTGTTCCATATAACCCCCCCCAGAAATTATTCTTTGTCACAGCTGCTACAACACTCCTCACTAAATACTCAGTGCCATAATTAGACATGAATTAAAAATGAAATTAAATTACTTTTTTTCGCATAATTTTGACTTTTTCTAAATATCATTTGACTTATCCTCAAAATTCTGACTTTTTTTAATCATATAATTTTGACTTTTTACCTCATGATTTTGACTGCAATTAATGCGCCTTATAGTCCAGTACACCTTATAGTGTGGAAAATATGGTAATTGAGAAATATTTATTCCACTAATTAAGATGGTAGCTCTTTATATAATCAGTTAATATTGGTTTTAAGCCATTTTATTTGGTTTTACTGGAATTTCCAACTGTGTGTCTGTACTTTTTTGGATCAGCATCTAAAAGATGCATATTAATAATTCATAGTTGAACAGAATAAAAATAAGAAGAAGAAAGAGGGAAGAAAATCTCTTCATCAATACTCACTGAAATGATCCCTAAAAAAGTACTGAGGGAATCCTTTATTTCCAGTGGTGGAAAAAATCATCAATAAATAATTCAAAACAACATTAGACATAAACCATAAAAAAAGTATTTTAAAAATTGTGATTAAAAAAAGAAAAAGAAATTAGCAATTAAAAACTATAAAAATAACTATTAAATCTGATATTAGTGATATTACTGAAATGAGGTGAAATGGTTATTATTTGTGATTGGAAAATCTTTACTTTGTGTTTTTTTTTCAACTATATTTTCTCTTTCTGGTCAGAGGCTGTGGGAATAGAATTTTAATTAGATATTATGTCTTATGTGTATTTTTTAATTTTATCTGAAGCATTTTAAATTGGATTTTCATTGTATATTATGTGTAAGTTTAAATGGCATTTAAATTATATTTAATTGTATTTTTAAATAGCATTTTATTTGTATTTTGAAATATTTTTATTGTACTTTGTGTGTATTTTTAATTGCATTTGATCATATTTCACAGTATTTTTAAATGGTATTTTAATGATATTCATTTGTATTTTTAAATGGCATTTTAGTTGCATTTCATTGTATTTTGAAATAGTATTTGTTACGGCTACTGAGAAGAAACCAGACTAGTTTAGAATGGACATATACACAATGTAGAGGTGCAGGCACAAAACTCATTCCAATAACTTGGACTACAGTGCTGACGTTACAGGTGGATTCTTTGTCCAATGGCAGGACACTAGCCAGGAGAAAGGACTGGGAGCCCCCCCGAGTTACAACAGGGTTCCTGCTCCTTAGGTTTGCCTGTGAGGGAAAGTCCCAAGCATCCCCTGTCCTTAGACCCTCCCCCTGTCCTTAGACCCTCCCCCTGTCCTTAGACCCTCCTTCTCGGCAAGAAAAAACTTCCAAACCCAGTGGGAAAAAGAAGAAATGTTGAGGAGAACCACATTGAAGGACAGATCCACTCCCATGGACGGACAGACTATAGATGAACGTCCATTTATAAATGCAGGAAGGGGGGCTGGTCCAGACAGGCAGAGGCCGGGGTCACAGGTCGGCACAGGCGAGATACTGCAGATCCTGTCGTCCATGGCTCCCGTGCAGACACTGTCATAATTAAGACTTCCTCAGCTGACAAGTCCGAACACACTGTCTGCATTTTTCCAGTTAGTTTGGATTGTAACAGAATAGCCCGTGCCTCCTACAGCCATTGCAACACCACAGCAATTTGTTCAAATGCGCCAAAGTAGGCTTCCACTTCACTTTCCTGGAATATCGGAACCAAAGTAACATTTTTGCTCACATTAAATGAAGCGATGCCTGTTGAAGACTTAGCTGGAGAGATACCTGTAGCTACCTGCAGCTCCAACTGGCATGTCCTTATGCTGGTCTCAGCTTCCAATTCAAATTTCTTCATTTTAATTTGAACTCATGTTTCTCTCGTCTTTCTTGAGCCTATATTCAAAGACAGGCTATCTTAACTTTTACTCTAGCAGCTGAACTAGCAACTGAGTCAGAGGACATCTCTTGCTCAACCAGAGGAGTAGTGAGAGGCTTAACCTCTGGTCCTCTCTCTGAAGCCAGGGTAAGAGCAACAGGTTCTGGTCTGCCCCCCACATGGGGAGCAGAAAAGCTCACATCTCTAAGTACCTCTAATTTTGTTCTAACAGGAGAAGACACCGCTACTACAACTTCACTAGGTTCAACAGGCCGAACACCCTTTTTGGTGTGAGCATCAGTAATGAGAGACTTCAAATCAGTTTTACGGGGAGCCATAGAAACATCAACACTATAATGTCTAGCAATTGCATATAATTATACCTTCTTGCATAGGTCACGCTGTCTTAGGGTAGGATTATTCACAAACTTATGCAGGTGAAGATCTGCCATGTTTTTTTTTCACCTTTAAAACTCAATGAACACCAAACAAAATAGAGTGTAAACAGGGCTGGCCCAAGCTTTACTGGGGCCCTAAGCGATATTTCATTTGCCCCCCCCCCCCCCATACCAGTCTCCTCAGCATCCGAAGCTTTCATCGTATAGGCTACACACTATGTGTACAAAACATATCCACTACCATTACCATCATTTATAAAGTGCTTAAAATATGCCATTGTCATCCTGACTCTTTAAACTTTACTTATGAAGCAAACTCGCATCATATGAATGTGTTCATTGAATTATTTTCACTATTTGTAAAATCAGCAACAACACAATGAATTTCAAAGTCGAACAGTTTAATTTTGCTTCTTTTTAAAATGCAAAAGAGATGTGCAAAATGTCTCACAACAAATGTAAACCAAGTGACAAAATAGAAAATACAAATAATAAATAAGACAAATAAAAATAAATAATAATAAATAATAATAAGAATAACAAATGAGATTACTAATATTAATAACAACACATTTGTGTGTGTTTGGCTAAAATGCTCTCAACTGACCAAATTGTACTATTTTATTACTAATTTATTAATTAATTGTTGTACAAACCTGAAATTTTACACAGTAAATGTTCACAGATGGACAGATTCATAATTTACAGTGTCACAGTGAAATGACATCTTGTGGGTCTGAGTTGACTTAAAAATTTTATTTTCAACCTAGGTGGATTTTTCCCCCTTTTTCTGCTTTGTCTTTGTTAACAAATATATAATTTGAGATGATATGAGTTGATTTACAAACTTTGAGGTGATATCTACACACAGGTGAAGTTTCATGACTGTGGTCTTTGTGGATGCAGAGCAATAGATGTTTTAATTTGGGCAAATATTTAAGGCAGAATTTACCTTTAAACCCCCACAGGGTGGAAGTGGTTCTGAATGAATATTCAATATAATGATATTTTAAAGTAAACTGAAGAAAAGAGAATAACAGCCCTGTAAACTGACCTGGAACAGCATCTGGTGTTGTTGGTGACTGCTCCTCTGTCTGGTTATGTTCTGGTACTGGTACCAGCTGAACTGCCTGATGTGCTGGTGTTGGTACCTGCTGAACTGCCTGATGTTCTGGTGTTGGTACCTGCTGAACTGCCTGATGTTCTGGTGTTGGTACCCCGCTGAACTGCCTGATGTTCTGCTGACTGTTCCTCTCACAGGTACTGGTACCTGCTCATGTTCAGTTGCTCATGATCCTAGTGAAGATGAACCTGTTGGAGTGAATACATATACCTTCATTAAGCTCATTCTATATGTTTGTTTTATTGTTTTATTTGAAATTACAACCAAACTACATCATTACTCACCTGCTGCATCATCATCAACTGAGGAGTTGATTTGAGGTGAAGGAGATTTTGCTGCGAGAAACTTCATCAATGTCCTTGTAAAATATTACACAAGTATGTCAGAGACCAAAGTAATGACTTAACTTTACTATAATTCACACAAAGAAGGAATAGACAATTTTCTCTGACAGTCACATTGTATAAATAACAAGTAATTAATAAAACAATAATTTTAAGGAGATAGTACTAATACTAGTACAATATAGTACTAATACTAGTACAATATAGTAACTAATATAGTACAATATTGATTTTAAATAGTGAAAAACAACACCCATAGTAATTTAATTAACTTTAGGTCTGGTTAATATTCCTTCAAATGTCTGCATGTCTAACCATAGGTAGTTGGTGCACTTTCCATAGATTGCTAAATAGCTATCTAGCTACCTCGGCAAAGGCTTGCCGATTGATGACAAAATACTGTCATGTTGAACATGCAAAAATGCCAACCTACCTTTGTCTTGGTGTTTTTATCCTCTTCCAGCTTCTTCTTTTTTCTGCGCCAGACGGATAATTTTTGAGACATGACAGTCGGAGAATTGAAAATGCCCGATGGGCCAATCCGTCTGGCTCTGGATTGGTTGCGCATGCGCACTGGGCAGTACTCAATATACGTTTAACACCGCGCACCTTAAGTGGCCGTAATAACGTTCCACGACCACCAGGTGGCAGTGCAGCGCTGCGGATCGCTTTCAGTGCTTCAGCACGTGCTGTGTTGAGCTGTGTTGAACCCCTCACGGGGCCCCCCAGTGTGTTTGGGCCCTAGGCGGTCGCATATTTCGCAAAGCGGTTAGACCGGCCGTGAGTTTAAACCACACACACAGCAGCTAACAACACACAACCAACTCTCCCTGAGGCCTGTTTTAAACACACATATCAAGCCTTTAAAACCAACCTCTTCATAACCTGCCTATTATAGACTACACCTGTCTATCTTCAGGAGCTTGCTGGGCTTGAGACGACTTTAAAGGCCAAACCTCAGTGGCTGAAACCCTGAAATACCTACCTTCCCCCTGCCAGAGATCAAAATCCCCACCCAGGACTTGCTCCCAAACAAAAAAAAGGCAAAATAACAAATGAGGGCCCGAAGTATGAGTAAGTCAGCTGGACACTCCCCTGACTGAGGAAGCTGTTTGAACAACAAAAGGCAAGACACCAAAAACAGGACACCCAAAATTCAGGTCCCACCATAAATAAGTCAATAAATCACTTAATTTAACAATTGGTCAACAGGACTCCCTTAACTAAGATCCTGGACTGTTCTATAACTAAAATACAGCTGCTTATTTGTTCGTTCAAAAAAAAAATTAAAAAAAGAAAAAAGTTTTTAATAAAAATAATAATTTTCTTGGTTTAAAATGTGTCATTAATTCATCTTATTATAATATTTATCGTAGACGATTTTGGTGAAATCATCCACTGCTCTTTTTTTGGTCGGCGCTAGATCATATATGGAACCAAAAAGGTGGTATGGTTCACTGTTGTTTTCATTAGCACTGTCGATGATAATCTTGGCGTTTAATGAATTTCCATGATTATTTACGAAGCGTATCAACGGGCGCTATGTTGGATTCTGTTATTTCCGTCCCAATTCCATATATGATCTAGTTTCGAAATTATTTTTTTCCCGTGCTGTCCTTAAACGCACCATCATCCCCTCGTGCTGCCCTGCGCTCTCTCCTCTCATCCTTTTGTGTCTTTCGTCCAATCAAGGCTCAGCTTTAGCTTCCCGGTTCCTGATTAGTCGCTTAGGGGGAAGATGCGTCGTCCATGGAGCACAGAGCAGATTTTCACGTCCCGCAGATGTGACTGATTCACGCACATTCACCTTCATTTATGTCCACCCCTCGTGGAATGCGGAGTTAAACGTCACTTGTGCTACCCACAGGACGGCTTCCGGTTCGGCTCCGGTCCACTTGCGCTCGTGTTGGTCCGTGTGAGGGACGTCGGGCCCGTGGCTCTGCTCTGGAGGTGAAGTCACTCCCTGGGTCTTCATTGGAGGTAGGACACCCACGGAACACCGGTGGAATCCGGTCACATTCAGGCTTTGAAGACGGACTTCAGTCCGCTCATTAACCGGACTATTTGTATATTCAGATTTTATATATTAAAAAACCGGACTAAATGGGGGCGGAGTCTCAGGCAGTGTTTGTAATATTTTGGCCAGCAGGGGCGTTGCTAGGGTTTCTTGGGGCTTGGGGTTGGACATCCCTGGTCCCCCACAATCTGTGAATGCTGCAAAATTTTTTGCCTAATTTCAGGAAGATTTGAAGTGAAAACTGATTTTTGGAAAAAAATTATGAGTTCATTTGTGGGTGGCACTGTGACACAGTGGTTAGCTTTAGCATTAGCACGGTGGTGCAATGGTTAGCATTAGCACAGTGGTTAGCACTTGTGCCTCACATACAGAAGGATCCTGGTTTGCTTCTCACAGCAGGCCTTTCTGGGTGGAGTAAGGGTTGGCCAATATTTGAGCTTTTTAACTGTATTGGCATTGACCATTTCGCATGTGATTTCACCGATTCAGTGTTTTCACTGCTATCACCTGGAAGTTGGAATTGGAATGATAAGAAATTTAGTTAAAAACTGAAACACCATTCCTTAAAAAATATAGTCATGTCATGCACCGTTAGAAAGATGAGAATATAACAAATCATTTAAGACCAGTCACCAATCAAATGAGTGCTCACAGACAGAAACATAACAGCTGTTAGCTCAGTTAGCCTCTCAGCTGTTAGCTCAGTTAGCCAATTATCTGTGGTTATGACATATGAAGTCTGTTTTCTTCTAAACCACATACTTTAGTCACAATGTTGATGTACACTTCCAAACATTTAACATAGTGTAATGAATAACAACACAATCGCTAACTTCTCCAGTCGTCAAGATTATTATTTATTTTTACATTGTTGTATTGTTTACACTTTCAATATTTTAGGAGAGTTATTTTCACTAAATAATCATTATGCAGTGTGGTCTGTGTACAATATGCTACTTGTTCGTAACTTTAATTATTTAAATATAAAAGCACCAAGACACTTTTTATTTTTGCAAAAAATACAAAGATTGTTTGTTTTTTATTTTGGACATGACTTGATTATTAGAGTGGGTCAAAGGTCATACAATGCACAATTCTGGATAAATTTTTACGTAGTTTTTTGTTTTGCATTGCTCTTTACACAATACTGAATTTAAAGTGAAAATAATTGTCCTCAAATAATTAAAGTGTAAAGAGCAATACAAAAGAAAAAAACTATCTAAAAATATGTCAAGAATTGTGCACTGTATGACCTTTGACCCACTTTCTCGGCAGGCATCTCCCTCCTTTTTGTCACAGGTGTTGCTGAGTGAATGATGTACGAGCGATGTCTGATGTTGAGGCCACGTATGCGGACTTCATCGCCTCCGGTCGGACGGGACGAAGGAACGCCATGCACGACATCCTGCAGAGTCCCACCGACCCCGAAGGACGAGAACTGTCCCTCACCCTGTCACTGTCGCAACTGCACATCAACGCTGGAGAGGGAGGTAAATGCCATTTTCCACTCACTGCTCGCTGTGCTGTCAGATGTATATGCGCAAAACCTTACCGATATTTACCAAAAAAACACAAGTGCACAAGTAATGTGGATTTTTCCATTAAATCACAAATGTAGCGATTTGTTTAGTATTGCGATACCATGATCCACTAATGTGAACAATATATGTCAATTAGGACTGTCGGTTCAATACCTTAATTATAGATTGATTAATTATGCTGCAAATCAATGCATTATGAAAATTAACGGCATTAGTTATTAGGCCTAGTACATAGTTGACGCATGTAAGTTGTGTGAGCGACATATGTGAGCAACGTGCAGAGACAGAATCAGGACCAGCTATTCCAATTTTTTGGAAGGAAGGAATGGAAACCTGGCATGGGCTTCAAAATAGTGTAATGACCTTTGACCTCGAGTTGACCTTCAGATGTCAAATTCAAGGTCACACGAGTTTAAATGGTCGTAACTCCAAAAACAGTGGCGATAAGTACTCAGTTACTATTGTTGACAGATAGGAAACTACATGTATACTACAACTTAGTACCACGACCTTTGACCTTGAGTGAAAGGTCAAACCCACAGTCAAAGTCTGTTAAGAGCTCAAACGTTAGTGAGGGGGCGGGGTTTATTGTGTCTTATAGTTTTATGGATGCTCTGTGTGTTTGGTTTCAGATGGAGACGACACTGAGGACAGCCAGAGCTCCTCCTCTGCCCAGAGGGAGGCAGAGCAAAGGAACAGTTAATCTGACGCATGCTCCTGCCAACGGCGGTGGCGTAAAGCCCCCCAAAAAGAAGCAAAGGCCTGAGACTGGAGGCTAGCTGTGGCGCACTGCAGCTCAAGGCACTGACTGTACAATAATCCACCGTAGGGTCAGTGTGCTGCCATTCATTCCTCTGACGCCCAGGAGAACCTCACTGTGGACCGCAGAAGGGGGCGGGGTCTAATTGTTCCTGTGAAGTGGATTTTACGTTCAGTCTTAGCTACTAAACACACACGGAGACGAGGACAGACAAAAAACTGTGAGTTTTAGTGGTAGTAGTGTGGGTAATTAGTGTGAACAGTGGGCAGGGCTAGTGTAGTGGGTGGCAGTGGGAGGAGCCTGTGTGTAGAAGCAGTGATACTCAGAGATTCTACAGCCATTTTATGGCTTGTGCTTCCGTGAAAGCGACAAAACTGTAGAACAGAGACTCAAACCTGCTGCCATGGGGATGAATTTACTAAGCGTAAAAATTCCACAAACAAAAAGATGTGGAACTTATTTTAGTTCAGGTTCCATATGTGACCCTCCAGCATAAAACCACTCAGAAGTCACACAGTAGTATTTCTAGCTATAGCCCCCAAAACAGCGGTACCTCTACTCACCAAATTATTCCAGAAGTGTTTTCGTACCGTAAATTTTTTGTAAATAGTTGCATTTTATATGTAAAAGGTCTGATTGGTTCCAAGGCTCCCAATACTACGCCCTAAACCCCCAATACTGTGCCCTAAACCCCCAATACTATCCCCAAACCCCTAATACTACCCCAATACGAATTCACAGTATTTATTTGCAAAGAGACAAAAAGGGTGACCCACGGAAGCTATTGCAAGCTTATTAGGAAGGGGCCCAGGACAAAACATTTAAACTATAAAACAAAGCATATACATACATACATACATACATACATACATACATACATACATACATACATACATACATACATGCATAAATACATACATACAAACATACATACAAACATACATACATGCATACATGCATACATACATACATGCATACATACATACATACATGCATAAATACATACATGCATAAATACATACATACATACATACATACATACATACATACATACATACATACATACATACATACATACATACATACATACAAAAACATAGATACATACTTACATACATACATAAATACAAAACATAGATAAGTACATGAATATATTCATGGATACATACTTATAAATATGAACACAGGAGATTATTTTTTAAATTCTTTTTAAACATGTGGAGGGAGTTGGCAGCTTTTAGACTAGGGTCTAGCTTGTTCCACATCTGTGGACCATGACACACCACACTGAGGCTGGTAGTTGCAAGTCTTCTTTTTTTTTTTTTACCAATGTTAATATGTTTATTTCTTGTGCTGTGTGCATGTGACCTGGAGGTGACTGGAACAAGCTCTGAGAGTTTTATGTTTAACTTGTCGATTACTCTGCGTTATGGTAGATGTTGAATTCAGGAAGCTTCAGTAGTTTGTAACACATGAAGAATGGATTAGTGGGGACATTGAAGTCAGACCAGGAAATGATGCGTATGATTTTCTTTTGTAGAACTAATAGTTTTTTTTGTGTGGCAGGGAAATGTATGACACCAAACAATATTACAGTCGTTTAAAAGAGGTTCAAATAAGGTTTATACAGAGTGACTAATGTTGCAGTAGGAAGAAAATGTCTAAGTTTAGCAAATAGACCAACATATTTTGATAATTTTCTGATGAGTGAGTCAATATGATATTTAAAATTCAGAAATTCATCTATATATATATATATATACATTATATACCCAAGAATTTAGTTGAGCTTACAATGGTAATTGTCTGTCCATTAATTACAAGCTAAATGTGCACAGCTGGTTTGTGGTTATTACGGAAGATGATATCATTGGTTTTGCTAATGTTTAAAGACAGCTGGTTACATTTGAACCATTTGTCTATTTTCTTGATCTCAAGATGTAGGTTTTGTTCAAGATGTTGTGGATTGTTATGAGCAAAAAATGAATTAATGTCATCTGCAAATAATACTTAATGGAATAGGTTCAAAGAGTTAACAAAATCGTTTATAAAAATTATGAAACGTAACGGTCCTAATATGGAGCCCTGTGGCACTCCATAATGAATGTATTTAGTTGATGATTTATGTTTTGGATTAAAACATACTGCTCCCTACCATGTAAATAACGAAAAAAAAAAATTCAAAACCAGACCCCTGACACCATAATGCTGAAGCTTCCCATTTAGGATGTCAAGATAAACAGTGTCAAAAGCTTTGGATAAATCCAGAAAGACCCCAGCTCCATAATCACCATTATCAAATCAAATCAAATTTTATTTATATAGCACTCTTCATACAAAAAATGTAACAAAGTGCTCTACAGCATTAAAAACATTAAAAACAAGTACCCATCCCTCCCACCATATATTTGCAGAGCACATATACGCACATCAACACACCTACTCATACATGCACACGCATACATGCACACACGCCCACACACTCAGTTTCGAATATAGGAGACATGACCTGTCACTGAGCATCATGGAAACGTCTACCCTGGGGTCCTCCACACTGGGTGGGTCCCCAGGCCATGACCACTCGGGGCGCTGGCACACAGACCCCCGACACCGACAAACAGGGAGAGCCCCCCCACCAAGGTGAAGAGCCCCCCAACCAGCCGGGCCGAGGGAACCCGCGGGCAGTACCCCCAGCAGTGGGCCAGATACAACCCCCAGTGTGGAGGACCCCCCTGAGGAAACACTGGAGTTAAAACCTAAAAGTTTTAAGCTAAGAAATGCAGTAAAAAACCTAAAACATAAATAAGAGGCTAAGAGAGTAAAACACATAAAACAACAAGAACATAATTTTTTTTAAAGTTAGTTAAAAGCCAGAGTAAAGAGGTGAGTTTTTAACCCTCTTTTAAAAGCATCGACAGTCTCTGCAGCCCTGAGACTCTCCGGCAGGCTGTTCCACAGGTGGGGGCCATAGTGGCTAAATGCCGCCTTGCCGTGGGTCTCAGTCTTGGCTCGGGGGACAATTAAGAGGCCACTGCCGGAGGACCTCAGGGTCCGCGAGGGTCGATACGTCAAAAGCACGTCAGATAAATAAGAAGGCGCAAGGCCGTTAAGACATTTAAAAACTAATAAAAGAACCTATCAATGGTGTCATTGATTTTTTCCATAAGGTCAAGTATTGCCATACAAGTGGTGTTATTCTTCCTGAAGCCATACTGAGCAGGTACGATGATATTCAGTTTATTTAGGTAAGTACTAAGTCTATTGTAGACAACCCGCTCCAAGATTTTTGCAAAAGTCAGCAGGATGGATATTGGGCGGTAATTACTTCATTTTTTTCACCAGACTTATATAAGGGCAGGACTTTGGCTATTTTTGCCATCTGAGGAACAGTTCCAATGGAAAGTGAAAGATTGATGCCAAAAACAAGTGGGTCTACGACTGCATTTATACCTTTTAGAATTCTGTTGGACATTTCATCTGCTGCTGAATTTGAGTTTTTCAAACCATTGACCCTTCATACCTATCTGTAGGTCTCAGGAAAAATTAACATGGGTAGCTACCTGACAGATATTTGTCAAATGAGATACTATTAAGGTTGACTAATTTTTTTACTTGATAAATTTTGCCCAATGGAAATGAAGTTGTCATTACATTTATTTGCTAAAGAGGAATTTATATCAGCTTTGTTGGTTATGGATGGTTTTGGCTGGTACTGGCCAATTCAGGGAACACTTGGAGGTTTTGGACCCTATTTAAAATGGTGTTCAGGAACTTCCAGGGTTTTTTCTAGTCTCCCTGAGAAGCTTTGACAATATCGGAGTAGTATTTGGTTTTACTTTTCCTTATAATGTGCTTAAGTTGATTCCTATATTTTGTATATTTAATTTGAATTTGAATTTAATATCCCTTTGGTGAGCCAGGTGTTTTTGATAGTGGAATTACTTTTAACAGTCCTCTCAGGGATGACTTGCCGTATAGATTTCGTTACTTCTTGTGTCAACATATCATATGCAATGTTTACATCGGTACACTCGTAGACTTTATTCCATGCTTTGGCTTGTAGCTCCTCACTCAGATGATATAGAGTGCTATTATTGACTATTCGAAATTTAAATTTGCATTGTGAGGGTAAGGTCCTAGCAGATAAAACATGAAACATAACAATGGGAAAATGGTCTGTTATGTCAGAGTTTATAAGCTCTGACTGATACTAGTGAGGATATTATCAATGATTGATTTGGTTGATTTAGTCATTCTTGTAAAAGTGTTAATAGTTGGCAAAAAAGAGGAAGAATGTAACGTGTTCATGAAATTCACCTTGGTTGCAGTATCTTTTGAGAGATCCACATTATAATCTCCCATAAGAATTTTTTTTTCTTTTAGAATTAAAGAGATATAGAATTTCCTCTAATTCAGCTCTGAAGGCTTCAAAATCAGCATCAGGAGGTCGGTAGATAACACCTACAACAAATTTCTGGCAACTATTTTAAAAAAGTGATTAAAAATTATTATGGTCTCTTTCAACGTCCTCACAAACCTTTACACTAAGGTCGGTGGACACATGTAGGCACATGCCACCTCCTGTTCTAGTGACAATACTACCCCTAAACCCCCAATACTGCCCCCTACACCCCAATACTACCGCCCAAACCCCAATACTACACGGAAACCCACAATACCACCCACTAAACCCTTTAAAAATTATACAAGTATACACGGTTAGTATAAATGTGTGTTTTCAGTTTTATAAACAGTATATTTTAGATGGAATGTATTGGTGTCAGTGGGTAAATGTGTTTTCACTGACTGAACATTAAACATTAAACCATTAAATGAACCAGACATGTGGATAATTTTCATACCAGACATGTGGGTCATTTTCATACTAGTCATGTGGGTCATTTTCATATGATTGGGTTTGTTTTAATTGTCACCTTCACCTTCAGTGGTATTTGTTGAACCCTCACCTCCACCCTCCATCATCAGATCAGTGAACAGATGTTTTTTCAGCCACTGTATCTCCTTCAGTTTCTTTCTTCTTTAGATAGATAGATAGATAGATAGATAGATAGATAGATAGATAGATAGATAGATAGATACATTATTGATCTCCAAGGAGAAATTTACAGCACCATCAGCTCAAAAAGTTGAAACCTAAGGGCATGCAAGTCGAATAAAATACAATTAGCAGAAATTATTTAAGTAATAAAAATAAAATCAAGTACTACAAGCTGAAAAATAAAAACAAAACAGGAGGTAGTGATGGTAGGGGGAACAAAGTGAGTAAAGACATGACCATGGTGTTCTAAAACCAACACCTGGCAGTTGACTGTACGGCATGAAAGTTAAAGTGTAAACAGTGCAGTGTTACTGTGCAGTGTCCATACGTCTGTTAAGTGTAGTTTATTCAAAGCAGTAACGGTTTCTCCATCTGGTCATTTAGTGATGACCTCTGACCTCTTTTTTCATATCACACAGATGCCTTTGGAAGGGCTCGCTGCTTTTAATTAATCCTTCTGCTTCAACATTGTACCGATAGACAGGTTTCTGTCTTATTCCTTTACGATATCACTGAACCACTTTCATTTTCATCAGAATCCATTTTTCTTTGGGCTCATGATGAATAATGAATATGTACTGTAATAAAGTTTCAATGAACACACTGGGAAAAAGTCACCAAACAACAGTGACTCTGTGATGAATGAGGGTCAAAGGTCACCAAAAGCATCATGGGTAGCTCTCTCATAGCCAATGGGATGAAACGTACAGTACATACGTGACGTATTTATGTACAGTAATGTACATAATATTTATATCTCGGGGGTTTCAGTTTCCTTTCGTGAATAGAATTTTCTTTTGTATTCAGAGATGAAAAATGGGGCTCAAGGAGGTTTTTCGTTACTTGGATTATTCATTAGCTGGGTCTTTGGTAAGTAGAGGTACCGCTGTACGTTATATGGGTCAAAATGATTTAATTTGAAGTTTATTGATAAAATCCCAGTAAAATGTCTCCTGAACACTTGTAACTATGATATTTTTTTTAAATTCCTAGAGTAAGTGCTTCAAATCATGTCTTTTAGGAAGAAAAACAACTGACTGTGACAGTAATTAAGTCGAAAACAAAGAAAAATCGACTCCAAACACGACTTTCCTTGGCGCTGGCGTTAGGTATTTCCCTGTCATGTTTGGTACCGTTGGAAAGATGGGGATTCCCTCTAGACAACCCTTAAATAGAAATCTACAGAATTATAGATTTGAACCAATGGGAGGCCTCAGAACAAAGCCTTCTGCACTAAACTAAAGCCCTTGTTGCTATGGCGATGTTGAAAAACAACCTCTGATTGGTTGAATTAGTGTCACACAAACATTTTTAATAAATAAATAAAGATAAAGATAAATATAAAATCAGAATTTATTAAATTTGACCCAAGTGACTGGTTTTGTGCTAGAGGGTCACACAGCATCATTTTATGTTTTCATATTTTATTTTTCTGTAGTTTTTTGCAATTCTTCTGAATGAAAAGTGTTATAAATGCAATTTATTATTATTATCACCATCATCATCATTATTATTATCATTATCATCATTATTATTACTATTATCATTGTCATCATTATCATCATCATCATCATTATTATTATTATCATTGCATACAGACCAATATGATTGGTAAAATAATAGCATAAAATAAAAAAAAATAGTGATTGTATTTTTTTTTCAATTTGTGAAAAAAAGACAAATGGCATTTTTTATTTTAGTAACTTGGGCTGAATCTCATTTCACCCCTTCCCTTCCATTTTGTGCTTTCACATCTAGGGGTATGGGTAAAGGGTTAGGGGTAAAGGGCTTCGTACTCCTTCAAACACAGATTTTCTAACTCTAACCTCCAAATGGAGGGGTACGAGAAATTTCCCAGAATACAATGAGAATCCACCATGGTTCTATTCAGAAAGAAGGTTGTTGGTTCTATTCCCACACCAGACCTTTCTGTGGAGTTTACATGTTCTCCTCGTGTCTGTGTGGGTTTTCTCCAGGTTCCTCTCACCATCCAAACACATGCACTGATAGGTTAATTGGTTAACTGGTTAATTAATCTAAATCTTAATCTAAATCACCCATACGTGTGAATGTGACAGTGATTGTCTATATATGTTCAGTCCTGAGATGAACTGGAGACTCATACAGGGTGAACTCTGACCCCGCCTTCACCTGCTGGAGCTGGATTAGACCCCCAGTGACCCCTGTGACCCTAGTGAGGATGAAGCGGGTTCAGATGATGAGACACTGCAAATCATTTTAAAAATGTCGGCATCTACAACAGAAGTACACAAATAGAAGGTTGAAGGTTAGGCTGAAGGTTTAGTGCGACCTTTGACCTTCATTGCATACACCCTGAAAATTTAATCAAAATCCATTCATCAGTATTTGAGTTTTCCTGACCCCCCCCCCCCCCCCCCCCCCCCGATCACCAAAATCTAATCATTTCCAGATCTCCCCATTACCAACCTACCCTGAAAATTTCATCAAGATCCATCCATAACTTTTTGAGTTATCTTGCTAACAGATAGATAGACGGAAAGACAGTAGTGTTGCCACACGTCCCAGATTTTCATGGTCTGTCTCAGAAAAATAAATTTTTTTTATACATGGCCAAAACCAGAGACCGCAACTAACCTGATTACATCTGTTCTGGCTGCATTTCATGAAACTTCATACGAGGGGGCGTTCCTCTTTCCTCACACTGTATCAGATGGGGCGAGTCAGGACTCAGGTTAAACAAACTGCTCAGCATCTCGGATCAATAGGTAGATTAAATTGTAGCGTGTCTACGTACAATAATGACAGAGCAATTTTTCATGTTAGAATGTGTTGTTGCTTGACTCAGTCAGTGGTGGGCGGGTTTATTTGGAATGGTGAGGAGAAGAAAGAGAGAGAAAGACAAGAAGGTACGTGGAGAAAATGGAAAGAGTAAAATGGTAGAATGGTGATGGGTGGACAGACAGATGAGGGTCACTCAGGAGGAGCAGGGGATGACAGGCCAGTAAAAAATGTAAAAGACTGACACGCTTCAACACTGACTGGTTAAAACAGGACAAGTACGCTACGTTGCTAAGACCATGTCCAGCTGAGACATTTTATGCTAGCTGTTCACTTTGGCCACAGAACTTTCTGGTGAAACATGAAGACACAACTGCCTTAGATGACCCCACCAAATAAAAAAAACATGTCCATCGAATACTGAGCTGACAACAAACCAAGTGTTACATTCAGGTGTTCTTAACGACAGTGGAAAAATAGGTTCTTTATCAAACTATAATAATTTAACTATACTAATTATTTTCCCCTTACTGTACATGTGTGCTCTCTACTGCCCCCATGTGTCCAAGACAAAAACTACTGGAAATAATAAATGTCTGCTCTGTTGTATATTGTATAGATGCTATTGATTCTAATTGGGTTTGGCTTGATTGTTTATTTCATATTTATTTGTTTTCCTCTTTTTTCCGTCAGTGTCAGCTGTAATCTTAAAATTACTTTAAAAAAATGTAAAATTTGTTTATCTAAAGATGAGGAAAAAACTGAGACAAGAAAAATGACAACTGGACAGCTCCACACAGAGTTGAAAAGTAATTATTAATCTTTTATTTGAATTGTTTGTTGATTTATTTGTTTTTTTTTTCTGGGTTAGATGTGCAAAGAGTTGCATTGCTTCTGACCAAAAGACCGATTGGATGGTCAAAATGTCCAGGATTTTTGTCAGACACAGTTGGAAACCCTTACGGACAGACTGTCAAAAATAGAACCTTGTTGGACCTCTCTTCATTGGAAGGGTTACGGTTAGTGACAGTTAAAGTAATAAACATGAACAAATACCTGATGTTTAGCTCTTTTACTTTTTCCTCTCCTTTCTTTTTTTAAATTATCTCTCCTTCATTTTCTCATCTTTTGTTTTCTGCTTCCTTTTCTCTTACTTTCCCTCTTTTCTTTGTTCCTCATTTTTTTCCCTTTCACTTTTGTTTTCTGATCTTTTTTCTCTTATTTTTCCCTGATTTTTACTTCACCTGTCCGTAAATCACATCAGAGAATAAAGAATATAGAGGGGAAAAAAAACAAATATCATTTTATATCATGAATCGACAACTGTGGATTTTTTTCTTGTTCTTCCTGGAAAGTCCATCAAAAGTAATCGGAGAAACACAACCATTAAAAAAAAATATATATAATCAAATTCTCATTTAGTCAGGACTTGGACTGTTGATTCTCATGTGTTTTCAGATCACTGTGTAAAACCCAGCATGTGGACAGGTGCATGGGACTGTCCCAACTTCTACAAACCTATTTTATACTGAGGTTCCACACATGAAAAACAAATAAACACTCGGAAATAAAAGTAAAAGTGTAGTTTCCTGTGTTGTTGTAATTATGTGACTTCACCAGCAGGGGTCACTGTTGGAAAATAATTACATTTAGTTTAACAGAAGTTAAAACTATTAAAATGTACTGAATTGAAACCAGTACAAATCAGTTGAACACACTTCCACTGATCACCAACAGTTGTAAAGGTATTTTTTTTAAATATAAAACAATGGGATACTGTGGTGTTTTCCTTGACTTTTCCTACTTTCTTAGTGAATTCTATGGTTTTATGTGTTTATAGCAGGGTATTCTGACAAAGTTCTTCAGTGTTTATGAGTGTGCAGGTGTAAAAAGGACTGTTTGTTAATGTTTCTGTGTGCGTCTGCGTGTTGCTGATTATGCAAATAATCATTAGACAATTGTACCAGGAAGTTTAGATCAGAAAGGAAAATCCCCCACCAGTTTTTCGAAGTTCCTCATTCTGGAGGCTGAGTGTAACAGTCCAAACTGTCCGTCTGTCAGCAATCTGATGAAACAAACATAAAACAACACTGAGGAATCTGCTCTGTAGTGAAAGAACGGTTCTTTTGACCTGGAATAGATCCAGCACCTGAACACAGGTGAGAACAATGACAATCGATTCAATAATTTAAAACAAACATGTGGATGTGTTGTCGTGGAGTCAGAAGGACATGAAATCTAATGAGTTACGAGTTCATTTACTGGGTTTGTTTCTTTCAAATGCTCCAGATGTATGTACATTTATGAACTACTTTGGGTTATTTACACTGTATAAATTTAAATCTGACCTTAAGTGGATTAGTGTCATTTTTAGTCCAAATATGTGATCATAGTTGAAATCAGACAAAATCACCTACAGATAGAAAAACTGATTTATTGAAAATAGATCTGGAACTAATCTGATTAAATTAATCTGATGAAGATCATTTTACATACTTACATTGGCTGATTTATTTTCCTTAAATTGAGTGTGTGTGTGTGTGTGTGTGGGGGGGGGGTGTTAACAGAACTTAATAAAAAATAAAAAAATTATATTTAAAATATCTTTAAGCAAAAAATGTTGAAATAAGCAAAATAAATAATGTCTTAATATATGAGTGTCTATTGTATAGTGTTCTACACATTACACAGTAGTAGTACACAGTAAAGAGTACTAGTACACAGTACACTTTATTTTTATTTATTTAACCAGGGACGTCATTAAACACAGATTCTTATTTACAATGACAGCCTGTTCAATTTAGGGTAAAGGGCTGAAAACTAAAAACAAGACAAATATTTCACATACACAGTACTACTACACAGCACACAGTACTAGTAATAATGGGGTTTTTTTTGGGACTGGCTCATACATTTATATTATGTCTTATAACTTCATGTAGTGTTGTGAGGTCATATGAACTTTAACCTTTGAACCAACAGGTGCATTTGTTAATAAAAATATATGTAGTTTGATTTTTTTAAAATCCTCATAATCGTTTATTTTCCATCAGGGTCAAAGGTCATTTTCAGGATCATATCACAATGACTTTGAATTAATTTTCTCGTAACTAAATATTTTCAATATTATTTAATTCTTATTACAAAAAGGGAAAATCACAACTATTTATCCCAACTTTTACTTCCTCCCACAACAAAAGCCTAAAAAGCGCCACAACTTTCTTTACAATTTTTCATAAAAGTTCATGAAACATCAGGTATTTTAGGACAAAATAATTTTAAAGAAAGACCTGAGAAATACTGGAGGGACTGATTAAATTGTTTAAACTGTTTAAACTGTTTAAACTGAATAAACTGATTGACACTTTTAAATCGCTTTTAAAACTTATCTATTTAAAATTGATTTTAAAGGGACAGTTTAGTATTTTTCAGATGAATGTGTTTGTCATCAGTGTCTTTACTCTGGTGCACCCACAGTGACTTACCCCCCACAGTGTCCTGTGAGCCCAGTTCTGGTCCAGTTTTGGCCAAAGCCAAAGTAGTCCCGGCAGGTTTCCTGGGGTCAACAAAATAAAACATGTTTCTTCTTAGAACAGTATGTGTTGGAATGAGTGATTTATTTACATAACAAAACCATCATGGAACAAAAATATGAATATTTTGAAGCTACTTTCTCTCAATAGCGATCAATGCACTAGCATTGTCACTGCTAACAGCTGTGCACCTGCACGTAGTAGCCGCTAACACTGCTAACAGGTAACACTGTTAACAGCTAAAACTGCTAACAGATAACACAGCTAACACTAACAGCTGTGCACCTGCACGTAGTAGCCGCCAACACTGCTAACAGCTAACACTGGTAACAGGTAACACTGTTAACAGCTAAAACTACTAACATATAACACAGCTAACACTGCCCAACAACTGATGAAAGTAGTTTGATCAGACGCACAGCTGTAAACAGTGACAATCACCATTGATTATTTTAGTAATTTTTGTACATTTTACTAAATATTTGTCACTTTAGAATAATTTTTAATTGATTATTTTGGTCACTGATTTTGGTTACTGAATATTTTTTTTCCGTGCTATTTGTTTATGTTTGATGGACAGCTAAGCAGGCAGATCCGATCAGAAGCAGAGTAGCTGCTGTGTCCAGAGCCGCTTCATACACCTACTCAGCTGTCTGTCAAACATAAATAAACCAATAGTAATCCACCAAAGGAATCCACCAGCCACATTTGTCTCAAATCCTCACTCAAAAAGTCAGGGAACGCAAACAAAAAGACCAAAATTGAAGAAGACGACAAGACAAATATTTTACATCAACTGTGCATTTTCTTCATTGTAGTTCGATATTTTTCACTTGGAAAATGTTTTTTCGTTTGATTTTGTATTTGGTATTTTGAATTGATATTTTTTGCTTGCACTTTTAAAAATTTTCTTTGAAGTTATTGACACAAATGAAAACACCATAAAAAATACCCTGTCCCTTAGAGTCCAAAAAATATGGTACTCGGTTACAGTTATTGACAGATACAAAACTACAAGTAGGCTTCAATATGGCACCATGACCTTTGACCTTGACAGGTCAAACCCATAGTGTCATGGTTTGAGAGGCTGATATCCATTAAGACCTAAAATGTTTGTGAGGGGGCAGGGTTTGTTGTGCCTGGAACCACTAGTTTTTAGTTAGTTTGTTTACACAAAAACTACAAGATCGATTTACAGGACATTTCCAGGAAAGGTGTGAGGTGTTCCAGAATACACCCCATTAAATTTAGGTGAATGTAGGTCAAAGGTCAAGGTCTCAAATTTTTTTTTTCACAATGATCAGAGATAGATAAGGCAAATCAGGTGTAACCTTTGTAAGTGGGTGGGGCTTGTTGTTTGTGGAACCACTTGTTCTGTGGTTTTTGTTTGGTGTGAATGTAATAAAAATATGCTTTTGCAGGTGTGCGATACCAAAGCCGATGTTTATTTCAGAAACTGACGTGACGCCATCCTTCCTCTTTCTCACTTCCTCCTGCAGAAACCATGGGTTGTATGGAGTCCACACTGAGTGAAGGTCTGAGCGGAGGAGGAGATGCAAAGAGCACCCACCACCCAGCTGTACGTACTGAGCACTATGTCCCAGACCCCACCTCCAAAACTAAAACCAACATAGTAAGTAGACAGACAACAACAAAATCCTTTATTCGTGTGTTTATAACTTATGTCCATCATGTAAATGCAGGACTTGTTCAAGGTGTGGGACAATGAGTCTCCCATAAAACAACTCAGAAACAGCTCCACCCAACAATTCAATTTACAAACAGCTTTTATTAATGTCTTTAAATTGATTCTAAAAAAATTTTAATAAAAAAATTAATAAATAATGAGGACTTTTTAAAATAAACAAATATATGTAAAAATACCAAAAAATTTATTAATTTAACATTAAAACTTAGCCTAGCCGCGCTATCCCCATTCATTACATGTATAGGTCTGGGAATGCTTCATTGAGCTCTGGACGTTATTTAAATTTTCATTGTCAGGGCGCCATGTTGGCAGTAACCATGAAGGCTACAGCACCACTGATGACATTATGGCAGTAACCATAATGACCACCTTCGCACCATCAGAGTGCACATCTCAGTTCAGTTCACATGAAATTCAGATTTATCTGCAGAAATTGGACAGATTAAAAATAACAAACCTGAATAATGCCCCTGGGGTGATTTTTAAAAGTATCCCCTCTGCAGCTGAAGAAGACGTTCCAGATTTGCGGTTCGCTAACATCTACAGCTAGCTCATCAGTTTAGTCAGAGAACTCTCTGAGAGTCTACCAGGGTGTGGTGGTTTACAGGTAGACTCAGTATGGTTTCATTTGGGTTAAGTTTAGGGTTAAACAATCCCAGTTTTATAAGAAGTGTCTCGTTAGCATGTTTATTAGCTGTGCTAGCTACATCTGACAGCAGTGCAGGCAACACCACTTGGTAACCATGGATACAAGGGCTCCTTGGTAACCATGATCCTGGTGTTTGTTTTTATGTAGGACAAGAAAAAAAACACACCGTTTTGTCAGAGCTTCCCATGTTGGTGGTCAGAACAACTATGTCACCAACAAAACAACACACACCAACCAGTTTAACCATTCTAAATATTTTAAATATTTAAATCATTTTAAATATTTTAACCATTAACCATCAACATCTCATAAACTCAGTATATTTTGAAAACAAAGATTCTCACAGATCGACTGATATAAACCACTTTCAGATTAATTTACCACAGCAGCTAAAAATGACTCATTTGTTCAAACATGTTCAAATGAAAATCAAACAGGAAGTGGCATGGCTTACCTTTTATCTCCCATAACTATTCACAGAGGAGCAATATTCATATTTTCTTTCTCTCTCTCTCTCTCTCTCTCTCTCTCATAAACATGTGCATAATACTCATTTGTTGTAGTATTCGTGTAAAATGTTGATGTGAACTAGGTCAGACCTACTGCTGTGGTCCTATGGTGGTGTTCAGCTCTCACTGTGCAGACACACTCTTATTCATTTATTTTATTACACTGTGTTCCAACCTAAAATACTCAGTGTCAGTAACAGTGAGAGTGATTCGGACTGTCCTGGAAAAAAAATGTAGGGTGTCAGTTTCAAAAAGAGACCAGCCCCATGGATGTACTCCACATGGTTCAAAAATAGCATTCATTAACTTATAATATTTGGGGTTAGGCAAAAATGAGTGGAAGATTAAAGGTTTAGCCAGTTTAACCATTTTAACTATTTTAACCACTTCAATCATTTTAACCACTTTAATTATTTACATTTTTTAACCATTTTAAACAGCTTAAACATTTTAACAAGTTTAACCATTTTACCATTTTAAATATTTTAACAATTTTAATGAGTTTAACTATTTTGAGCAGTTCAATCATTTTAACCAGTAATGAGTGAAATAACTGTGGCGCCTTTTGTATCAGCTGATCCCATAGTTTCTTCACTCTAACTACATATTCCTGAACTTAGGTTCCAGTTTGTATTTATGTGAGGTCTCTGCTCCCAGTGTCTGACAATCTACCAACACTTTTACTGACAAGATGGATATGCCCACTTTTTTCTGGTCACATGACCAGCCTGTGACATCAGCAGCAGGAGCTCAATAATCAGGAGAGGCGGGGCTAAAAGGTTGTCTTTCGAATCCCTCTGTATGCAATAGGACGATACTACAACCAATCAGCGTAATCTTTAGGATGACGTAGTTAGAGCGCCTGAAAGTTGACGGAGGAGTCCGGCGAAAGTTAGGAATGACTAAACAAAATGGTGGATTATGGAGCTGAACGACTGTTGTCGCTTCTGTAAAAAGAATTTAAAGATTGTTGACGTTTTCTCACATTCTTCACTCATCTGTGATAAAAGATAATCTACACCTGTTGTTTTTCTTCTATGGTTGTTTACGCTTGTTTATCTACCAACTGTCACAGCGTCACTTTGTTAGGCCCGCCCTCTGACTCTATACTTCACTGTGATTGGTCGACCAGTTTCAGGGAAATCTAGACAAAAGTTACATTGAGTGAAACTAGGCTACTACGATAGAACATTAGATTTACTGATGCTAGGAAGAGCTAGTGTGGCTAGGCTACTACGATATAACATTAGATTTACTGACGCTAGTGGGTGCTCGTGTGGCTAGGCTACTACGATAGAACATTAGATTTACTGATGCTAGGAGGAGCTAGTGTGGCTAGGCTACTACGATAGAACATTAGATTTACTGATGCTAGGAGGAGCTAGTGTGGCTAGGCTACTACGATAGAACATTAGATTTACTGATGCTAGGAGGAGCTAGTGTGGCTAGGCTACTATGACAGAACATTAGATTTACTGATGCTAGGAGGAGCTAGTGTGGCTAGGCTACTACGATAGAACATTAGATTTACTGATGCTAGGAAGAGCTAGTGTGGCTAGGCTACTACGATATAACATTAGATTTACTGATGCTAGGAGGAGCTAGTGTGGCTAGGCTACTACGATAGAAAATTTGATTTACTGATGCTAGTAAGTAAGTAAGTAAGTAAATTGTATTTATATAGCACTTTTCACAGACAGAGCCACAAAGTGCTGCACAACATGAATAAAATACAACAATTAAATACACATAAATAGTCAACACTAAAAATGAGATCAACAGCTTAAAAAACTAAGCAATGCTTGACCAAACAAAAAAGTTTTAAGATTTGTTTTAAAATTGCCAACAGACACAGCTGAGCGAAGAGAGAGTGGGAGATCATTCCAAAGCCTGGGAGCAACGGCCTGGAATGATCGGGCCCCTCTGGTCTGGAACCGAGTACGTGGCACCTTTAACAGATTCTGATCCATAGACCTTAGAGCCCTCGCAGGGGAGTAAGGCTGGAGCAGATCGCCAATATAAGAAGGAGCTTCACCATGCAAGGCCCGAAAGGTTAAAGCCAAGATCTTGAAATTGATTCTGTAGGAGACCGGCAGCCAATGCAGCTCCTTTAAAATAGGACATATGTGAGTCCTCCTGTTGGTGCAGGTCAAAATTCTCGCTGCCGAATTTTGCACAAGTTGCAGCCTCGAAAGCTCCTTCTTGTTAAGACAAGAAAACAAACTGTTACAGTAATCTAAACGTGATGATACAAAAGCATGGATGATGAGCTCTAGATCATTATGTGAGACCATTTTTCTAATTTTAGAAATTTTTCTTAACTGGAAGAAACAGTTTCTTGTCAGCTGCTTACAGTGCTGCACCAGGGACATCTCTTTATCAAAGAAAACACCCAAATTCCTTAGATTTGATTTAGCAGACTGCCCTAAGTCACCAAGGTACTGTTTGATCCCTGGAATTGAGACATCAGGGGCGAGAATAAGTGTTTCAGTTTTGTCAGCGTTGAGCTGAAGAGAATGAGCCATTGTTTTATTTCTGCCAAACAATGGAAAAAGGAGTCCAGCTTCTTTACCTCGGCCGGCTTAAAAGAACAATAGAGCTGGATGTCATCAGCATACAAGTGATAAGAAACATCCCTGAACCTTTGGATGATCTTCCCCAGGGAGATCAAGTACAGTAGAAATAAAATCAGGCCCAGAACAGAGCCTTGAGGCACCCCACACAAAAGGTCTACGGACTCTGATTTTGACTGGTTTACTAACACACAAAAGCTACGTCCAGACAAATATGAGGTGAACCACTGGAGAACCAACTCCGAAAGTCCCACATGATCCCTCAGTCTACCTAACAGGACCTGATGGTCAACAGTGTCAAAAGCTGAAGACAGGTCCAGGAGAACTAGCACGGTGCATCTACCTGACTCGGCAGACATCATTTTGTCACTGGACACTTTCCGTGGAGTGGTGTTTACGGAAGCCAGATTGAAACTTGTCAAGGACATTATGTTGGTCAAGGTGAGATGACAGCTGGTTGCAGACCACTTTCTCAAGGATCTTAGACAGAAATGGCAGCTTAGAGATGGGCCTAAAACCTGCTTATTTTTAACAATGGCTCCACAATGGCGTGCTTGAAGGCATTTGGAAACACACCTGATGACAAGGAGAGGTTAATCATTTCGGTAACCCAGGGACCGACTACCTCCAGTACCTCCAAGAACAGTCTACAGGGGAGGACATCAGAGGAGCAAGATGAAGGTTTCATCTTGGTTACCAGTGCCAAAACATCAGTAAGAGTCACAGACTCAAAAGTGAACCAAATACTGGAGACAGGCTCAGTAACAATGGAGGAACCACATTGAGGGGGGGGCATATTATCCTTGAGCTTCTTGATTTTATCAGTGAAAAACTTCAAGAAGGCGTGACTATCTGCTTCAGTAAAAACAGGAGTTACAGGAGCAGCAGGACAAACCAAAGAATTGATTGTGTCAAACAGCACTTTAGGGTTTTTCTTATTTACTGCCACCAGTTGACGAATGTAGTCAGACCTGGCGCATTTGACCATTTCATTGTATGACAATAAAAGATCCCTGAGGTGAAGCCGGTGTACCTCCAGGTTAGTGGATTTCCACAGGCGCTCAGTCTTTCAACACAGTCTCTTAAAACTTAAAATGTGCTCGTTAATCCAAGGTCATGTTTTTTTCTGTGTAGTCAGGTTGGCTTTAAGAGGGGCCACTTTATCCAAAATCATTACACAGTGGTCATCAAAACACTGAATTAGATCATCTACATCCAAGCAATTCATTAAAAGAAGAGGGTCAAACAAAACAGAGAACCTTTCTGCAGTATTAGGTGTAATAACGACTAAGAGGAGCTAGCATGGCTAAGCTACTACAATAGAAAATTTGATTTACTGATGCTAGGAGGAGCTAGTGTGGCTTGGCTACTACAATAGGACATTAGATTTACTGATGCTAGGAGGAGCTAGCCTGGGTAGGGTACTAGGATAGAACATTTTATTTACTGATGCTAGGAGGAGCAGGCATAGCTAGACTACTACAATTGAAAATTTGATTTACTGATGCTAGGAGGAGCTAGTGTGGCTAGGCTACTACGATAGAACATTAGATTTACTGACGCTAGGAGGAGCTAGTGTGGCTAGGCTACTACGATAGAACATTAGATTTACTGACGCTAGGAGGAGCTAGTGTGGCTAGGCTAATTAAAAGACAGATTAATTAAAGTCCCAGTGTTACTTTTGTGGCAAGTTTTCTGTATGTCACCTTTTCACCATTTATTGTCCTATTACGCTCTGTATTTTGCATTTTGTGTAAACTATGTAAACTATGCATTTCCACCCTAGATTTAATTCACTAATCATATAGTTTAATCTAATACTTTGGTCACATTAATATAAGGGCTGTCTAAATTAACACATTAATGAGATTGTGAAAGATTAATCATATATTATCCATTTTAAACAGATTTACCTTCATTTCTAGGTGGTTAAATGTCTTTTTTTTCCAACACATGTTAACATTTTTGTGTGTTTTTTAACACCTAAATACATCTTCAAATCTGTGTATGTTATTTAAAATCTCTTAACATATCTTAACATTTGTGTGTGTTTTTCACAGTTTTTAAATACATTTTAACATCTGTGTAAAACATTCATATTCATTATACTTCCTACCAAAAACACACACTGCCATTAGCTAATGCTTCTGTAAATAACAGACTTTGGGGGCAGAGCTTGGTCAGGACGAACTTTAAATATTCAGGCTCAGACTTCTTCCATTTGTTAAACCACATGTTTACATTTTGTTTTAGTTTTTTCATTCAAGTTTATTTTTTTTCCTCATACCTCGCCTCCTCTGATAATATGAATATTTTTGCATATGTTTTGGATATTTTATTATTTTATTTTATTTTTTGATTATGTTTACATATTTGTCTTGAATTTTAGTGGATTTTAGCATGTTTTGTATATTTTTCCCCCTCCATGTTTTGTATTATTTCATGTATTTTTTGGTAAATTTGAGTACTCATTACACTACTTAGCAGGGCCGGTTCTGGTCAATGTGGTGCCCGATGCCAACACTAGGCCAACACCCCTCTTTCCTTTCTGTAGAATTCTAAACAATCATCTGTAAACAGTGTCCTACATTTGAGGGAGTATGTACTGAGTGTCCATGAATAATCACTGTCAATGTTAAGTTTATTGATTTATTTACCAGATTTTCCACACTATAAGGTGAACTGGATTATAAGGAGCATTAAGTGAAGATAAACAGTCACAATAACTCTACACCTTGTTGAGTGGAAACACGGCATCAAACACACTGATTCTGATAAATCAAACTAACCCTGACCCGAATTTAATACCTCCTTGGCGGAAGGCACAATGTGAAAAAATTAGTTTTTTAAGTGCGCCTTATAATCTGGAAAATACAGTATATTACTTAATACTTAATATTCTACTTCTGTGAGACTTGGCACCCCCAAGACATCTGGTGTCCTAGGCGGCCGCCTTGTCTGACTATGCCTAAAACTGATCCTGTTATTTAGTAAAAACCCGCAGAAAAAGTGATGAAAAAATCAACACATAACAAAACGCAGAAAAGAAACACACACAAAGGTGATAAAAATATCTAAAAAATAAGCAAAAATATCAATATATATGAAATTAACAACAAAACGACAGGAAACTACTGTTCCATTAAACTTGGTTTATCCGATTATATTATAATAATGATGAATTAATCTGCTTTAATGTGTTCATTTTAATAGAATTACTTTTTAATAATGGCAGCTCTATGTCTTTGCAGAACGATTCCTTACTTCCTGGTCAGGTGTTTCAGAAGATGGAAGGTAAGGGAGGGGAGGGGAGGGGAGTGTAATTTCCAGAGCGTCTAACTGTGCACCGGACAATGGAATATTTGGGTCTTTCCCCACCAGACGCCTTATGAATCCAGAGGTCCATGTCTCTAGATCAGTAACTGTGGAGTAGGGGTGTGACAAGATCTTGTGAGATGTAATTTGATGAGATTTCTTGTCGCGTTAAAAATTCTCTCTCGCAAGACTCGTTATCCAGCAAGCAGCTGGATAACAATTCATGGAATATGTGATGTATATAAGACGTATAGATTCAGGCAATTTTCAGTCGCTGTCCCCGGTCAGATTTTTAAACACTATAAGCACTCTGGGCTACAGTGTTTGTATGAAAGGTGCTATACAAATAAAGATTATTATTATTATAAAATAATGTATGAGACTGTGGGAGAGCTGCGCTTCACACAGTGCAATAAATATATATACACTTAGATGTTTTCTTCCAGTTTAACACTCTGGTATCCACATGTGCCTTCTACACACATTTTGCACTTTTTGTTAAAAACATTTTTGGTACTAGTCATTCACTGTGGTTTAGAACTAAGATCCAGATTAAACGTGTTATTTTACAACTAAGGTCTAGGTTTAACGTGTTATTTTAGAACTAAGGTCCAGGTTAAACGTGTTATTTTAGAACTAAGGTCCAGGTTAAACGTGTTATTTTACAACTAAGGTCCAGGTTAAATGTGTTATTTTAGAACTAAGGTCTAGGTTTAAGGTGTTATTTTAGAACCAAGGTCCAGGTTAAACGTATTATTTTAGAACCAAGGTCCAGGTTAAACGTGTTAATTTTAGAACTAAGGTCCAGGTTAAATGTGTTATTTTAGAACTAAAGTCTAGGTTTAAGGTGTTAATTTAGAACTAAGGTCCAGGTTAAACGTGTTAATTTAGAACTAAGGTCCAGGTTAAACGTGTTATTTTAGAACTAAGGTCTAGGTTAAATGTGTTATTTTAGAACTAAGGTCCAGGTTAAACATGTTATTTTAGAACTCAGGTCCAGGTTAAATGTGTTATTTTATAACTAAGGTCCAGGTTAAACATGTTATTTTAGAACTCAGGTCCAGGTTAAACGTGTTATTTTAGAACTAAGGTCCAGGTTAAACGTGTTGTTTTAGAACTCAGGTCCAGGTTAAACGTGTTATTTTATGCAGATTTTTCTTCTCCAGAACAAGGTCAGAAAACGGTGGTGGGTCTTTACACGTACGAAGCAGCACATCCTGACGATTTAGGATTCAAGAAAGGAGAAAAGATGAAAATCCTGGAGGAGTAAGTGATTGATTCAATAAAAGGAAACATGATCTGGGTGTTCTGATGGAAACTTCCAGGTCCCAAAGCTGACACGGTCCATTCACACTTGTTACACACTATTGGATCATCAACAAAACCTCCAACTTTATAGATGGACTTTAAGTGTTGAAAGTGGAAGATTTAGTCTGGAAACAGACACACAAACACACATTATATATATATATATATATATATATATATATATATATATATATATATATATATATATACACACACACAAACACACACACACTGCTTTTCAAGTTCTGTTTAAGATTTTTAAGGCTGGTAATGTATTGGCAGCAGCCATCTATTGGTGTATGAGTGTGTGTGAATGGGTGAATGTGAGAAATTGTAAAGTGCTTTGGGCACCAAGTGGTATATAAAATGTGCTATATAAGTACAGTCCATTTACTATTTACTAACTTATGGACTGTCATTACAGACTAACTTACAGTCTGTTTTACAGACATGGTGAGTGGTGGAAAGCTAAGTCTCTAACCACCAACAGAGAAGGATTCATTCCATCCAATTACGTGGCCCAGGTCGATACCATGGAAACAGAAGAGTAAGTGGCTGCAAAATAAAACATGACTTTGTCCTGTTCTTAGTTAATGACTTTTAGTGTCTGTTCTGTTACGGGAAACGGCAGTTATCCGGAAAACTGAAAAAACAAAACAAAACATAGCATCACTATCTGTTTTTTCCATTTTGGTTTTAGAAACAAATAATGAAGAAACAAATTCTTTAATTGTCTCATTTTTGGTTTTATGTTGAAAAATGAATGATACAGGGATTTGAAAATATAGAATAGATTATTTTCTACATATTAGTTTAGTGGTAAATGAAGATGATCCAACTGCTTTGAAATCACCATGATCACTGTCATGAGGTGAGGTGGAAAAATACTCAGATGCCTGGTGTTGAAGAAAGAACATAGTTAATAAGAAAGAACCAAAGTGGTGACAAAGACAGGAACCGAAAACAACCTTCTGGAACCTTCTAGGTGGAGTACCCTCTGGGCGGAGCAGTGTGGGAACCCTCCGGGCAGAGCAGAACCCTCCTAGCAGAGCGTCATGGTACCCCTCCAAAACAAGCAGCATGAGAGTGAGGCAGAATTGTCTGTAGGAAGTTCAAGGAAACTGGGAGGATCTGAATGAACTTGAAATTGTGAGGACAAAAAGGAGCAACACAGACAGGGACTGACAGACACGACCAGAATATACCTGATTACTGGGGCAGAGGACCACGGACTCTGGCTGAGACAGGAACAGGACGGAACAGAGACAAAGAACGAGACAGAGGTGAAACAGGGTAAAATGAGGGAACAGGCCAGGGCGAAACTGAGCTGAACGGGTCAAGAGAGCCGGGGTGAAACAGGGCCAAAGAGGACAATAGGGGCAAGTCGAAACCAGGCCGAACAGGACAGGAATGTCTGTGCCCCACAACGAGGAACCAGCACCCCCAACTAAGAACCAGCACCCTTCACCGAACCAGTACCTCCACAACTGGCAAGTGCCATGCCCACTGTACTAAACAAAGAAAAAAAGAAACACTATGTAGAAAAGACGCCCACAACAACAATAGACCAAGGCTGGGCCGAGGGGAACACATGACTGGTCCGGGTGGGAAAAACGGGTTGGCAGGACCATTGTGTCATGATGGGGTGAGGTGGAAAAAGACTCAGATGCCCGGTGTTGAAGGGAGAACCGATTTCATAAAAAATAACCAAAATGATAAACACAGAAACAGAAAACAAAACCTGGGGATACAACAGCCAGAGTCAGTAGTGATGAATAAAATATACAGGTTATGGTGAGCAGGGTAATGACAGACTGTCCGGGTTATGGAGATGACAAAAAATGAATGGTCCCACACTGACAACTGCAAGCTTCACTGCTTAAGTACTGCAGATCAGCAATGACTTGCAGCTGCACGGTGGGGGCGAGGTGAAACTGGTGAGCACTGGGGGAAAGGTTGTGACAAACACATTACACACATTTTATTCACAGGTGGTTGATGTAAAGTCCCATAATACTGTTGATTCTGACACTTAACAGGTGGTTTTTCAAAGGAATCACAAGAATAGATGCAGAGAGGCAACTACTGGCGCCGACAAATAAACACGGATCGTTTCTTGTCCGAGAAAGTGAGACGACAAAAGGTTTGTTCGTCAACTTTGTATTTGAGCTTCCGGTGCAGCCTGAGAAAATAGAAACCATGCTAAAATCCACCAAAAAACTCAATGAAAAATCCAAACCATATTCTAAACCCTTCTAAAATACTCGCTTGTCAAGGCCGACTATGATCTGAATTCATAGTCTGGAGGTGATCCATAGACTGAGCTTAAAGTTGTCATTCCACTGAAAACCGCTTTTCTCATTTTGGAATCTAATGGGTCACCCCGAGTTACCAACACATGCTGTCTTTGCTATGTGGTGTGTCCCCTCCACTGGATGGATTTACCATCATTCATAGAAACCAGACACTCAGAAAAAGTCTGTCCACTACACGTCACCAGGACATTGGCCCCACCCACCTGGGGTTAAGCCCCTCCCCCATTGCAGTCAATCTGAAGTAGCATTCGCATTAGTATTTACTAGAGCAGACGGCGCCACAGTAGCTGCTGCACAAACTGTAAAAAACTGTTGGATCAAATTGGTTCATGTGTCTCTGTGGAAATAAAGCCTCGATTTTTTTACTGCACGTTTTCAAAACAAGTGACGTCACCAAACCAAGCTGGATGTTACTCTGGGATGGTAAACACACACAGAGCCAGAGGGGAGGGGGGAGTGTTCCTTCACACATTCTGAGCCAATCACAGACGCCTCATCAGCGCGTCATGGACATGTATGAGGAAGTAGAAGTAAACTGTGTTGTTCCACCTCCAGTCATTTTTCTACTGTGAAAAAACAACTGGAAACAAAACAATCTGGACATTTAAAAAAACAATAGAACCAACACACAATGTATTCAATAACAATGAAGTATATGAATTAATATATTTTGTTAAATGTAAGAGTTGGTAGAATAAGACTAAATAAATTAATAAGTAAATACCAAATGCCAAGATCCATATATAACTTTTTGAGTTATCTTCCTAACAGACAGACAGACAAACAAACTCTTGCAAAAACATAACCTCCTTGGAGGTAATGATCAACAAAATGAACAATAAATACATTTGCCAAAAATAGTAAACAAAATTTACAAAACAATGAACAAAATAATTAAAAAATGAACAAAATAATTATCAAACATTTTAAAAATTTGCAAAATAATGATCAAAACGATTAAAAAAATTAACAAAACAATGAACAAAATGATTTTAAAAATTAACAAAACAATGGACAAATTGATTTTAACAAATTACAAAACAATGAACAAATTGATAAAAATGACAAAATGACTAGTTTTTATTTCATTAACATTTTTTATGACAATAATAATGATGGATTCATCTGCATTTATTGTGACCTTAGCCTTAGTTTGCAATGCGTTTGTTCTTTCAGGAAGTTATTCTCTGTCCATCAGAGATGTGGACACTCACGGCACAGATTCAGTCAAACATTATAAGATCCGAACACTGGATAACGGAGGCTGCTACATTTCTCCTAAAATCTCCTTCCCAGACATCGATGCCATGATTAACTATTATCACAGTGAGTATTTTGTTTTCTGAACCGTGACAAAAACACCTTTATATCTGCAGGACACGGATATGTCTGAGGAAACCACTCCTTTAAGGTGGTTTAGAATATTTCATTGTATTTAAGGTGGTTTAGTGTATTTTACTATATTTAAGGTGGTATTTTCAGGGGCTGAGCGTTTGATTCACTGTAGGGGGGCGATGACCTGTAGTGGGCCCTTTATAAACTCCTTCAAAATCAACGTCATTCAAACATAAGAGGAAGTTGTGTGCGCAGACTGGACTAAAAAAACTACATGGAAATGCTGTTGTTTATATAGATGACAGACCTAAAGCAGAGCTAGAAATGTCTAGTTGTGATGTTGTCAGTTGTCAGAATTGTTACAAGGACAGAGTTAAACTGTATAGAATTCCATCTGGATCTCACCCATTCAAAGAAAAAAAATTGACATCTATGGTTACAAAGATCCAGTGTGTGGACTGGGATGAGAGCACGATCAGGAATGTCCGTTTGTCTGTCCTTCACATTTTAACTACAATCTGGACCTTGAATAAAACTGCTGCAGCATGACCCAAACCTACAATGAAGTACAGATTGAAAATAAAATATTCACACTTGCATGTTTGATCGGGTCTCACCAGCTACTGCCGAGTCCCATTTCAGGGAATGATGGGACCCACCAGAATGTGCTGAGAATCTCTCCAGAATTTCTACCCTAAACTCATTCTCTTCTTGCACTAGTGTCCCCCTCTGGCCTATTCTATTCTATTGTATTCTATTTTACACTATCAAGTCATCCACAACTATGGTGCTCACTACCATTTTTGTTTAATTATTTATTTATCGAATCTCTTTTTCTTTTGTGCTGTTTTGGTTTTTTTCTCTTTTTTCGATTTATTTATTTATTTTTATTGATGAAGAGTTAATAGTTGGAATAGCACACCACCTTACAATCTTTAACTGCAATAGCACCGCCTGTTTGTTTCTGTCCCCGTTCGTCCTGTCCAGTCTTTGTTTCCCCCACACATCACTGAGGTGTAGCACTGCCCTCCCTGGCTTATAATAGAGAGTTCTAATAAAGGATGTCTGCTCAGCTTTCAGGGAGGACCGATGATGGTCACACACATGCACTAAAAATTAAAATATTTGGCTGCAAGACTAAAAAATGCATTGATCTCAAACAATGTTGACACCCTCTCTGTGGTGTTAAACAATGAGAACAAATGCAGACAAAAAATGAATAAATAAAATAAAATATCCATATCCAAATAGATGGTATCCAAATAAGTGTTTAAGCGATTAACCTGGTAAATTGAACCAGAGGAAGTGATACCCAAGACCGTATATATAAAGAGGTCTAACTCTGCTCGGCGCAGCCCTGTTTTCAGTGTCATGGCAGCTCCACAGTGCCCTCTATCGAGCGTGGAAACCAGTGCCAGCAAGTGTCTTCTGCCAGCCTTTGAATAGCATAAATGCACGATCATAAAAAAGTCAAATCCATTATTAATTCACCGATTGATTGATAAATAAGATTGGAATTAATAAAAGAACTCATTGGCCTTACTTGTTTTCAAGTTTTTCAAATGAACATGTTAGGAAAGACAATTAATCGCAGCTTGTTCTTTTGTTTCTATCCAGTTGGTCGACTCCTTATTACTCAGATCAAACCATCACACTACTTGATTTGAATAGTGTCAATTTAGCTGTTTCAATTAGAGTAATAAAATCGGCTTATGATAGATTGATTGAGATTGATGATCATCAAAAGTTGACAATCAATAAAATAATTATTTATAAAGAATTTATCAGATATAGCACGATAGAGGGCGCTGCGGTCGCGGCCATGACACTGTAAACAGGGCTGCGTTAGACCTCTTTAGATAGACCCTCTTTGGTGATACTGCTAGTGAACCTGCTAACAGATTAGCCTGCTAGCTTTCTCTACTTAAGACAATAATAACTTCAGCTTCTTCTGTTATGAACACCACCTCATGTGTAAACATATTTTACACATGCACACACATAACAGTCGTATGTGTCTAAACACTTTTAGGCGCGAAGTTTTTCATGAGTGTACATAGAAGGCTTGTTAATTAAGTACGTATATGTCAGACTATTATATACCAGGAAACCTACTGACATCCTCTGTCCACTCTTTTATCAAGTAAGGATCCGGTAGGTGATGCTCACTTTTAAGTGCCAATTTATTTATGTAGCATTCTAGATCTGGAAAAGACAGATGTAGCATAGTCTGACAGCTTAATATCGAACTATGGACAGTCCTGGCTGCGTGTGCATCCAAGCATCAATCGGTTAGTTTACAAACATGTCATTTACAGCGTGCGTGAGGGCAAGGTGCGTTCATGAACCGTGGGAATTTTAATTAGCCAGGGTACAGGTGGTGACTGTTACTTTGTAGCAGAAGTGAAGCATGCGAGATTAACTTTACGAACTCAACACACTCAACAATCAACGGCACATAAACAGTTACAGTTGTTTTATTTTTCCCATGCAATCAGGAAATAAGCATTTATAAATATAATATATATTCTTTAAAGAAATCAGATAGTTGTGGCTTACGTCCATGTGAGCCCCTGATCCATGTGGGCCCAGGGCGACCGCCCCCCCCCATACGCTCCGCTAGTGTGTATTTTACTATATTTAAGGTGGTTTAGTGCATTTCATTATATTTAAGGTGCTTGAGTGTACTTTTCTATATTTAAGGTGCTTGAGTGTATTTTTCTATATTTAAGGTGGTTGAGTGTATTTCATTATATTTATTCTGGGCTTTTCTGAAATACCTAGCAATCGTAGAAGAGGTCATTTGACCTGCTCGCCTTATGAATACACTAATCAGTCATTTTGTTATGGCAATGAGGCTTTTGGGTGGGGTGAGGAGGCCACACCTCACAGTGGTAACAGCCAAGACAAATTGGACAGACAGGTTCTTCACAAAAGCCAAGGCAGCTACCTGAAAACTCTATTAGAGTGTGTGGGGGAGGAAGGCACACCTTAGGTCAGCTCCTAACTCCTAAGAACACCATTTTACACAAGTTGTCTATAAACTAGTAAGAGGCAGAGTATGATTGTGCACAACCTAAAAATATATAGAAATAATGTCATTTTCAGTAAATTTGCCTTGATGTAGTTTGGCCATGGGTACATTTTTCTAAAAAGCTTTAGTCAATAGATAATTATGTAAGCTGGAAATATTATTGGTATAAAAGACACACATGCATAGTTTATAATTGTAAATGTGCATGGATTTGGATTTATTACTAACAGTTGTTAGTGGCTCAATTCGCTGAATATTGCAAATGTGGCCATTACCTGAAACTGTATGTGGGGGAAAGTTACGACTCTCTGACCAACCCGGAAGACGGCAGAAAGAAAAACTGAGCCTGAAATAGCAGTGAAAGATGACATCAATCAAACAGAGTTCCTGGAGGAGGTGGTGGAATTCCCTGTGCTGCAGGTGCTTCTGCAGGACCAGGTGAACCCAAAAGCAACTGTGTCTGGGCCTCGTATGGACGTCCAGAGCAGGTACAGGGCAGTAATCCAAATGATCTGAGCCATAGTTGACAGACTGAACTGGAGGGACACATTTTATCTGTGGTTATCCAGCGTCCAGAGTCGGGCGTTGCACATTCGGAGCGTACAACGTTTTGTGTTCAGAGTGGGTGCGAGTTACTTAGGATCCAAACTCAGGTGTTTAGGTGGCACGTTACAAGCGTACACGCAGAATTTCACGTCTGTTGTGGCCGTAGCATTAGGCTGAAATCTAAGTCATAAATCCAAATCCACACATGAATAAATCCAGTTCTTCTAATCAAACATCTAGTCCAGGAATGGTTCCATCAGCCTCATCACTACGTTCTCAGATACCCTCTCCCCATTGGGATGGCTGGGGTCTTTTCCAAGATGTGGGATGACATTGAAAATGTACTTGGACTTCAAGTCGCAGGCCACCCAAAACTTGATCCCACACTTGTCAGGTTTGGTTGCCATGTACTGCAGGAAACAGCAGCGAGTCTTTGTCGGGAAAAGCTGTTCATCAACGGTAAAATGTTGACCAGGGTTGTAGCATGTGATGCAGTTAGTGACAAACTATCCCCACACATCACAAATTGCAGCAAAGGTGTTTTTTTTGCCAATCATCAAAGCATGATATACATGGATGATATCTTGAAAGTGGTTTTGGGACATAGTTCCAATGATCCGTGGGTTTCCTATTTTTCCAATGTTTGGGATGAACGATATTCTGCCAATGACATCTCTGTTTGCACATCTCTTTTTTTTTGCTAAAGTCAGCCAAGCAAGTGAAATCTGCATTAGTTTATCATAGATACAAATTTTGCACAGTTCCAGTTAGTAAAAAAATATAAATAATAAAACCAAATTCATGCATATTTCCAATTATAAACTAAACATTACTAGGCAAAAGTGTGTGTGTGTGTGTGTGTCTTTTATAGCAATAATATTTACAGCTAAGTTGTCCTTACACAATTATCCAATTTAGAAAAATGTACCAATAGCCAAACTACATAAAGGCAAATTTACTGATAATGACATTATTTCTAGATATTAGGGTTAGGGTTAGGTGCACAACTACACTCTGCCTTTTACTAGTGTATAGGTAAGTTGTATAAAAGTGTGTTTTGTTCTGAGGAGTTAGGAATTCAGAGCCCTAAACTGTGCCTCCCTCCCCCACACACTCTAGCCGGTTTCAGGTAATGGCTACATTTGCATAGATGCTAATAGAGTTCTCAGGCCTTTTGAGTTGTTAATTTTTGTCCAAAGTGTCAACAGACACTCTTGTTGTAATAAAGATACAAACGGAAAATCGACCCCTCTGTAGTAATGCATGTGTGGTTGAGTGTATTTTTCTATATTTAAGGTGGTTGAGTGTATTTCAATATATTTAAGGTGGTTTAGTGTATTTTACTATATTTAAGGTGGTTTAGTGTATTTTACTATATTTAAGGTTGTTTAGAATATTTTACTATATTTAAGGTGGTTTAGAGTATTTTAGTGTATTTTACTATATTTAAGGTGGTTTAGAGTATTTTAGTGTATTTTACTATATTTAAGGTGGTTTATATAGTGACCAGTGGAATGTCTAAGTGTCTTTGTGCGTTTTTGTGTGTTTTGTTTCCAGATAAAGCAGATGGTTTGTGTCGTAAACTGGAGCGTCCATGTGTTAAACCCAAAGCTCAGAAACCCTGGGATAAAGATGCCTGGGAAATTTCTAAAGAATCTATAAAGATGGTGAAGAAACTGGGAGCAGGACAGTTTGGAGAAGTATGGATGGGTGAGTAAAACACAACTCGAATACACTGGATCTTTTACATCACACTTTTCATTCATGTTTATTCCTATAGGGATGGTTTTTAATATGAAGTTTTTCATGTAATAGATTTATTTTTTTATCAATTGGTCATTTGGATATGTGCAGAACTACTGACTTTTACATTATAAATACACTAAACATTTAGTAACAGGCTGAATATTTCTAAAATGAGACTTAAAATTCACAAAAAATACCTGAATACAAAAAAGTGAAACATTCAAAACATATTCAAAAGCTCTGAAAATATAGAAAAAAACAGCATTGTTTTTGTAACGTATTCTTCTGTGTCAAATGGATGGCGATAGAGTGGAACTAATGTCTGTTCTCCACCCACTCCTCACTTTCCAGCCTTTTACAACAACTCAACCAAGGTGGCAGTGAAGACGCTAAAGCCCGGGACCATGACAGCGGAGGCCTTCATGGACGAAGCCAACGTGATGAAGACACTGCAGCACGAGCGGCTAGTGAGACTGTACGCCGTCGCCACCAAGACCGAGCCCATCTACATCATCACAGAGTTCATGGCCAATGGTAAATTAACACTGAGGAGTTCCGTTTGAGCTCTAATCTTATTAATCAGCCCCCCAAAGGGAAGAAGGGTGTTGGTTTTTGAGTCGGTTTGTGTGTCTGTCCATTTGTTAGTTTGTTTGTAAACAGGTTTATGTAAAAACTACTGGATCAATTTCCATGATATTTTCAGTAAAGGTGTGAGGTGATCCAGATAGACCAGTCCTGGAGGGTCCTGGAGAGTCCTGCATGTTTTAGATGTTTCCCTCCTTCATCACACCTGGAAACCTTTCCATCATTATTAGATTTCTGCAGAGATGATGAGGAGGTGAAATATTAACTTTTAAATGTCAGTGGTGACTAGGGCATTAACAGAAACATCCACTAGTTGACTAGTACACTCCCATAGCACAACTTACATTTGGAGGAGTTGACAAGTCACATGTTGTTCTTTCTCTCCCTCGGTGGGTAAACACAGAATAGTCTGACACGAACCAGAGGAGGAGACTTCAGGCAAGATGGCCGACTGAGCAGGAGAAACTTTACTCAGCTCGTTCCAAAGGACAAGGACAAAACTTAGATAAGATAAGATAAGAAAACTTTATCCACCATGGTGTAAATTTGCCTTTGGCCTCTCAAGACGTCAATTTACATAAAACACATTTGGACACTCCACAACATACACAGAAAGAAAACAACCGTTGTGCAAACAGGCAAAAAGACGGCAACAGTGGATGTAAATACAGTAGCCCTCTGAGGGGATCACCTTGTACAGTCATATTCTGTTCAGATGGCATTCAGAGCTTGTATGGCATATGGTATAAAAGATTTTTTATATATATTGCGGCTCGCCCTTGGGACTCTAAATCTTCGACCAGATGGTAACATTTCAAACTGAGAGTGTAAAGGATGTGACGAGTCCCCAGCACAGCACACTGAAACACTTCACAAAGTGGTCGTTGTGGCTTTCCAACCACCTTCCCTGCAAGCTTTACAATGAAAGAAAGCTTGTTTTACCCAAGCAGCTATATTAAATTGCAAGATGCTTTCTTTACGTGTTTAACTTGCCCAGTTAAACAAGTCTGAATTTTATCTACTACCCCAACCAGTGGATTCTTCGTCTAAAAAAAAAAGGAAATAAGAAATGCTTTTAAACAGAGACGACAACGGTAATGTGAAAGCTAATTCTAGTAGCGCACTTTCGCTACACTACGCTGACATGGAAACCTCGAGTGTTGGACCGGATAAAAGGTAACTCAAGGATTCTCCCATGAACACTCCTGTCAAAGCGAACCGTATGGAAATAAAGAGTCAAACCAAATTAAGAAGTGTCTTTGGAGTCTATAATGGCAGCTATCAACCTCCTCAGCTGCCGCTTCGACAAACAAGAACGTGGTTTGGAAGATGTCAAAACAAAAATGAAGGAGAACAGCACCATGATCTGAAGTCTGGAATTTACCGTGGCAAAGGTGAAGGAATGCAAAAACAAAGTCGCCACTCTGGAAACCAATATAGCTGATTTGGAGAAAGAAAACAAAGAACGGAAGCAGTCAGTCACTCATCAAGAAGCTCACAGCAGACCCTGGAACTTAAGAATCAAGGCAATGAATGAAAAGGTAAATGAAAACATTCGGGAGGATGTCATCTGTCTGTTGAAGAAGGTGATACCGCAGCGGGACATGGAGGATATCATGGACGTGGTGCACCGGGTTGGGAGGAAGGAGAAGATGAGAATGCGGCCAGTCATCATCCGGTTTGTGAATAGGCAACACCAAGACGCCATTTGGAGGCTAATGAAGGATGCGCCTGCCTGCAAGGAAGCTGGGGTTTTCGTCATTGAAGATCTAACAGAGGCAGTTAAAGGTGCCAGAGAGGAGAAGTGGCCACTTACTGCTGAAACCAGGAAAATGGGAAAGAAAGCTTATTTTCGCGGCTCATTTGCATATATAGACGGCAAAAGAGTTTAACCCAAATACCTTAAGGAAGTATTGTAAAGGGCAAGTAATAATTAATCCAGAGGAATTGTTTTGATGTTCAGAGTTAAGAGCACCCAAGTCGAGAGGACTACATTTGTTTCGGATTAATTTCATAGTTCCTTGGTTTCTGTTTTCCTTTTTACAATTACATGTTTATTCTAAGGTCTGATTTCTCTTTTATTTCTTTAAATGCCAGAGGCTTAAAAGATAGTGTAAAATGCAAAGCTACACTTCTTTTCTGCAAAGTATTTAAAGTACAGGTCACTTACTTACAAGAAACACATTCCTGTGTGGAGGATGAACCTTTCTGAAAGAACCAGTTGGGGGAGAAAATTTACTTTTCTCATGGGACTAATCGCTCCGGGGGTGTGGCTATTTGTTTTCAAAGACTAAAAGGAGAGGCTGTAATTAGCAAATGTGATGAGGAGGATCACTGGTTTATGCTTATTGTTTATATAAGAGGAGAACTAATTCTTTTGATTAAAATATATGGATATAATAATCCACAATAGAACAAAACCTTACTGAGCCAAATAATAACTGACTTTAAAGCTTCTTATATGTGACCCGCCACCACGAAACCAGGCATAAGTCGCGCTGAGCCGTTCAGAGCTACAGCCAAATTTAGGCTGGAAGGTGATTTGTTATTTGTGTTTACACCTTATCAAAAAACGGTACCGTAACACCTCTATGTTCAGTTCCTGTGGTCATTACATTGAAATCCAATCAATAAAGGTGTTTATTGAGTCAATTATTTAAGCGGTGACAAAAGTTTAAGGATTGCTGAGCAAAGACAAAGACGACTTCCACCTCTTTTCGCCGAACAAACCGATCTCCGTTCCGTGAGTAAACACCCAAGTGTTTGGTACGAGGTAAAAGCTTATATTGAATGTTCTGTCCAATGGCGTAAGCCAAACGATTATAATACGTCACACTTCTGTCCTATTATTATAATATATAAAACTTCTGTGACATGTCCATCAGAGTGTCCTTTAACATCTGTGAATATTTTTTGTCAATCGGATACGAATTATTATGCATTGCTAAGGACTTCCTACCCCAAAACAGTCCAAAACTTTAACGGACAATATCTAAAAATATGCAAATTGCATAATAGGTCCAACTGTGGATATTAAAATGACCATAACTTTGGTTCTACTTATGATAGAAACATAATTTTTTCACCATCTTAAACCTTAGTTTCCACTCTACCAATCTACACAGATAACTCAGTTTTGATTTCCAGACACTTATGCCTGGTTTCGTGGTGGTGGGTCACATATTGCTTTTACAATAGTAGGAGGGGACTTTAATGTCACCCTAGATGAATGGTTGGATAGATCTGCATCCATTTATAACAGCTACCACTATAATGCCATCCTAAAAGAATTTACAGAGGCTAACTCACTCACTGACATATGGAGACAAAGACATCCTGAAAAACGACAATTCACATGGTTCAAACCTAATGGGAACGCAAGATCAAGGATAAATTATTGGTTAATTTCTCCTGAAATATTAAATTCTGTTTCTGAGGTTGAAATAGCTGCTGCACCCTTAACAGACCATTGTGTTATAGAAATGTCCTTAAAAGCTAAATTTAATACCAATCATAATAAATGTTATTGGAAATGTAATTCAGATTTACTTTTTATAGAAGATTTTGTTAAAGATGTTAAAGACACCTTAATGGACATTCAAAATGATGTGGAACTAAATTCCTACAGCAAAAAATGGGAATTTTTCAAATATAAAGTTAGAGCCATTTCCATCAAGTATGGAAAAGTGCACTGTAAACTTCTTCGTGAAAAAGAACAAAATTTAGTACAAAGCATTAATATGCTATGTAAATAAATAAATCTTACTGTAGAAGAAAAAGGACTATTTTTAAACTTACAAACTAGCGTTGATGAGCTTTTTACTCAATGGGCACAGGGAGCTTACGTCAGAAGTGGAGAGAGCAAGGAGAGAAGAATTTGTCCTATTTCTTTCAATTAGAAAAAAGAAGACAGGACTATAATAAATTAGATACTTTCTTTATCAATGACAGTGAATGCCATGATGCTAAAATTATATCAGAAGAAACTTTTAAATTTTATTCTCATTTGTATTCTTCCAGAAATTCAAAGGAACATAAAGCCATTCATTCCCAAAATTAAAGTAGATTTTAAATCGATATGCGATGCTGAAATACAAATTAAAGAACTAGATGCAGCCATCAATCAATTAACTCTTGGGAAAGCCCCTGGACAAGATGGTTTAACTTCGAATTTCTATAAATTCTTTTGGAATGACATAAAACACCTAATATTTGAAGTTTTAAAAGAATGTATTGACAGCAATAATCTGACAACAACAATGAAACAAGGTGTCATTACACTCCTGCCCAAACCCGGAAAAGATAAAAGATATATTAGATAATCTAAGACCAATTTCACGACTAAACGTAGACTATAACATTTTTACTCATATAATGGCCAATAGATTAAAAATAGGAAAAGATGAAATAGTTAGTGAAACCCAATCAGGATTTATAAAGGGTAGGACAATACACAATAATATTAGGTTAATTTTAGATTTGTTAGATCATAATTACTTAATTGACGATGGTTTAATTTTATTTCTTGATTTTTATAAAGCCTTCGACCAAGCAGAACACTCTTTTATTTGGAAAACATTAGAACACTTTGGCTTTGGGCAGAAATCTATTAACTTGATAAATATGATGTATACCAACATAAGCAGCTCAGTGTCATTACAGGAGGGAGTAACTGAAAGATTCCAGATATAAAGAGGGGTTAAGCAAGCCTGCCCTCTCCTTTGCTCTTCATTTTAGTTGTAGAAATGTTATCAATTTTCATAAAAAATAGTACAGTTAAAACCATAAAATGTTCTTGGAAATAATCTTATCATTACTCAGTTGGCAGATGACATCATTGTTCCTAAAAAATCCAAACCAAATTCCTACTGCAATCAAGAAAATAGAAACATTGTCAAGGCATCAGGACTACAACTAAACCTTAAAAAAATTTGAAATTATGAGGATTAAGGAACATCATCTCTCTGATATACATGGAATACCTGTCAAAAGTGAAGTGAAATACTTAGGTATATTATTATCAAAAAACTGGAAAAATAGAGAAGCTTTAAATATTGAAAACAATATTGCAAAAATTCAAGCCATCTTAAACTCATGGTTACAAACAGATCTATACATTTTTGGTAGAATTCTAATCACAAAAAGTGAAGCTTTATCAAGATTTATCTACCTGGCGTTTTCCCTGCTCCCTTAATTAAACAGATTAACAACTATTTTTAATTTCACATGGATAAATAAATATTACATTAGGAAAAATCACTCATTTAAAGCTATCATAGACGGTGGTTTAAATATTATAGACTTTGAAGCTATGAATGGAACAATAAAATTAAAATGGCTACAAAATTTTATCAACAATAGAAGCAACTTTTGGTTTCATATTGCGACAAAGATCTTTGCTATTTGTGGTGGTATGGAATATTTATTAGCCTGTGATTTCTCAATTGCCAGATTGCCCCTAAAGTTATCAACATTTCATCAACAAGCTCTCTTGAAATGGAAGATAGCTTACAAACACAATTTTACTTCACATAACACACCCATTTGGAACAATCGATGTATACTGTCCAAAAGGAAGTCCACATATTATGACGATTGGGTAAAAAAAGGAATTTGGTCTATTACTACTACTATGGCCTCCTTCGGTCTGTGATGACCATGGATGGTATCCTAGTTGTCTGTCCTGCTGGAACAGCGCCGCCTGTGGCTGAACAGGCCGATGCGCAAATGGCAGTCTCTGTCGCACAAGTCACACTTGTGGATTGTCTCTGTGTTGTCTGCGCGGGACAGGACTTCGGTGTTGGGGACTCTGTCCTGCCATGAGATGCCCAGTATGCGTCGGACGCACCTCATGTGAAAGGCGTTCAGCCTTCTCTCTTGTTTGGCGTAGGTCGTCCGCGTCTCACTCCCGTAGAGCAGTGTACTGAGGACACAGGCACTGTACACTGCCATCTTGGTCTTGATGGAGAGCTTGGAGTTCTCCCACACTCGTGTGGTGAGGCGAGCGAGTGTTGTTGCTGCCTTCCCAATTCTTTTGTCCAGTTCGCTGTCCAGTGAGATGTTGCTGCTGATCGTGGATCCAAGGTATGTGAACTGATTCACGACTTCCAGCTTGTAGTCATCGATGGTGATAGATGGTGGTTCTTCCACACCCTGTCCCAGGACATTTGTCTTCTTTAGATTAATAGTCAGCCCAAAGTCCTTGCGAGCCTGGGAGAAGCAGTCCATAAGGGTCTGGAGCTCATGCTGTGTGTGAGTTGCGACTGCTGCATCATCAGCAAACAGCATGTCTCGGATCAGGGCCTTTCGAACTTTTGTTTTGGCCTTGAGGCGGGCGAGGTTGAACAGCCTGCCATCAGATCTGGTGTGAAGGTAGATCCCCCCTGTTGCTGAGCCAAAGGCATGCTTCAGGAGCAAGGCAAAGAAGATGCCAAAGAGAGTCGGAGCGTATGACAAAAGCATCAGATGTGTTGCCATTGTACTGCACAGTCCCCTTCATATCAGTGTGGAAAGACTCGACAAGGCACTGCAGCTTTTGGGGGCACCCTATCTTTGGCAGGATCTTGAATAGGCCTTCCCTACTCACCAAGTCAAACGCTTTCGTCAGATCGATGAAGGCGATGTACAGTGGCATGTTCTGTTCCACAAGTTCTGGTTGTGCCATCCTGCTGATGTCGATGCATGCCTTTCCTTGCCGTCTGGTGCGGTGAAGTTTCTTGGGCTGTATCCTGAACTTGCATCACGCCAACGAATGGTCTGTGTCAGTCTGCACTCTGGTAGGAACGGGTCAGAATCACGTTCTTGAGGGAAGTGCGCTTGGTCAGGATCAGGTCCAACTGGTGCCAGTGTTTTGAACGTGGGTGGTGCCAGGAAACTTTGTGCTGCGGCTTGGTCTGGAAGTAAGAGTTGGTGATGCACAAGTTGTGATACGTGCAGAACTCGAGTAGGCGCTGTCCGTTTTCATTCAACTTGCCCACGCCAAACTGTCCAAGGCAGGACGGCCAAGAGTCATGATCGGTGCCCACTCTGGCGTTGAAGTCACCCAGGAGAACTAGATGTTCTGTGCTGGGGATGTTCCTGATGGTGGCTGTGAGGTTCTCATAGAACTCGTATTTGGCCTCTGGCATGGCGGCCAGTGTTGGGGCGTACACACTAATGAGGGTGACGGGGCGGTAGCTGTCCAGTGAGTTCCGAAGATCTCTCCCACTGTCAAGAGCAATCCCTGGCGCCAAGCTCTACGTCAATCGAGCAGTGACTTATAACTGGTATCTATTGCTCTCCATGTTGTGTCGACGCCATGAGCGAAGCTGGAGTGTCCGCTCCAGTGTTTACTCCAGTGTTGGACTTTCGGTAGGATTCGTGCCTGGGCAGGATGATATGGAGGACAAGTTGTTGCCCATGCAGCATGTCCCCCCTCTCCACGTCGCTGATGGATCCAAAGGAACAGCAGACTGTAACAGTTCGGCACCAGTGCTGTCGCAGGAACTGCCAGAACGAAGTTAAATACAACAGCGAACTGCCTTAGGGGCTCCGACTCCGGATTTTTCCTCGGGGTTTACTCCCGAAGCCTTTCCTGTGAGCAGGTATGCCGCAAGGCAGCAGAGGTTTGAATTCGGGCTGGTCCTTCCCCTCGGTGAGCTGCCTTCCCAGGCTGACGAGTCCCACCCACCCACTAGGTGGGTCGAACTGAAGAAACCTGGGAGCGGTAATGGTTAAGGAGTTACTCCACACTCTTCAAAACCGCAAAGTTCCCACAATGCGGCCCCACCACCAGATGCAGTTTAATGCCATGCCCAGGGCAGGTCTATAACACACTTAATGGATTCTCACGGAAATGTATTAAACTATTTAAGTTTCAATGAGAAATATAATGTAAATAATACATTGAATCAATACAACCAGGTCATTAAAGCTCTTCCACAGGAGTTTATAAACACTGAGAGGATTATTAATGTATGATTCAATCGAGTCAACATTTCCTTTACTTATAATAAATGAAATACATTTTAAAAACAAAAACTGTTCCAACAAAATTATAAGAAATACACTTACAAATAATATTTTTCCACTTCCTCTAAAAAGAAATTACATTATTAAGGAGATTCCAATTGAAATACAAACTAAAAGTAGGACTAAGCGGGCAGTTATCGAAAAAAAAATCTGCTTGCTGAAGGCTGGGAACATCAATTCATTAATCGTCCTTTGAAATGCATTCTTCATTTACCACAATGTAAAATTTCAAAGTGATCCAGAATCCAGGATCTCTTTGGAATCATCACAAACATTTAATCATTTGTTCCTTGTGACACCCCCAACACATTTAATCAAAATCCACAAACATTAAACTGGTGTTAAATGGTCGTACCACACATATTAATTGAGCTGTGAGTTTGCTATTAATACATTCCGTCCTGTTCAAACTCAAATTCATCATTTTAAAATATATGCTATGCAGAGACCACAAAGCTTTCCCTTAATAACCTACAGTACAATGCTTTTGTTTTTTTAACCGACAACAGAAAATTATGACCGGACAACATGGATGCGGTCAACCATCGTTCAAATGGTCGTCATCTAACATCCCTACTTTCAACACCTGCTGCATTTGGATGAATCCGGATCTTTTCTTATCAAATATAAACTCACTTTCTACCTTTGACCTTTGACCTGTTGACACTGCTGCCAGAGCAGACACGGGGCGTAATTAAACAACAACTGCATATTTCTGTGGTACCAAGTAAAGCATCCAAATTCACCTTAGATATCTATGTCACTGTTTGCCCTGGTTCCATACAGACACCGACTTTCAACGCTCAACCTGCATGTTGAACCAAACATAAGAGGAAGGCTCATAGAACTGATACCGATGAAACGCTCACATGCATGTTCTTCTTTCTTTTTTCCTGCTTTTAGGGAGTCTGTTAGACTTCTTAAAGAGTGCCACCGGATGTAAACTGCAGCTGGCGAAACTCATTGACTTCTCAGCACAGGTGAGTTTTTATACACCTGGTTAAGCCCCGCCTCCTGAAGGGGATACGAGGGCTAATGTTTTTCATTTGTTTGTTTGATTACACTTTAGCAGCAAAACTATTATTTTGAATTCATACCATGTTTGGTTTATAAATAACACTGGTCTACAAGTACAATGCTTCTGGAATCAAACTAATGAAATGTTCCCACATGTGTTAGTGATGAAGAAAACTCAAGTCTTAAATGATGGTTGGATCAAGTTTCCAAGATAAGTCTGGGCTCAAAATTTTTAATTTTACTTTTCATTTTACTGAATATTTTGATAATTTGTCTTCATTTTACTGAACATTTTGGTAATTTCTGATCACTTTATTGATTATTTTGCTCATTTCTGGTCAACTTTAACACTGTCCAATGACACTGGTGATAAAGAAAACTCAAGTCTTAAATTTTGGTTGGCTAAAGATTCCCAGATCAGTCTGGGCTCAAAATATGAAATAGTTAGAATGAACAGTATAACAGGTTTTAGTCCAAAGGAATACTGGTGTCAGATCTACTTTCAAACACTGCCTGCACATTATGATTAATTGACTTTACAAGTTGTTTCTCCTGGACTATTTACTAATCCATTGTATACATGGATACATGAAACTAACTGTGTCTGGGCCTCGTATGGATGTCCAGAGCAGGTACAGGGCAGTAATCCAAATGATCTGAGCCATAGTTGACAGACTGAACTGGAGGGACACATTTTGTTTATCTGTGGTTATCCAGCGTCCAGACTCGGGCGTTGCACATTCGGAGCATACAACGTTTTGTGTTCAGAGTGGGTGCGAGTTTCCTAGCATCCAAACTCAGGTGTTTAGGTGGCACGTTACAAGCGTACACGCAGAAAAATCACGTCTGTTGTGGCCGTAGCATTAGGCTGAAATATAAGTCATCAATCAAAATCCACACATCAATGAATCCAGCTCTTTTAATCAAACATCTAGTCCAGGAATGGTTCCATCAGCCTCATCACTACGTTCTCAGATACCCTCTCCCCATTGGGATGGCTGGGGTCCTTTCCAAGATGTGGGATGACATTGAAAATCAGGTCACCCAAAACTTGATCCCACACTTGTCAAGTTTGGTTGCAATGTACTGCAGGAAACAGCAGCAAGTCTTTGTCGGGAAAAGCTGTTCATCAATGGTAATATGTTGTGATTCAGTTAGTGACAAACCATCCCCACACATCAGAAATTGCAGCAAAGGTTTTTTTTTGCCAATCTTCAAAGCATGATATACATGCATGATATCTTGAAAGCGGTTTCGGGACGTAGTTCCAATGATCCATGGGTTTCCTATTTTTCCAATGTTTGGGATGAACGATATTCTGCCAATGACATCTCTGTTTGTACATCTCTTTTTTTTTTTGCTAAAGTCAGCCAAGCAAGTGAAATCTGCATTAGTTTATCATAGATACAAATTTTGCACAGTTCCAGTTAGTAAAAAAATATAAATAATAAAACCAAATCCATGCATATTTACAATTATAAACTAAACATTACTAGGCAAAAGTGTGTGTGTGTGTGTCTTTTATAGCAATAATATTTACAGCTAAGTTGTCCTTACACAATTATCCAATTTAGAAAAATGTACCAATAGCCAAACTACATAAAGGCAAATTTACTGATAATGACATTATTTCTAGATATTAGGGTTAGGGTTAGGTGCACAACTACACTCTGCCTTTTACTAAGTGTATAGGTAAGTTGTATAAAAGTGTGTTTTGTTCTGAGGAGTTAGGAATTCAGAGCCCTAAACTGTGCCTCCCTCCCCCACACACTCTAGCCGGTTTCAGGTAATGGCTACATTTGCATAGATGCTAATAGAGTTCTCAGGCCTTTTGAGTTGTTAATTTTTGTCCAAAGAGTCGACCGACTGTCTTGTAGTAATAAAGATACAAACGGTCAATCGACTGCTTTGTAGTAATACATGTGTGGTTAAAGTATGGAAGATTTAACAGACTTAATGTCTGAAGAAGATACTTTCTTTAAAAACTTGTAGAGCAGTGTGATAGAAATATTTGATTGGACCTCAGTATCAGGACATTACTAATATCTTAAATTATAAATAATTGTCTCAGAATACAAACAATTAACTCATTTTTATTATTAAAGAAAATTTTTCTTCGGTCAAATTTGCATTTCTTTACATAAACCACAAACATCAAAATATTACCGTTATTGCAGTATTGTACACCCATATTGCACATTGCAGATTTGGCCAATATTGTGCAGCTCTAATTCTGATGTTCTTTGCATGACTGTCCGTTTGTCTTCTGCTCCTGTTGCAGATCGCAGAGGGCATGGCATACATCGAGAAGAAGAATTATATCCACAGAGACCTGAGAGCTGCAAACGTTCTGGTTTCAGAGAGTCTCCTGTGTAAAATAGCAGATTTCGGACTGGCCAGAGTCATCGAGGATAACGAATACACAGCCAGAGAAGGTAAACTTTAGCAAGATTAATCTGTCAATGAAACCATTTTGGTTTCATAGGGTGTATTTAACAAATCAACAGTCAAAACCCTCTACTGACCAAAACTGATCAGAATGGAGTTTTATAGTAGCAGCTTCTGGTTATATAGAGCATTAATGTTGGTGTTCCTCAGGGGTCTATGCTGCCCCCAGTTCTGTTCTGATAGTAATTAACCAATAAAGACCCAAACATCCAAAACAATCTACTGATATAAACCATTTTAAAACCATACATGTCAATAGTTTGTGTAAAATACAGTTCTTTTTCTTTTCATAGTCATCAATTATGACCCATTTGGACGTTCAGAGGCTCCTTAATTACTGTGGAAACAGCATCATCTTCTACCACAGCAGTGTCAAAGTCATTTTATTTCCGGGGCCAAATTATGCCCAGTTTAAACTACTAAAAATGAGAGAATGGTTGCCTGTAAATGTTGACAATTCCTTTTGACAATTTTTTCCTTTTTGTTTTAGCCTGAATAAGTTAAAATTACATGAAAATGTTCAAATGTCTAGATTTAGAAAGATTTCGTTTCGCAAAAAAACAATAACTTAAACAACCTAAAATTTCTCAAGAATAATAACTGCATTTTCAACAAGATTATGTCGCAACTTATACAGTTTATGTGCATTACAGAAGACAGTTGATCAATAAAGGCACAAATTAAAAAGCAGAATATTATAAAATTTTGCTGCTTGGAATTTGGAGTTCACATTACATTTGATATTTTTAAATTCTAATTTTTTTTTATCTTAACAGTCTGATCCACTTGTGATCAAATTGGGCTAAAGTTAATGTGACACCATTTTCTCCCTGCTTTTCCTTGGTATATTCATCCCATGGATCATATGTTTTACACCCCTGTTCAACCAGTTGAGTTTCATCAATGGCAGTCAATGGAAACACTTGATTTATGCTCAGTTAAACATATTTTATTGAAAATGTCAAATTTTCTTCAGTTTAACCTGTTTCTGATATAATAACCCTTAAATTTACTCTGAGTTTTTATAAACATCTATATATCTAGAAGGTCTTGCCTCAAGTGGAGGAGTTCAAGTACCTCAGGATCTTATTCAGGAGTTACAGAACGATGGAGTGGGAGGTGGACAGGTGGATTGGGGCGGTATGTGCAGTAATGCAGGTGTTAAACTGATCTGTTGTGGTGAAGAAGGAGCTAAACCAGAAGGAGAAGCTTTGGATTTACCGGTCATGACCCAAAGAATGAGATCGTGGGTACAAGTGGCCGAAATGAATTTCCTTTGCAGGGTGGCCGGGCTCAGCCTTAGAGATAGGGGGAGAAGCTCGGACCTCCATGAGGGACTGGGAGTAGAGCCGCTGCTCCTCCATGTTCAGAGGAGCCAGTTGAGGTGGCTGAGGCATCTAGTGAGGTTGCCTCCTGGACGCCTCCCTGGGAAGTTGTTCCGGGCATGTCCATCTAGTGAAGATGTATATCTGTAAATGTGTGTAAATGGGTGTAGATGTATATGTGTGTGTATAAATGTGTGTAGATGTATATAAATGTGTGTAAATGTGTATACATGTGTATATAAATATGTGTAAGTATGTGTGAATGTGTATAAGTGTGTAGGTGTGTGTATACCTGTGTATAAAGGTGTGTAGATGTGTGTATACCTGTGTATAAAAGTGTGTAGGTGTGTGTATACTTGTGTATAAAAGTGTGTAGATTGTATATACACATATCTTAGTGTGTGCTTTGTCCCTAGGAGCTAAATTCCCCATTAAATGGACGGCTCCAGAGGCTTTTAACTACGGCTCCTTCACCATAAAGTCGGACATGTGGTCGTTTGGGATTCTGTTGTATGAGATCATCACCTTAGGGAAAATCCCTTACCCTGGTAAATATTAACTATTAAACAACTGCAACACACAGTAAAACATGTTCTTCCACCTGGTTTAACCCTAAAACACACAGTAAAACAAAACCTATGAAGGAAAGGAACAAAGACTCACAGCAGCTTTTAGGACGTGTGTTGTTTTTTAATCTCACCCAACATTGGTTGGGAGAGATTATTGTAATCACTGTGTGTGTGTGTGTGTGTGTGTGTGTATGTCTGCAGAGACATATTATGCTATAACTCAATGAATACTGTAGATATCACCATGAAATTACATAGGCATATACATATAGCTAATGTGCATAAGATGCAATGATCCATTTGAGTAAAGGTCAAAGGTCAAGGTCACAATTAACTAAAAGATCAAAATCACATTATTGGCTCCAATCAAAGAACGGTTGTCATAGAAACTGGAGATTGGCACAAAATAGAGACTCACATAGCCACAACAGGCACCAGAGATCAGCTGCGATGTTGGCAACCCACCCGATGCATCTTGAAACACAGGAGTCTAATGCACATGTGATTCAAAGGGTCTCACAGACACCCCACAACACAATGAAAGTGATGGCTGGGATCCCGGTGTTCTTTCAAAATGGTCATCGCGTCACATTTGGCTCCCAAGTGCTTATGAGCTCATGACCACCGAGTGTTTTCACAGGGAAAAAGCCTGTCAATTTAGGCATCCCCAACAAGATGTGAAATTGACTTGGACACTGGACATCAGTAATAAAGTAGCCTATATTTATTTTATCGTGCCTTTGACCAGTAAACATATAAGCAATCACATGCATACGATAGATTGGATATTGACGTTAGTAAGTGTTAAATTAATAAGTTTTGTACGATATAAACGTTACGCGCATGAGTTGTCTGGGTGTTATTGTTCACATTAGTTCAACGGATGCAAACAATAGTCTACCTTTTGAGTTCCTAAATCTAAATACAATATTAGAAAAAACAAAACGTTAAAAAAGTCTACCCATAATGGGAGCATTATATGATATCAACATTAATGTTTCCAAATGCAAAGTAACATATTTTGATGGAATAATGTGAATTTGTAGGGATTTTTCTCAATTTTGGCTGATGGGAACTCATTTTGACAGGGATGAACACTGGCTCCACGGGGCCCAGGCGCACGCAAGCGTCTCCTTCAGTGGACTCTAATGGACCTGAATGGTGATGTTCAAAACCAGAGGGGGGGATGATCCCCCCCATCAAATCACACCCAGTATATATATATATATATATATATATATATATATATATATATATATATATATATATATATATATGTTTATTAGTGATGTGTGGATCGATGAATAAACGACCCCGCAACCAACCACTCTAACCCACCTGCTACTCAGACCGCAACAAATATATTTGATCCATCCATCCACCCATCTTGGTACCCAACCCTATGTATGTGTTTTATTCAGGTATGACTAAAGGTGAGGTGATGACATCCATCCAGCGGGGCTACCGGATGCCCCAACCCGACAGCTGCCCTGAGGAGCTCTACAACATCATGTTGACCTGCTGGAAGGACAAACCTGAGGACAGACCCACCTTCGAATACATCCAGAGTGTCCTGGATGATTTCTACACGGCCACGGAGGGACAGTACCAGCAGCAGCCATGAAGAACATCCAGCAGACTTGCACAGAAGCCACTCTGGAATGTGGACAACACACCATCTGATCAACATCTGTCACCAACAACTTAAGACTTCTGTTCATTTCTTTTCAACAGACAGAACAACGATGCGCCAAAAGCATTTGCTCTGTTCACAGTCTGAAGACGTGATGTTGGCCTCCAGGCACAACAAATCCTGCCCCCTCACACAGTTTGACATTTGACCTTATTTGCCCTGTGACTTACAATTGTTTATGAAGTATTTTCTTCACACATTAAATGTGTTAAATCTTAGATACTCTAATCAGATGAATCGTTAAACAAATTACTTTAGTGTTGGTTAGTTGATGTTTTTAATATATATTGTGGTGTGTTATTCCACATATATGCTGCTTTATGTACATGTATACAATGGATTAGTAAATATTCTACTAGAAACAACCTGGAAAGTTAATTGATCATAATGTGCAGACAGTGTTTTGAAGTAGATCTGGTTGATCTGGTAGATCTAACCCTTACAAAATAAAAAGAATTAACAAAAATGAACAAAATATTCAGTAAAATGAACAAAAATAAGAAATATCAAAACTAATAAAATTTGACATTTTGAGCCCAGACTTATCTTGGAAACTTGATCCAACCATCGTTTAAGACTTGAATTTTCTTTATCACTGACAAACATGTGGGGACACTTCATTAATTTTAGATTTTGTTTCAATTCCAGAAGCATTTTACTTGTTGACTAGTGTAATTGTAAAAACAAATTTTTGCTGATTGTGACCTTTGACCTGCTTTTCCTTTTTTGCCAACTGTTTTGCACTTGTTTTTCCAGGAAGAACTTCAATACCTGTCCCTTAAATATATTTTTTATAAATAATAAATGGTTAAACAAGTGTTACAGTAAAAACAGACTTTAAATGTTATCATATTTACTGTGAAAAATAAATGTAAATGTTCATAATGAAATTCTATGACATAATAGAAATAGACCTTCAAAACTAACCTGACTGTCACTATTTGTTCTCATGATACCATCTGGAACCCTTTCACAACCAGTCCTTGTTCAAAGGAGGGGCCTTACCTAAAATCCTTGCATATGATTATATGAAGAATCTGTCCATCATCTTGACTGACGTGCCACTTCAGCCACTCACGTCGAACTCAAGCCATGACTCAGGCTATATTTATATAGAGACGAAAACAGATGACACAAAAATGTCGTCTCATCTTCAGTTTTTCATCTGGGTTTAGACGAGTGTATTTCAAGAGGAAATCTTTGTTTATGCGAAGACAGTAGAAGAAATACGATATGATAGACCCGCCCACATGTCCTTTTTTGTTTTTTATATATGCAATTGTCCACTCCTTTCTGTTCATCTATGGTATGTGTGTAATGTCTGTACAATAACTGAAACCACTACTGTATATTTACTAGAGCTGCTAATGCAGCTGGTAGATCAGTTGGGTCCAGGTTGTCCCACATGTTTGTTTCTTTACCTGCTCAATGTATGGATGTAAGGTCAAAGGTTATGTGACGTGAACATATGTGATGTAAAGACAACATCAACATGTGTGTTTGTTGTCGTTTAGATGCAGGCATGACCCAGCACATCTTCAATACGTCCTACTGGGGAAGGAGTCTGAACATTTCTGTGTGTTCACACCCTGACGACTTCAACAGTGTAAATGAAAGACAGTTGTGATAAAATATGCTGTGGTATTTAACCGTAATGGTCCTGGTGTAAATGGCCGCTCAGAGCGACAGCAGGAAGAAGAGCCATACTGCACTAGACCACCATCAAAACAAACACCAGAGTATGACTGCACCTAAACGTACTACTGCATTGTCTGGAAAAAACTGAGGATAAAAGGCAACATTGGCAACAGCCAGCGGATATTCCTTGAACTTCCGTATGCAAAATGGGTAGACCAGCAGCCTGCAGGACTTGGTCTTAACATGTCAGATGCTCCAGAAAAATCCTCTGGTAAATGTGTGAAATGCCTTGGCTTGGTAGGAGACACCAGAGTGCTGTGGACATGTACAAGCACTGAGTCCTTCTCTCTCCCTCTCTCTCATTTATAGTCTGTCTGTCCATGGGAGTGGCTCTGTCCTTCATTGTGGTTCTCCACAAGATTCATTCTTTTCCCACTGGGTTTTGGACATTTTTCTTCCAGAGAAGGAGGGTAAAAGGACAGGGGATGCTTGGGACTTTTATCTATTTCTGCGGTTGTGTTTTTATAAAGCCCTGTGAGAAGACATTGTTGTGATTTTGGGTTTTATACATAAAATTGGATTGAATTGAAATGGTGTCAGGCCAGAAGTAGTGAGTCACTTCGGCTGAAATTCAGTCTGTTTCTTCCTTGGTATTGTCAGGATCAGGGTGAGGTAAGTGAGGACTCAGATGCACAGTGCTGAAGGGAGAACAGATTTAATAACAAAAACGCAACATGAAGACAAGACAGAGACAAAACCAAACCAAAACCTAGGCATAGAATAGCCAGAGTTCATGGTGATGATGAATGTCCGGGTTATGGTGACTGAGGAGATGGAAAACTGTCCGGGTTATGGAGGTGACAATATAGAATGGTCCCGCACTGGCAACTGCAAGCCTCACTGCTTTTATAGCCGCAGATGAGGAACGGCTTGCAGCTGCGCAGTGCGGGGCCAGGTGATTGTGGAGAGCACTGGGAGAAAGGTCAACAGAGCAGAGGTCATGACAGGTATACTGTTGGTAAAAAGTGTGTATTTGTCACTGCAGTATTTTTACCTGTAAAGCAAAGTAAAAGTACTGTCACTACAGTATTTTACTGTTTTTAGTACTGTTTTTTTTCTGTTTTCTGTCTCCTGTGATGTGTTTTATATGTTTTGTGTGTTTTATGTTTAACGTGTTTTTTTTTTTTTTCAAAACTGGGGATTTTTAAATGTGTTTTAAAAAAACTCAAAATAATAATACTGGAGGGGGGGGCAAATGTTTTTGAAAAAAGTATCAAAAAATGTGGCTAAAAGTATATATAGTGTTTATTTAAAAAGTTTAAATGATAGACCAATAGAAAAACATTTAAAATTGTATTTAACACTGCAGTTAAAAAAAGCTTTAATTTTCCACAAAATGTTATCCTTAAGAAACAGTCAACATCAAACACAGCAAGTTTCGACAAAGATAAGTCTTCTACAGGTACAAAGAGCAGAAGAAAAAGACACTTACTGGTCGGAGGTCAGCTAGTGGATGGGTGGTAGATGACGGGTAAGTGGGTGCATTTAGTGAATGCTGTACCCTCCCAGAGGCGCATATAAAGGTTGGCATACGCGGGGGCGAACTTTTTACCCATCGCTGTTCCATGTATTTGCAGGTAGGGTTTGCCGTTGAACTCAAAATCATTTCTGGTTAGACTGAGTTCCAGCAGCTCAAGCAGGTCGTTATCTGGTCTTTCAGGGTCCGGGTACCGGTCGAATACATCCCTCACCGCCTGTAGGCCCAGAGCCATATCAATGTTGGTGTATAGTGAGTTGATGTCTATTGTGAAGAGAGAGGCATGAGCTGGTAAGTGTAATCCTTTAAGTTTATTGATAAAATCGTATGTGTCCTTAATATAACTGTTGTGTTTTTGTGATAGTGGATTGAGAAAATGGTCGATGTATTCTGCAATTCGATACGACTCTGAGCCGCAGTCACTGACGATGGGTCGGCCGCATGGAACCTCGTGAGGGACCGTCCACTTCTCTGGAGGTTTATGGATTTTTGCGAGGAGATAGAATTGTCTGGGCCTAGGTTGATCTGGCCCACTGAGATAATTGAGTTGTTTACGTGATATGAATTTGTTATTATGCATTCTGTTGAGGATGTTCCGGATCATAATCTGTGTTTGTGGTTTAATGATGCCTTTGAAAGTATGTTTGGGATGGTAGCTGGATTTATGGAGGAGTGCATGTGTATCTGTTTGTTTGAAGTAAACCTTGGTGAGGAATTTTTTATTGTTGTTATGTGTCTGGTGGAAATAAACTGTGGTGTCTAGAAAGTGGACCTGGTGTGCGTCTATGGTGTGTGTGACTTGGATGGATTTGTGGTGGCTATTCAAGATGTCAATGAACTGGTGGAATTGTGGAATGGATTGGGGCCAAATACCTATTATGTCATCTAAAAATCTGAGGTATAATGTTGGATGCAATGGGCATTTGGCCAGTGCTTCTCGCTCCCACTCGCTCATGTAGATGTTTGCATAGGATGGTGCAAACCGCTGGCCCATGGCTGTTCCACTGATCTGGAGGAAGTGTTGGTTGTTAAACATGAAATCATTATTGTTTAAACAGAGGGAGAGGAGTGCTATGATTTCTTTGTCGGGTCTATTGTGATCTGGGTATTTCTGCATAACTGTTTGGACTGCTTGAAGTCCAAGTTCTGTGTTAATATTTGTGTATAAGCTTGTGATGTCTATTGTGAAAAGAAAGGATTCAAGTGGAACAGCCATGGGCCTGATGATGTCTAGAAAGTGATAGGTATCCTTAATATAGCTCGGGTGTCTCCTGGAGAGGGGTCCTAAGAAGTGATCTAAGTACTGAGTCACGTTGTAGGTGGCGCTGCTGCAGTCTGAGACTATGGATCTACCTGGGGGGACATCCAGGGGGATCGTCCATGTATTGGGGTCTTTGTGAATTTTCGGGAGGAGGTAAAACTGTCTGGGGCGGGGGAGGTCTGGTCCGAATAAGTAGTGCATTTGTTTAGTGGAGATAAAGTTTTTATTTTTGAGTGTCTGTATGATATGTCGGATTTTGCGGTGATACTTATGGACGTCCCCCTGTAGTTCCCCCCAGTCGAATGTCTTGGGACGTGGAATGAATGAGAGACCCCTCTCCAGGAGTTGCCGCTGGACCGGGGACGGGGAGAATAGTTTGGAGAGGTTGAGGACAATGGTGGTCTCGGTCAAGTCTTGTGTATGAGTGTCCTGTGATGTTACTTGTTGTGTTGTGGTATTGTCTATTGTAGGTTGCGTGTTGTCTGAGAAGGCCGGGTTAGGTTCTATTGGATTTTTAAATTTAATAGTCTGCACCAATGGTGAAATATACGCGCCGCTGTGTCGGCCGTCCAGTGTATATTGTCCCTTTCTGTGTGGAACTCCTCGTGTGGAAGCTCGGCCAGGAAGGGGAGGTGGGTCATGATGGTGTTATTGATGGCTGTGAGGTTATTTTTTTGGACCTGTGTTAGTGCTGGGGAAAAATTGATAACTGGAAAATAGATGTCTGCATTAGGGAAAGTTTGTTTGGCTGTTCTATATAGTGCTTTAAGTTGTTTAATGGAGGTCTGTTTGGGGTCTTGATCTTTATTGTTAATGCCTACAGCTAAGATGAGAATTTTCGTATTAGGACTTTCTGGTGTTTTTTCTCAGCTGTTCAGGAAATGATATAAGTTGGCTCCAGGATAACTGTCTAGTTGGATATTTTTGTTTATGTGTGGTGGGATTCTATTTATGTTGGAGTCCCCCAGCACTAACACAGGTTTTTTAGGTCTAAAATGCCAATCTATTAATTTTCTGTGTGGTCTGGCAATGTGGTATGAAGCTTTGAATGTGGCCGGTGATGCTGTTGTATTTACTGGGTGATGAGAAGTAGTCGGGTCCTGTGAATTTATTGCTGAGGTTGTGAGGGCTCTGGTGGCCAGAAGAGGGCAGTGTTGCTGTACAGACCCCCCTGAGTATTGAGTGGAGGGTTCAGATAGGGTTTTGTGTGAGGCCATGGTGGCCTTCAGATCCCCGATCATCATGTGGTTTCCACCCTCACTCTGTTGGGTCACTTTATGGAGGGTCTGTTTAACTGCGCTCTCTGTCTGGCCACCCGAGTCCTCTGTAGGGGAAGTAGAAAAAGGGACTATTTTATCTTGGGTTATGGTGGCAACATTAGATTTATTGAAATGTGTCTGTATGTTATGTGTTCTGAGTTGAGTTACAATGGTCCGGTTTACCTGAGGGGGGGGGGGGATTTGGACATCCACCTCCCGTTCACTGGTCGAGCTTATTAGCTGTGTTTGTGCAGGTGGGGTTGGTGCACCTGTGACCGGGTTAGTAGATGAGTGCTGTAAAATAGGAGAAGGTTTTATGGGTCCAGTCCGAGATGTGTTGTGAGTCTTGTCTGTCCGTTTGTCTTTCTTCAGTGTCCCCAGCCTCTCCCGGAGAGGACTGGATGCCCTCAGGGATCGGAAGGTCCGGGGGTGCCCCGAGTCCGGGGTCAGCGGGAGGATCCGCCTCCACGGGGGCCCGCTGCGCTATGCTGGCCGACACCCGCTGTTCGGGTGGGGGAGAGCCCTGAGTACGGGTGTGTGTGTGTGTGGAAGTGGATGCGCGGATGTGGCTGGAATGGATGGAACGGATGCGGCAGGAGGGGTTAGGGTTAGGGTTTAGGGTTAGCGTTAGGCTTAGGGATTGTGCCAAAGTGGACCTTAAGGGCACTGGCCTACGGCTCCGGGATCTCCCCCCAAAAAAAGAAAAAAATATACTTCTCCTGTTAAATAATAATTATGTAAGTGGGGGATCTGTTTGTTCCCCCCGGTGTTGTGTTGGGGAATCAGTGGGAGGGCTCAGTCCCCGTCTTGAACCCGGGCCCCAGGGGATCCAGCGTCCCCATAAGGGGAAGTAGTGGGAAAATGATGTGAGATGGGAGAGTAGCTCAAGGATTAGTGTGTGAAATTGACCCAAATAAAATTGCTCTTCCAGGGCAGGGCCGCTTCCAGATTTGTATCTATTACTACCAAATTTTTTTTTGGAGGGAAAAAATGTTATGGCATTTTATTCTGTTCTAACTCTTGAAGGCTTTAAGTTATACACATGAAATTTGCAGGGTGTAAACATAAGGTCTTAATGTTACTAAATCTAAATTTTCAGAAGTCTAGGTCAAGGGGAAGTGTGTGAAATCGAACCAAATAAAATTGCTCTTCCAGGGCAGGGCCGCTTCCATATTTGTATCTATTACTAGCAAATTTTTTTTGTGAGGGAAAAAGTGTTATGGTACTTTATTCTGTTCTAACTCGTGAAGCCTTTAAGTTATACACATGAAATTTTCAGGGTGTAAACTTAAGGTCTTAATGTTACTAAATCTAAATTTTCAGAAGTCTAGGTCAAGGGGAAGTGTGTGAAATCGATCCAAATAAAATTGCTCTTCCAAGGCAGGGCCGCTTCCATATTTGTATCTATTACTACCAAATTTGATTTTGGAGGGAAAAAGTGCTAATGCTAGCATGCTAATGCTAGCATGCTAATGCTAGCATGCTAACATGTTCTAAAACACACCTAAATGTTTGGACATGATTGATTAGCATGCGTTAGGGCTAGCATTAGCATGCTAATGCTAGCATGCTAATGCTAATATGCTAATGCTAGCATGCTAACATGTTAGGTTGCCATAGCAACGGTTGCCAATACAACAGTTGCCATAGCAATGGTTGCCATACCATTGGTTGCCATAGCAACGGTTGCCATGGCAACGGTTGTCATAGCAACGGTTGCCATAGCAACGGTTGCCATACCATCGGTTGCCATACCATTGGTTGCCATAGCAACAGTTGCCATAGCAATGGTTGCCATACCATTGGTTGCCACAGCAACGGTTGCCACGGCAACGGTTGCCATGGCAACGGTTGCCATAGCAACGGTTGCCATAACATTGGTTGCCATAGCAACGGTTGCCATGGCAACGGTTGCCATAACAACGGTTGCCATAACAACGGTTGCCATAGCAACGGATGCCATAGCAACGGTTGCCATAGCAACAGTTGCCATATCAACCGTAACCATAGCATGCTAATGCTAGCATGCTAATGCTAGCATGCTAATGCTAGCATGCTAATGCTAGCATGCTAATGCTAGCATGCTAATGCTAGCATGCTAATGCTAGCATGCTAATGCTAGCATGCTAATGCTAGCATGCTAATGCTAGCATGCTAATGCTAGCATGCTAATGCTAGCTTGCTAATGCTAACATGTTAGCATGCTAAAATGCTAATGCTAGCATGCTAATGCTAGCATGCTAACATGCTAACATGATAGCATGCTAACATGCTAGCATGCTAGCATGCTAATGCTAGAATGCTAATGCTAGAATGCTAATGCTAGAATGCTAATGCTAGCATGCTAATGCTAGCATGCTAATTCCAGCATGCTAATGCTGGCATGCTAATGTTAGCATGCTAATGCTAACATTTTAATGCTAGCATGCTAATTGCCAATTGCCATAGCAACCGTTGCCATGGCAAGGGTTACCATAGCAACGGTTGGCATTCCATTGGTTGCCATACCATTGGCTGCCATGGCAACGGTTGCCATAGCAACGGTTGCCATGGAAACGGTTGCCATAGCAACAGTTGCCATGACAACCGTTGCCATACCATTGGTTGCCATACCATTGGTTGCCATAGCAACGGTTGCCATGGCAACGGTTGCCATAGCAACGGTTGCCATAACATCGGTTGCCATAGCAATGGTTGCCATAATATTGGTTGCCATAGCAACGGTTGCCATAGCAATGGTTGCTATAACATTGGTTGCCATAGCAACAGTTGCCATGACAACCGTTGCCATACCATTGGTTGCCATACCATTGGTTGCCATAGCAACGGTTGCCATAGCAACGGTTGCCATAGCAACGGTTGCCATAACATCGGTTGCCATAGCAATGGTTGCCATAACATTGGTTGCCATAGCAACGGTTGCCATAGCAATGGTTGCTATAACATTGGTTGCCATAGCAACGGTTGCCATGGCAACGGTTGCCATAGCAATGGTTGCCATACCACCGGTTGCCATAGCAACGGTTGCCATGACAACAGTTGCCATAGCAACGGTTGCCATGGCAACGGTTGCCATATCAACCGTACCATAGCAAGTTAATGCTAGCATGCTAATGCTAGCATGCTAATGCTAACATGCTAATGATAGCATGCTAATTCTAGCATGCTAAATTCAGTATGCTAATGTTAGCATGCTAATGCTAGCATGCTAACATGCTAGCATGCTAATGCTAGTATGCTACTGTAAGCATGCTAATGCTAGCATGATAATGCTAGCATGCTAATGCTAGCATGCTAATGCTAGCATGCTAATGCTAGCATGCTAATGCAATATGATAATGCTAGCATGCTAATACTAGCATGCTAAAATGTTAGGTTGCCATAGCAACGGTTGCCAATACCATTGGTTGCCATAGCAACGGTTGCCATAGCAATGGTTGCCATACCATTGGTTGCCACAGCAACGGTTGCCATGGCAACGGTTGCCATAGCAACGGTTGCCATACCATTGGTTGCCATGGCAACGGTTGCCGTAGCAACGGTTGCCATAGCAATGGTTGCCATAACATTGGTTGCCATAGCAACGGTTGCCATGGCAACGGTTGCCATAGCAACGGTTGCCATAACATTGGTTGCCATAGCAACGGTTGCCATACCATTGGTTGCCATAGCAACGGTTGCCATAGCAACGGTTTCCATACCATTGGTTGCCATACCACCGGTTGCCATAGCAACGGTTGCCATGACAACAGTTGCCATAGCAACGGTTGCCATTGCAACGGTTGCCATATCAACCGTACCATAGCAAGTTAATGCTAGCATGCTAAAGCTAGCATGCTAATGCTAGCATGCTAATGCTAGCATGCTAATGCTAACATGCTAATGATAGCATGCTAATGCTAGCATGCTTACATGCTAACATGCTAACATGCTAACATGCTAACATGCTAATGCTAACATGCTAATGCTAGCATGCTAAATTCAGTATGCTAATGTTAGCATGCTAATGCTAGCATGCTAACATGCTAGCATGCTAATGCTAGTATGCTAATGTAAGCATGCTAATGCTAGCATGCTAATGCTAGCATGCTAATGCTAGCATGCTAATGCTAGCATGCTAATGCTAGCATGCTAATGCTAGCATGCTAATGCAATATGATAATGCTAACATGCTAATTCTAGCATGCTAATGCTAATATGCTAATGCTAGCATGCTAATACTAGCATGCTAACATGTTAGGTTGCCATAGCAACGGTTGCCAATACCATTGGTTAGGGTTAGGGTTAGGGTTAGGGTTAGGGTTAGGGTTAGGGTTAGGTTTTAGGGTTAGAGTTAGGCTTAAATGATGTGCCAAAGTAGACCTTGAGGGCACTGGCCTACGGTTCCGGGCTCTCTCTTCCAAAACCTCATGAAAATAAAAATCAAAATCACAATCTCCTCCTGTAAACTTAGGGTTATGTGGGTGGGGGATCTGTTGGTATATGGTGTTATGTTAAATGATCAGTGGGAGGGCTCGGTCTCGTCATAGTCCCGGGTCCCAGGGGAAACAGCGTCCCAAATCGGGGGGACGGGGAAATGATGTGGGATGAGGAAAACACAAATTAAGGATAAGTGTAAGCTTGTGGACGGGTCTTCCCCAGCGCAGCGCCGCCGCAGCCAGATCCGCTACTGAAGATAGGTCTACTGGATTTCATATTGGCCAAACAAAGACAATCATAGTTATATAAATAAATATATACAAAAAAAAATATATAAATATAGCTGTCTGCTAATGTATTGGTAAAGTATTCGTTTTTGCTTTATGCTCATAATTCTTGATATGTCTGTGTGTGGTGGATGTGTGGCTAGATGCAAAGAAAGAGGGGAAGAGAAAGGGGGTCAGAAGGGAAAGCAAACAACATGCGTTTAAGGTGCAAAACAAATTAATAAACAGGCACAAAATCCACACTACTTAACCAAACCATGCAATTTTCAAAGAATTAAAGTGAACACTTAGGAGACAGCAATCATAAATAAATATAAATAACAAAAACAATTTATTAATACATATATATCAGAGGAGACATAAGAAGACCCAACAGTAAGATGACAAAAAAGGGGGGGGAAGGAGGAAAGAGAACGAAAAAGGAAAGGGGGAAGAAAACATAGAACAGGAATGACCAAACTTAGGGAGGAAAGGTACATGGGACAGGTTTGTCTTATATCTCCCTTTAGGTTAGATATCAAATTATTTCTCTGTAACACTTTTAATATGAGATTAGGTTAATTCCAATTATAGTTAGTTAATGTATATATATATATAAAAAAAATTATATTATTGTTAATAGGAACTTTTTATAATAAATGATTGATTAATTAATTGTAGCAAATTAAATGAAAAAGCCTGTTTTGATCCCGCCCTCCTTTTATGAGGGTCAAATGCGTGCGCTGCGCTGGGGAGGAAAGTCAGTAGAAGTTCAGTGAGGCAAAAAACCGTCATTTATGTAGGAATTGAATTTATTAAGGTGTTTTATTGTCCTGATGGTTAGGCTTTCTTCTTAGGTACATGGGTGTCCTCCGGAGGGAGAGAATCGTGTGGGGGTCAAGGCTGCATCCTCTGGTGACGGAGGGGAGAGAAAGAGTAATTTAGATCCCCTCGGTTCCGTTGTTCTCCGCCAGTCCACTCGAAGACCCCCCCATCCTCTCTCCGTCCCCAAGGTTAGGGTTAGGGATAGAATGGGGGGTAGGGGTTAGGGTTAGGGTAAAGGGTTAGGGTTAGGAGATTAGGGTTAGGAAAAAGGTTTAGGGTTAGGAAAAAGGGTTAGGGTTAGGAAAAAGGGTTAGGGTTAGGAAAAAGGGTTAGGGAAAAGGGGTTAGGTTTAGGGTTAGGAAAAAGGGTTAGGGTTAGGAGAAAGGGTTAGGGAAAAGGGGTTAGGTTTAGGGTTAGGAAAAAGGGTTAGGGTTAGGGTTAGGAAAAAGGCTTAGGGTTAGGAAAAAGGGTTAGGGAAAAGGGGTTAGGTTTAGGGTTAGGAAAAAGGGTTGGGGTTAGGGTTAGGAAAAAGGGTTAGGGTTAGGGTTAGGAAAAAGGGTTAGTGTTAGGGAAAAGGGGTTAGGTTTAGGGTTAGGAAAGAGGGTTAGGATAGAAGGGTTAGGGTTAGGACAGAGGGTAGAGTAAGGGTTAGGGTAAGAATGAGGTTAGGGTTAGAATAAAAGGGTGGGTAAACCTTAAACAGGGACGGAGGAGCCCAGAGAGAGGGGGACATGTGTGTCTGTGTGGACCAGTAATTTGATGCCACCTTGTGGATGAGTGAATGTATTGCGGTGTGGGAATGTTGTCCATGTGTGATCAGTCATGTCTGAGGGGCCGGTCTGAGTTTATTAAGGTAATATGTCTAAATTATTGCACCAGTGTTGGAATATGTGTGTAGCTGTGATGGGTGTCCAGTGAATGTTATCCGGTCCAGTAGTGAACTGGTCCTGTGGTAACTCGGCCAAGGATGGGAGGTGACTCCTAATAGTGTCATTAATGACTTGTAAATTATCTTTCTGGGGCCGTGCTAGTGCTGGGGAAAAGTTAATGACCGGGAAGAAAATATCTGCTTTGGGGAAGGTACGTTTAGCTGCTCTGTGTAGCGCTTTAAGCTGTTTTATCGAGGTCAATTTTGGATGTTGATCTTTATTATTGATACCTATTGAAAGGATGAGGATTCTGGTGGTGAGGGAAATTGGGGTTTTCTGACAGATTTTTAAAAAATGAAAAAGGTTGGCACCTGGATAGCTGTCTATTTGAATTTGGTTGTTAGTGTATGGAGGGATTCTGCTAATGTTGGAATCCCCCAGCACTAGCACGGGCTTAGTTGGTCTGAAGTGCCAGTCCTGTATTTTTCTATGGGGTCTGGCTCTATGGATTGTGGGTCTGAACTGAGGTGGAGAGTGGATCAGGACTGTCACCTCCCGATCCTTGGCCGAAGTCTCGTTATCTGTCTGTAAGGGTGAAGTTGGTGGTGTTATATCTAGGTCTGATTGTGTGGGTGTGTCAGTCCCGCGTGGCCCCCAGCTCCCTGGGTGAGGAGGGGGGGTCTCCATGGTTGTGGAGACTGGCGGGGCTATAGGTTCTGGGGACCCGGGGTCGGAGAGCGGGCCCTCCTCACTGGGGGTCTGCTGGTCCGGAGTCAGGGTGGATTGATGTGGAGTGAAGCTGGTGGGTGGGTCTATGGGAAGAGGTGAGCTAGGCAGAGGGGGAGGGAGGGGCCCAGTCTCTGTTCTGTGTGCCACCTTCTCAACTAAGGAGGTGAGTGGGCCTAGGTACAAGGACCGTTGGTACGGTGCTTTTGACCTAGGGCGGGGAGGAGCGTTGTCCCTCTCCTGTTGTGTGTATGTTGTGTTTGTTTGTCTGGGAGTAGGCTGAGTGTCTGTAATCTGATGGGGTGGTGAATTGGTATGTGTGTGTCCGTCTGTGGTGAATCCTAGTGAGGTTATTGCTGTTTGAATGGTCTGCTGTTGAAGTCTGTGTGTGAATCTCTTTTTAGCCCAGCCAATAGCTATATTTAAAGCTTGGTGGTCTGGGGTTGTATTCTGTAAGGATGAAATGATGGATGTGATGGAGGAGGTGTAATGTGTCTGAAGTATATGCAAAGTGTTATTTAGCCACTGTGTTGTGTTTGAAGTCAATTTGTGTTGCGTTTCTATTGTAGGCACTGCAGGTTTGATAAATGTTGTCAAACGGTGTACCTGTTTCTGCATGCCAGTAGGGGGAGTGAGTGTACTGATGGATGTGTCTATTATGTGTTGGTGATGTGTAGCCTGTATCAGTTTGAAGTAAAGTTTGCTTGTCTGTCTGGTTTCTGCGCTGGGTGGCCCCGTGAGTGTCTGTGTATGTGGCTGCGTAGCATGTGTGTGTGTGTGTGCATGTGTGTCCCTCCTCCTGTATCGGCTGTCGTTGAATCCATGTGGTATGTGTGTTAGTGAGGTGGAATGATGTGTGTGTGTGTGTGCCCTAAGTGTGTAGTTATTGTTAAGCATGTCCCTTTGGCTCCCTGGCACGTCCTGAACCCTGTGATAAAAACAGCATTTAAAACAGTGGTGGAGAGGGGTCCTACCTCCTTAAAGAGTTGGTCCGGATTCTCCTGGTCCTGGTCCTGGTCCTGATCCTGGTCCTGGTATTGGTAGGTTGTCTGGAGGATCTGGTGTCCTTTAGTGTGGCCCGGAGCTTTCTGGTCCTGGTCCTGGTTCAGGTAGACGCTGCAGGGGTCCGGTGTCCTTGATCCTGGACTCAAAAGCTCAGGCAGTGCAGGTAAACGGATCGGAGTCCGGGGTGTTGGACCCCGTCACACACTGTTAAAACTCAACTTTATTGTTTAAAAGCCGAATTAAAAACCCAACAAGGGTAAAATAAGAAGTTGGTAAAAGCTATAGTAAAAGAGGGCTCGGTGTCGTGCCGGAGAGCCAAGATTTAAAAAACCTGACGTTTCGCAGAGGTGCTGCTTCATCAGAGGTTAATGGGACAGTGATGTGTTGATGGGTATATAAATGTGTGTTTGTGTGCAGGAGAGGGGGAAGGCTCCTCCCCTCCCTTCCGGTTCTCCAATAGGAGCTCACGATTGTAATTGGTATAACAGGTGGGGGAAATTGGTGATAAATGGTTCAAAAGAGTTAATTAGGGATAGTTGGAGGGGGACTGGAGCAAAGGGGAAGTAAATGTAAGTATCGTAGGTGAGGTGGCTATGTGATAAATAAATGAAATAATCAATTAAAGAATGGCGCAGCAGGCAGGGCATCCGCCTCTCGCCCAAGAGCCGCGGGTTCGAGACCCGGTCGGTCCAATATTTTCTGCGGGGAATCCCAGCCCGGTTGACCCCTACCATTCGTGGGTACTCTTATACTTTACCATAGTTTTATATGATTTTATAATTAAGTACAACATGCCACTATATACAGGTAGATGATATGTCTATACAACCTCATACACTTATCTGTTTCTCTTGGAGTAGAACTTCTTCCAATCTGTTTAAGAAGTGTAAGGAGAAGGGAAGACGAAGGAAGGGAGGAGGGAGGTCCCGGCCCGTGGCTCTGGCAGGGTTAGGTTTTAGGGTTAGAGTTAGGCTTAAATGATGTGCCAAAGTAGACCTTGAGGGCACTGGCCTACGGTTCCGGGCTCTCTCTTCCAAAACCTCATGAAAATAAAAATCAAAATCACAATCTCCTCCTGTAAACTTAGGGTTATGTGGGTGGGGGATCTGTTGGTATATGGTGTTATGTTAAATGATCAGTGGGAGGGCTCGGTCTCGTCATAGTCCCGGGTCCCAGGGGAAACAGCGTCCCAAATCGGGGGGACGGGGAAATGATGTGGGATGAGGAAAACACAAATTAAGGATAAGTGTAAGCTTGTGGACGGGTCTTCCCCAGCGCAGCGCCGCCGCAGCCAGATCCGCTACTGAAGATAGGTCTACTGGATTTCATATTGGCCAAACAAAGACAATCATAGTTATATAAATAAATATATACAAAAAAAAATATATAAATATAGCTGTCTGCTAATGTATTGGTAAAGTATTCGTTTTTGCTTTATGCTCATAATTCTTGATATGTCTGTGTGTGGTGGATGTGTGGCTAGATGCAAAGAAAGAGGGGAAGAGAAAGGGGGTCAGAAGGGAAAGCAAACAACATGCGTTTAAGGTGCAAAACAAATTAATAAACAGGCACAAAATCCACACTACTTAACCAAACCATGCAATTTTCAAAGAATTAAAGTGAACACTTAGGAGACAGCAATCATAAATAAATATAAATAACAAAAACAATTTATTAATACATATATATCAGAGGAGACATAAGAAGACCCAACAGTAAGATGACAAAAAAGGGGGGGGAAGGAGGAAAGAGAACGAAAAAGGAAAGGGGGAAGAAAACATAGAACAGGAATGACCAAACTTAGGGAGGAAAGGTACATGGGACAGGTTTGTCTTATATCTCCCTTTAGGTTAGATATCAAATTATTTCTCTGTAACACTTTTAATATGAGATTAGGTTAATTCCAATTATAGTTAGTTAATGTATATATATATATAAAAAAAATTATATTATTGTTAATAGGAACTTTTTATAATAAATGATTGATTAATTAATTGTAGCAAATTAAATGAAAAAGCCTGTTTTGATCCCGCCCTCCTTTTATGAGGGTCAAATGCGTGCGCTGCGCTGGGGAGGAAAGTCAGTAGAAGTTCAGTGAGGCAAAAAACCGTCATTTATGTAGGAATTGAATTTATTAAGGTGTTTTATTGTCCTGATGGTTAGGCTTTCTTCTTAGGTACATGGGTGTCCTCCGGAGGGAGAGAATCGTGTGGGGGTCAAGGCTGCATCCTCTGGTGACGGAGGGGAGAGAAAGAGTAATTTAGATCCCCTCGGTTCCGTTGTTCTCCGCCAGTCCACTCGAAGACCCCCCCATCCTCTCTCCGTCCCCAAGGTTAGGGTTAGGGATAGAATGGGGGGTAGGGGTTAGGGTTAGGGTAAAGGGTTAGGGTTAGGAGATTAGGGTTAGGAAAAAGGTTTAGGGTTAGGAAAAAGGGTTAGGGTTAGGAAAAAGGGTTAGGGTTAGGAAAAAGGGTTAGGGAAAAGGGGTTAGGTTTAGGGTTAGGAAAAAGGGTTAGGGTTAGGAGAAAGGGTTAGGGAAAAGGGGTTAGGTTTAGGGTTAGGAAAAAGGGTTAGGGTTAGGGTTAGGAAAAAGGCTTAGGGTTAGGAAAAAGGGTTAGGGAAAAGGGGTTAGGTTTAGGGTTAGGAAAAAGGGTTGGGGTTAGGGTTAGGAAAAAGGGTTAGGGTTAGGGTTAGGAAAAAGGGTTAGTGTTAGGGAAAAGGGGTTAGGTTTAGGGTTAGGAAAGAGGGTTAGGATAGAAGGGTTAGGGTTAGGACAGAGGGTAGAGTAAGGGTTAGGGTAAGAATGAGGTTAGGGTTAGAATAAAAGGGTGGGTAAACCTTAAACAGGGACGGAGGAGCCCAGAGAGAGGGGGACATGTGTGTCTGTGTGGACCAGTAATTTGATGCCACCTTGTGGATGAGTGAATGTATTGCGGTGTGGGAATGTTGTCCATGTGTGATCAGTCATGTCTGAGGGGCCGGTCTGAGTTTATTAAGGTAATATGTCTAAATTATTGCACCAGTGTTGGAATATGTGTGTAGCTGTGATGGGTGTCCAGTGAATGTTATCCGGTCCAGTAGTGAACTGGTCCTGTGGTAACTCGGCCAAGGATGGGAGGTGACTCCTAATAGTGTCATTAATGACTTGTAAATTATCTTTCTGGGGCCGTGCTAGTGCTGGGGAAAAGTTAATGACCGGGAAGAAAATATCTGCTTTGGGGAAGGTACGTTTAGCTGCTCTGTGTAGCGCTTTAAGCTGTTTTATCGAGGTCAATTTTGGATGTTGATCTTTATTATTGATACCTATTGAAAGGATGAGGATTCTGGTGGTGAGGGAAATTGGGGTTTTCTGACAGATTTTTAAAAAATGAAAAAAGTTGGCACCTGGATAGCTGTCTATTTGAATTTGGTTGTTAGTGTATGGAGGGATTCTGCTAATGTTGGAATCCCCCAGCACTAGCACGGGCTTAGTTGGTCTGAAGTGCCAGTCCTGTATTTTTCTATGGGGTCTGGCTCTATGGATTGTGGGTCTGAACTGAGGTGGAGAGTGGATCAGGACTGTCACCTCCCGATCCTTGGCCGAAGTCTCGTTATCTGTCTGTAAGGGTGAAGTTGGTGGTGTTATATCTAGGTCTGATTGTGTGGGTGTGTCAGTCCCGCGTGGCCCCCAGCTCCCTGGGTGAGGAGGGGGGGTCTCCATGGTTGTGGAGACTGGCGGGGCTATAGGTTCTGGGGACCCGGGGTCGGAGAGCGGGCCCTCCTCACTGGGGGTCTGCTGGTCCGGAGTCAGGGTGGATTGATGTGGAGTGAAGCTGGTGGGTGGGTCTATGGGAAGAGGTGAGCTAGGCAGAGGGGGAGGGAGGGGCCCAGTCTCTGTTCTGTGTGCCACCTTCTCAACTAAGGAGGTGAGTGGGCCTAGGTACAAGGACCGTTGGTACGGTGCTTTTGACCTAGGGCGGGGAGGAGCGTTGTCCCTCTCCTGTTGTGTGTATGTTGTGTTTGTTTGTCTGGGAGTAGGCTGAGTGTCTGTAATCTGATGGGGTGGTGAATTGGTATGTGTGTGTCCGTCTGTGGTGAATCCTAGTGAGGTTATTGCTGTTTGAATGGTCTGCTGTTGAAGTCTGTGTGTGAATCTCTTTTTAGCCCAGCCAATAGCTATATTTAAAGCTTGGTGGTCTGGGGTTGTATTCTGTAAGGATGAAATGATGGATGTGATGGAGGAGGTGTAATGTGTCTGAAGTATATGCAAAGTGTTATTTAGCCACTGTGTTGTGTTTGAAGTCAATTTGTGTTGCGTTTCTATTGTAGGCACTGCAGGTTTGATAAATGTTGTCAAACGGTGTACCTGTTTCTGCATGCCAGTAGGGGGAGTGAGTGTACTGATGGATGTGTCTATTATGTGTTGGTGATGTGTAGCCTGTATCAGTTTGAAGTAAAGTTTGCTTGTCTGTCTGGTTTCTGCGCTGGGTGGCCCCGTGAGTGTCTGTGTATGTGGCTGCGTAGCATGTGTGTGTGTGTGTGCATGTGTGTCCCTCCTCCTGTATCGGCTGTCGTTGAATCCATGTGGTATGTGTGTTAGTGAGGTGGAATGATGTGTGTGTGTGTGTGCCCTAAGTGTGTAGTTATTGTTAAGCATGTCCCTTTGGCTCCCTGGCACGTCCTGAACCCTGTGATAAAAACAGCATTTAAAACAGTGGTGGAGAGGGGTCCTACCTCCTTAAAGAGTTGGTCCGGATTCTCCTGGTCCTGGTCCTGGTCCTGATCCTGGTCCTGGTATTGGTAGGTTGTCTGGAGGATCTGGTGTCCTTTAGTGTGGCCCGGAGCTTTCTGGTCCTGGTCCTGGTTCAGGTAGACGCTGCAGGGGTCCGGTGTCCTTGATCCTGGACTCAAAAGCTCAGGCAGTGCAGGTAAACGGATCGGAGTCCGGGGTGTTGGACCCCGTCACACACTGTTAAAACTCAACTTTATTGTTTAAAAGCCGAATTAAAAACCCAACAAGGGTAAAATAAGAAGTTGGTAAAAGCTATAGTAAAAGAGGGCTCGGTGTCGTGCCGGAGAGCCAAGATTTAAAAAACCTGACGTTTCGCAGAGGTGCTGCTTCATCAGAGGTTAATGGGACAGTGATGTGTTGATGGGTATATAAATGTGTGTTTGTGTGCAGGAGAGGGGGAAGGCTCCTCCCCTCCCTTCCGGTTCTCCAATAGGAGCTCACGATTGTAATTGGTATAACAGGTGGGGGAAATTGGTGATAAATGGTTCAAAAGAGTTAATTAGGGATAGTTGGAGGGGGACTGGAGCAAAGGGGAAGTAAATGTAAGTATCGTAGGTGAGGTGGCTATGTGATAAATAAATGAAATAATCAATTAAAGAATGGCGCAGCAGGCAGGGCATCCGCCTCTCGCCCAAGAGCCGCGGGTTCGAGACCCGGTCGGTCCAATATTTTCTGCGGGGAATCCCAGCCCGGTTGACCCCTACCATTCGTGGGTACTCTTATACTTTACCATAGTTTTATATGATTTTATAATTAAGTACAACATGCCACTATATACAGGTAGATGATATGTCTATACAACCTCATACACTTATCTGTTTCTCTTGGAGTAGAACTTCTTCCAATCTGTTTAAGAAGTGTAAGGAGAAGGGAAGACGAAGGAAGGGAGGAGGGAGGTCCCGGCCCGTGGCTCTGGCAGGGTTAGGTTTTAGGGTTAGAGTTAGGCTTAAATGATGTGCCAAAGTAGACCTTGAGGGCACTGGCCTACGGTTCCGGGCTCTCTCTTCCAAAACCTCATGAAAATAAAAATCAAAATCACAATCTCCTCCTGTAAACTTAGGGTTATGTGGGTGGGGGATCTGTTGGTATATGGTGTTATGTTAAATGATCAGTGGGAGGGCTCGGTCTCGTCATAGTCCCGGGTCCCAGGGGAAACAGCGTCCCAAATCGGGGGGACGGGGAAATGATGTGGGATGAGGAAAACACAAATTAAGGATAAGTGTAAGCTTGTGGACGGGTCTTCCCCAGCGCAGCGCCGCCGCAGCCAGATCCGCTACTGAAGATAGGTCTACTGGATTTCATATTGGCCAAACAAAGACAATCATAGTTATATAAATAAATATATACAAAAAAAAATATATAAATATAGCTGTCTGCTAATGTATTGGTAAAGTATTCGTTTTTGCTTTATGCTCATAATTCTTGATATGTCTGTGTGTGGTGGATGTGTGGCTAGATGCAAAGAAAGAGGGGAAGAGAAAGGGGGTCAGAAGGGAAAGCAAACAACATGCGTTTAAGGTGCAAAACAAATTAATAAACAGGCACAAAATCCACACTACTTAACCAAACCATGCAATTTTCAAAGAATTAAAGTGAACACTTAGGAGACAGCAATCATAAATAAATATAAATAACAAAAACAATTTATTAATACATATATATCAGAGGAGACATAAGAAGACCCAACAGTAAGATGACAAAAAAGGGGGGGGAAGGAGGAAAGAGAACGAAAAAGGAAAGGGGGAAGAAAACATAGAACAGGAATGACCAAACTTAGGGAGGAAAGGTACATGGGACAGGTTTGTCTTATATCTCCCTTTAGGTTAGATATCAAATTATTTCTCTGTAACACTTTTAATATGAGATTAGGTTAATTCCAATTATAGTTAGTTAATGTATATATATATATAAAAAAAATTATATTATTGTTAATAGGAACTTTTTATAATAAATGATTGATTAATTAATTGTAGCAAATTAAATGAAAAAGCCTGTTTTGATCCCGCCCTCCTTTTATGAGGGTCAAATGCGTGCGCTGCGCTGGGGAGGAAAGTCAGTAGAAGTTCAGTGAGGCAAAAAACCGTCATTTATGTAGGAATTGAATTTATTAAGGTGTTTTATTGTCCTGATGGTTAGGCTTTCTTCTTAGGTACATGGGTGTCCTCCGGAGGGAGAGAATCGTGTGGGGGTCAAGGCTGCATCCTCTGGTGACGGAGGGGAGAGAAAGAGTAATTTAGATCCCCTCGGTTCCGTTGTTCTCCGCCAGTCCACTCGAAGACCCCCCCATCCTCTCTCCGTCCCCAAGGTTAGGGTTAGGGATAGAATGGGGGGTAGGGGTTAGGGTTAGGGTAAAGGGTTAGGGTTAGGAGATTAGGGTTAGGAAAAAGGTTTAGGGTTAGGAAAAAGGGTTAGGGTTAGGAAAAAGGGTTAGGGTTAGGAAAAAGGGTTAGGGAAAAGGGGTTAGGTTTAGGGTTAGGAAAAAGGGTTAGGGTTAGGAGAAAGGGTTAGGGAAAAGGGGTTAGGTTTAGGGTTAGGAAAAAGGGTTAGGGTTAGGGTTAGGAAAAAGGCTTAGGGTTAGGAAAAAGGGTTAGGGAAAAGGGGTTAGGTTTAGGGTTAGGAAAAAGGGTTGGGGTTAGGGTTAGGAAAAAGGGTTAGGGTTAGGGTTAGGAAAAAGGGTTAGTGTTAGGGAAAAGGGGTTAGGTTTAGGGTTAGGAAAGAGGGTTAGGATAGAAGGGTTAGGGTTAGGACAGAGGGTAGAGTAAGGGTTAGGGTAAGGGTTAGGGTTAGGGTTAGGGTTAGGGTTAGGGTTAGGGTTAGGGTTAGGGTTAGGGTTAGGGTTAGGGTTAGGGTGAGTAAAGGTGTGAACCCCAAGTGGGATGCCCCACTGGGGAGCACGTGCACTGTCCATCCCCCGATTCCCACTGTTCCAGGAGCGGAAGTCCCCATACCCTTGTTCCTGTCCCCTTTTGGGACGTCTTCTTCTTTGGACTACTGTCCATTCAAAGTCCATTTTTAATGTTTTAATTATTTATTGAATATATTTGGCCTTTATAATGTTTTTTAATGTTTTTGAATTAATTATTTATCAATTTATGGGGTATTTATTATGTTTAATATTAGTCTTTTTAACTTATTGGGGGATATTGATAGGGTATTTAAGTGTTTGAGTATTTATATTAGTCTTTTAACTCTTTGAAGGGATATTAATGGGGTATTTTTAATATTTAATAGTTTTAGTTTATATATTTAAGGGGTATCTTTTATTATGTAGTATTTAAATGAATTGATTTTAATTATATTTATTAATATTATTTAGTATTTAAGCGAATTGATGTTTAATTGTATTTATTAATCTTATTTTGTGGTTTTAAATTGTTGATGTCCCCAGTTGGTCCCGTGTATGAGTATGTGTGTGTATATGTACGTGTGCGTGTGCGTGTGTGTGTGTGTGCGCGTTCGTGTGCTGATTATGTGAGTACAAGGTTTTAAATCGGGTCGCCTTTGCTATATATTTAATCACTAGTTTTAATAAATTATTATTATTTATAGGAGAGATATTTATTAAATCTAGTTTTTATGTGTAATAGTTTAGTTTTAGGTGCCTCGTATTTGAAAAAAGAGGGGCAGATCGCCGTTCCTCAAAACCGAAAACAAAACTTAACAGTTGGATGACGTTTCGGCAATTATCCGCCTTCTTCAGATCCAAAAAACAAATATAATGAAACAAAAGTGTCCACAAATGAGGGTTTTTGTCTTGAAATCGCACAATATAAGGTTTAGAGAGGTTGTTGCTCCTTCGGCGTTCGGCACGGAGTGAGGCTGTTTCCGTCTTCTGCTCTATATCAGCTCGGGGGCGTGGTCCTCCCCGGCCGTGCAAAAAAGCCGTACAGACCTGCACCGAAACACTCCGAACCCAAAACTAACCCCTTCGGGTGCTGAGGGAATGAAATAATATGGTTTTAATGTTTTCTTTGCATATTTTTGCTTTTATTATGTATATAAAATAAACATTTCAAGTCTTAAAACAGTTGTTTGTGTCCTTTTTTCCGGTTTTCTTATTTTTTTATATTGTTTTTATATATTTTTTATTTATTTTTTTTATATTTTTATTGTTTTATGTGATGAACCTACATGAACTTTTATAAAGCATTTTAATCTTTTTGAACATATTAATCTTTTTAATATTTTTATAAATACATGAAACTTTTTAAACCTTTGTACTCTTTTAAAGTTGAATGACAGGAAAATTAAGTGTTAGTTTGGGTCAAGGGGTATATTTTAGGATATAGTGTTGAGATTAGAGCCAGGGTCAAAATTAAGTTAAGGTCAAGGGTCAGGTGAATGAGGTGAGGTTCTAGGTCAGGCATAGTTAAGGGAGTAAGGTTAGGTTTAGGCACAAGGTCAAAGGTCTAGGTGAGTCTAAGTGGTTAGGTTTAGGGTAAAGGGTGAGGTCAAGGCTAGAGTTAGATATGGTCCAAGGTCAATGGTTAAGGTTAGGCATAGTTGAGGGAATAGGGTTAGGTTTAGGCAAAAGGTCGAGGGTCAACGTGAGTCCTAGGGGTTAGGTTTAGGCAAAAGGTCGAGGGTCAACGTGAGTCCTGGGGGTTAGGTTTAGGCAAAGGGTCGAGGGTCCACGTGAGCCCTAGGGGTTAGGTTTAGGGTAATGGATGAGGTCAAGGTTAGAGTTAGATATGGTCCAAGGTCAATGGTTAAGGTTAGGCATAGTTGAGGGAATAGGGTTAGGTTTAGGCAAAAGGTCGAGGGTCAACGTGAGTCCTAGGGGTTAGGTTTAGGCAAAAGGTCGAGGGTCAACGTTAGTGCTGGGGGTTAGGTTTAGGCAAAGGGTCGAGGGTCCACGTGAGCCCTAGGGGTTAGGTTTAGGCAAAAAGTCGAGGGTCAACGTGAGTCCTAGGGGTTAGGTTTAGGAATAGAGGTTAGGTCCAGGGTTAGGGTCTAATTAGATTCAGGGTCCCGGGTTAAGGTTAGGTACAAGTATGAGAGTAGGGTTAGGGTTAGGCAGGTCCAGGTTAGGTTTAGGTAAAAGGTCAAAGGTCAACATATGTCTTAGGGGTTAGGTTTAGAGATAGAGTTTAGGTCTAGGGTTAAATTAAGTTCAGAGTCCAGGGTTAGGGTTAGGCGAGTAGGGTTAGGTTTAGGTAAGAGGTCAAAGGTCAAGGTGAGTCCTAGGGGTTAGGGTTAGGGTTAGGGTTAGGGTTAGGGTTAGGGTTAGGGTTAGGGTTAGGGTTAGGGTTAGGGTTAGGGTTAGGGTTAGGGTTAGGGTTAGGGTTAGGGTTAGGGTTAGGTGAGTATAGAGCACCCCCCCGGAGGCTGAATGCTCCCGGTGGGGTGAATGCACGGGCCGCCCCCCACGGAGGTCGAGAGCCGCCGCGGAAATCTCGCTCCCTCCCTCCGTCCGGATAACGTTCCGGACGGCGTGAACGGTGAACTACTGTCCATCCATCCATAATCAAAGTAGTTATATGTTTGTTTATGTATGTATATAATTTTTTTGGTTTTTTTATGGTTTTTTATGTGTGTTTTGTGTGTTTTTTGTGGGTGAAATGCGGATTCTTCCGCTCGGGAAAACCCGGAAATGAATAAAATTAATAAAATAAACTAAACTAAAAAAATAAAAAACTTTGGACGACGTTTCGACCTGTATTGGTCTTCCTCAGGTCCTAAAGAAAGTAAAACAAGGTAAGTAAAAATAAAAAACAAAAGGTAAGTGGGTCAATTCAATCTGCGAATGCGTTCTTCCTTTCTACAGAGCGATGTGTCTCTCTCGGTGTCGAGCTGAGAATGAGCTCCTCCGTCTCCCAGGGCTTTTATGCTCTCGGGGGCGTGTCCGTTTTGTCCTTTGGTTTTCAGGGTTTAGGTTTGTCAATTCAGGTAAGTATTGTTTTAGAATAGGGAATTAGGCCAATGGTAAGTATTAAAATAGGGAATTTAGGTGTGAAATATAATATAATAAATAAATAAATATAATTAATTAGAATAAAGAATAAAATAATAAAAAATAAAAAAATAAGATAAAAAATAATAATATAATAAAAATAAAAAATAAATAAATAAATAAATAAATGTCTGTGTGTGAATTTTTTTTAAGGTTTAGGTTAAATCAGATTTTTATTAATATTAATTTTAGGTTTAGGGTTAGCATTTAGTTAGGTTTAGGTATGAATCAAAGCTAAGCTTAGCATTTAGTTTAGGTTTAGGTCTGGATAAAAATTAGGGTTAACATTTAGTTTTAAGTTTAGGTCTGAACGATACTTGGTTAGGTTTAGGGTAAGATAGGGTTGAGGGCTATAAAACACAATCTGGGTTAACATTTAGTTAGGTTTAGGTATGAATTAAGGCTAGGCTTAGCATTTAGTTTAGGTTTAGGTCCGAATTAGAATTAGGGTTAACATTTAGTTTAAGTTTAGGTCTGGAAGATAATTGGTCAGGTTTAGGGTAAGATAGGGTTGAGGGCTATATAACACAATCAGGGTTAGCATTTAGTTAGGTTTAGGTCTGAATTAAGGCTAGGCTTAGCATTTAGTTTAGGGTTAGGTCTGAATTAGAATTAGGGTTAACATTTAGTTTAAGTTTAGGTCTGGAAGATAGTTGGTTAGGTTTAGGGTAAGATAGGGTTGAGGGCTATATAACACAATCAGGGTTAGCATTTAGTTAGGTTTAGGTCTGAATTAAGGCTAGGCTTAGCATTTAGTTTAGGTTTAGGTCTGAATTAGAATTAGGGTTAACATTTAGTTTAAGTTTAGGTCTGGAAGATAGTTGGTTAGGTTTAGGGTAAGATAGGGTTGAGGGCTATAAAACACAATCAGGGTTAACATTTAGTTAGGTTTAGGTATGAGTTAAAGCTAGGCTTAGCATTTAGTTTAGGTTCAGGTCTGAATTAGAATTAGGGTTAACATTTAGTTTTAAGTTTAGGTCTGGAAGATACTTGGTTAGGTTTAGGGTAAAATAGGGTTGAGGGCTATAAAACACAATTAGGGTTAACATTTAATTAGGTTTAGGTATGAATTAAAGCTAAGCTTAGCATTTAGTTTAGGTTTGGGTCCGAATTAGAATAAAGGTTAAAATTTAGTTTAAGTTTAGGTCTGAATTAGAAGAAGAGTTAGCATTTGGTGTAGGTTAAGGGTTATTAGATAATTGGGGTCGAATTAGTAATAATTGGCCTAGGGTTGGATGACACAATTAGGGTTAACATTAAATAAAATTTAGAAATTGGTATTGTGTCTTACTCGTCTGTCTCAGTTTGGGTTGAACCCTGTTTTTGTTTCTGTCCCGCCTCCTTTCGTCTTAATGCTAGTACATGCTGGACTACCCATTGAAATCTAGGGACTTCAGAAGGGTCTATTTTTATGGGTCTTTTGTTTACTATGTCATTGTACCATGCCACATCTTCTGGACCCACTTCAGTGGGTTTGGGGGTTTCTGTGGCTAGTCGTTTGCTCCTCCTCAATTGTTCCAGAGGAAAGTCAGATTTTGTTGCTTGGACTGTCTGGTCCTGTTGGTGGCCTGCTTCTGCAGGCTGGGGCCCCGGGGTGGGCCTGGCCCTTCGAGGTTTGGGTGTTGGGGTATCCAACATCTCCAAAGGCTCAGGGTCCCGGGGAGTTTTGTTTTGGACTGGATTTTGGTCCAAAATGGGGATTGGGTCCAATTGTGGGGTGGGGGGAGAGTCTAGGACTGTTTGTGGAGTGGGGGGAGGGGCTGGTTGTGGGTTTGGGGGATGATCTGGTTGTGGGGTAGGTGGTTCCCTAATCCTCACTGTGTCCTGATTGGTGGGCCTAAGCACCTCCAGGGTGATATCCTGGTCCCTAGTGGGTTCAGGTCCTGGGTGTGGGTTCAGGGGAGGGTCTGTTGGTGGGCTAGTAGGAGGGTTTGCTTGTGGGTTGGGTGGAGGAACTTGGACTGTCACCTTAATAATTTCCCTCGTTCTATTAATAGTGACTTCTGTTAGTCTGGGGAGTTTCTTGTGACTCCATTTAATAGCTACTGCAAATGGCTCCTCCCACTCGTCCCTTTGGATGTCTTCCACCTCCCTCAAAAATTCTTCCAACTTTTCTTCATAGTGTTGTTTTAAAATTTCCATAGTGGTATCCCCCCAACAACGTGCATTTTCTGTGATGTTGTTCATGGTTGTTTGGGAGGGGAGGGCTGGTTTAATCATGGTGGTAAGTATTTTTACCATATTATTGATCATTTTGGGTTGGTTTTTCTGTGTTTCTCTTATGTTATCCCCATGGTGAACAATTCTGATCAGACCATGGAGTGTGTGGACTATCTTTTTAAACCGTTGGTTTGGTTTAATGTAGTCATTAGTAGGTCCCCTCTTTTTTTCTCTCATTTTTTCTTTTGTTTTTTCTCTCATTTTTTCTCTTGGCAGGTGGGGGCCCCGCCGGTCCCCTCTGCGTTGCGCCCCTGGCTCGGGATACGCAAAGGATCTCAGGAGGGGTTGAGGAAAACCGCTGCGGCCCGACACGCGGGGTGGCACTGGCTGTATGTTAGGTGAGTATAGAGCACCCCCCCGGAGGCTGAATGCTCCCGGTGGGGTGAATGCACGGGCCGCCCCCCACGGAGGTCGAGAGCCGCCGCGGAAATCTCGCTCCCTCCCTCCGTCCGGATAACGTTCCGGACGGCGTGAACGGTGAACTACTGTCCATCCATCCATAATCAAAGTAGTTATATGTTTGTTTATGTATGTATATAATTTTTTTGGTTTTTTTATGGTTTTTTATGTGTGTTTTGTGTGTTTTTTGTGGGTGAAATGCGGATTCTTCCGCTCGGGAAAACCCGGAAATGAATAAAATTAATAAAATAAACTAAACTAAAAAAATAAAAAACTTTGGACGACGTTTCGACCTGTATTGGTCTTCCTCAGGTCCTAAAGAAAGTAAAACAAGGTAAGTAAAAATAAAAAACAAAAGGTAAGTGGGTCAATTCAATCTGCGAATGCGTTCTTCCTTTCTACAGAGCGATGTGTCTCTCTCGGTGTCGAGCTGAGAATGAGCTCCTCCGTCTCCCAGGGCTTTTATGCTCTCGGGGGCGTGTCCGTTTTGTCCTTTGGTTTTCAGGGTTTAGGTTTGTCAATTCAGGTAAGTATTGTTTTAGAATAGGGAATTAGGCCAATGGTAAGTATTAAAATAGGGAATTTAGGTGTGAAATATAATATAATAAATAAATAAATATAATTAATTAGAATAAAGAATAAAATAATAAAAAATAAAAAAATAAGATAAAAAATAATAATATAATAAAAATAAAAAATAAATAAATAAATAAATAAATGTCTGTGTGTGAATTTTTTTTAAGGTTTAGGTTAAATCAGATTTTTATTAATATTAATTTTAGGTTTAGGGTTAGCATTTAGTTAGGTTTAGGTATGAATCAAAGCTAAGCTTAGCATTTAGTTTAGGTTTAGGTCTGGATAAAAATTAGGGTTAACATTTAGTTTTAAGTTTAGGTCTGAACGATACTTGGTTAGGTTTAGGGTAAGATAGGGTTGAGGGCTATAAAACACAATCTGGGTTAACATTTAGTTAGGTTTAGGTATGAATTAAGGCTAGGCTTAGCATTTAGTTTAGGTTTAGGTCCGAATTAGAATTAGGGTTAACATTTAGTTTAAGTTTAGGTCTGGAAGATAATTGGTCAGGTTTAGGGTAAGATAGGGTTGAGGGCTATATAACACAATCAGGGTTAGCATTTAGTTAGGTTTAGGTCTGAATTAAGGCTAGGCTTAGCATTTAGTTTAGGGTTAGGTCTGAATTAGAATTAGGGTTAACATTTAGTTTAAGTTTAGGTCTGGAAGATAGTTGGTTAGGTTTAGGGTAAGATAGGGTTGAGGGCTATATAACACAATCAGGGTTAGCATTTAGTTAGGTTTAGGTCTGAATTAAGGCTAGGCTTAGCATTTAGTTTAGGTTTAGGTCTGAATTAGAATTAGGGTTAACATTTAGTTTAAGTTTAGGTCTGGAAGATAGTTGGTTAGGTTTAGGGTAAGATAGGGTTGAGGGCTATAAAACACAATCAGGGTTAACATTTAGTTAGGTTTAGGTATGAGTTAAAGCTAGGCTTAGCATTTAGTTTAGGTTCAGGTCTGAATTAGAATTAGGGTTAACATTTAGTTTTAAGTTTAGGTCTGGAAGATACTTGGTTAGGTTTAGGGTAAAATAGGGTTGAGGGCTATAAAACACAATTAGGGTTAACATTTAATTAGGTTTAGGTATGAATTAAAGCTAAGCTTAGCATTTAGTTTAGGTTTGGGTCCGAATTAGAATAAAGGTTAAAATTTAGTTTAAGTTTAGGTCTGAATTAGAAGAAGAGTTAGCATTTGGTGTAGGTTAAGGGTTATTAGATAATTGGGGTCGAATTAGTAATAATTGGCCTAGGGTTGGATGACACAATTAGGGTTAACATTAAATAAAATTTAGAAATTGGTATTGTGTCTTACTCGTCTGTCTCAGTTTGGGTTGAACCCTGTTTTTGTTTCTGTCCCGCCTCCTTTCGTCTTAATGCTAGTACATGCTGGACTACCCATTGAAATCTAGGGACTTCAGAAGGGTCTATTTTTATGGGTCTTTTGTTTACTATGTCATTGTACCATGCCACATCTTCTGGACCCACTTCAGTGGGTTTGGGGGTTTCTGTGGCTAGTCGTTTGCTCCTCCTCAATTGTTCCAGAGGAAAGTCAGATTTTGTTGCTTGGACTGTCTGGTCCTGTTGGTGGCCTGCTTCTGCAGGCTGGGGCCCCGGGGTGGGCCTGGCCCTTCGAGGTTTGGGTGTTGGGGTATCCAACATCTCCAAAGGCTCAGGGTCCCGGGGAGTTTTGTTTTGGACTGGATTTTGGTCCAAAATGGGGATTGGGTCCAATTGTGGGGTGGGGGGAGAGTCTAGGACTGTTTGTGGAGTGGGGGGAGGGGCTGGTTGTGGGTTTGGGGGATGATCTGGTTGTGGGGTAGGTGGTTCCCTAATCCTCACTGTGTCCTGATTGGTGGGCCTAAGCACCTCCAGGGTGATATCCTGGTCCCTAGTGGGTTCAGGTCCTGGGTGTGGGTTCAGGGGAGGGTCTGTTGGTGGGCTAGTAGGAGGGTTTGCTTGTGGGTTAGGGTTAGGGTTAGGGTTAGGGTTAGGGTTAGGGTTAGGGTTAGGGTTAGGGTTAGGGTTAGGGTTAGGGTTAGGGTTAGGGTTAGGGTTAGGGTTAGGGTTAGGGTTAGGGTTAGGGTTAGGGTTAGGGTTAGGGTTAGGGTTAGGGTTAGGGTTAGGGTTAGGGTTAGGGTTAGGGTTAGGGTTAGGGTTAGGGTTAGGGTTAGGGTTAGGGTTAGCTAGGGAATCAAAATTGCGTCCCCTCGAGGGAATTTCTCTCTCAGGGACGTATGCACCCGCCCTTCCCCGATAAACGCGTGATTGGTCTCGGTCCTGAAACCCCCTTCCCCGACCACGTGCTGTAAGAGGGTTCCGGTCCTGAACCGGTTTACGCCCCCTTCTCACCACTGTCCAACCCCCTTCCTCCATTGGACTGGATAGGTGTGATGTATATAGATTTTTTAAATATTAATGAATTGTATGAATGAATTGTATGAATGCTATTTAATGAATTGTGTGAATGCTAATTAATCTGTTTGTATTTATATGTATTGTTTGCTTCTGTATATATTTTAATATTTAATATTCAATATATTCGTTATTTGTATGTATTGTTTGTTTTTGTATATATTTTATTAATATTATTTAATAATCGAATTTTTTAGCTTGGCTTTGTGTGTATATATTGATGTGTTCGCTTGTGCGCGTGCACGTGCGCGTGCACGTGCGCGTGCACGTGTGCGCGCTTTATTGTGTGCGTATAGATGTGTACGTGCTCCGTGCAGGACACGTACCTCCGCACTCAACGGGTCTCCCCCCCTTTTTTTTAAGAGAAGGTTAACCCGGTCTGAAGTAGGATATATTCAAAATAAAATAAAATAACTTAAATATATGCTCTTCGCACTAAACCGAAAGTAAAGACTCGCCCGTTTAAATATAAACAAAACCGAAAGTAAAAGAAGTAAAAAGTGACGACGTTTCGACCCTTCTCGGTCTTCTTCAGGTCAAACAAAACAAAATAAAGAGTAAAAACTAAAAGAGTCCGGCCAAAAATACCGTAAAAAGATCCGTAGGTAAAAATAAAAGAGTCCGATGAAAAATACGGCTAATCTATCCAACTGTTCTCTTCGAAGCAGAGCGGCAGACTGACTGTCCGTCCGAGCCTCCCTGTGCCTTTATACAGGGGGCGTGTCTCTACCCCGCAGCACAGCAGAGTGAACTAACTCTTCTGCCTCTGACTACTGCAACCGCAGATTAACCCCTTACGGTCTGGTTTGACCTACTTAATGCATTTGAACCATTAAAAGTATGAAAATAAAACTTTTAAACTGCAAAATTGAACTGGTATTTGTGTGTTTTTTTATTTATTTTAATATTAAATTATTTTTTTGAATATATATTTATTATTTTGTTATTTTTTTGTTATTTTTTAATATTTTATTTATTTTTTTATTATTTTGTTATTTTTTATTTTTTACTAAATTTTGATTGAGGTTAGGGTTAGGTTGAGGTACCCCCCTGTGTCTGGTTAGGGTTAGGTAATGGTTAGGTTGAGATGTCCCCCCCTGTGTCTGGTTAGGGTTAGGGAATGGTTAGGTTGAGGTGTCCCCCCTTGTGTCTGGTTAGGGTTAGGGAATGGTTAGGTTGAGGTGTCCCCCCCTGTGTCTGGTTAGGGTTAGGGAATGGTTAGGTTTAGGTGTCCCCCCCTGTGTCTGGTTAGGGTTAGGGAATGGTTAGGTTTAGGTGTCCCCCCCTGTGTCTGGTTAGGGTTAGGGAATGGTTAGGTTGAGGTGTCCCCCCCTGTGTCTGGTTAGGGTTAGGTAATGGTTAGGCTGAGGTGTCCCCCCCTGTGTCTGGTTAGGGTTAGGGAATGGTTAGGTTTAGGTGTCCCCCCCTGTGTCTGGTTAGGGTTAGGGAATGGTTAGGTTGAGGTGTCCCCCCTGTGTCTGGTTAGGGTTAGGGAATGGTTAGGTTTAGGTGTCCTCCCCTGTGTCTGGTTAGGGTTAGGGAATGGTTAGGTTTAGGTGTCCCCCCCTGTGTCTGGTTAGGGTTAGGGAATGGTTAGGTTTAGGTGTCCCCCCCTGTGTCTGGTTAGGGTTAGGGAATGGTTAGGTTGAGGTGTCCCCCCCCTGTGTCTGGTTAGGGTTAGGGAATGGTTAGGTTTAGGTGTCCCCCCCTGTGTCTGGTTAGGGTTAGGGAATGGTTAGGTTTAGGTGTCCCCCCTTGTGTCTGGTTAGGGTTAGGGAATGGTTAGGTTTAGGTGTCCCCCCCTGTGTCTGGTTAGGGTTAGGGAATGGTTAGGTTGAGGTGTCCCCCCTGTGTCTGGTTAGGGTTAGGTAATGGTTAGGTTTAGGTGTCCTCCCCTGTGTCTGGTTAGGGTTAGGGAATGATTAGGTTGAGGTGTCCCCCCCTGTGTCTGGTTAGGGTTAGGTAATGGTTAGGTTTAGGTGTCCCCCCCTGTGTCTGGTTAGGGTTAGGGAATGGTTAGGTTTAGGTGTCCCCCCCTGTGTCTGGTTAGGGTTAGGGAATGGTTAGGTTGAGGTGTCCCCCCTGTGTCTGGTTAAGGTTAGGGAATAAGTCAGGTTGAGGGTTAGATTGAGGTTATAGTTAGTTTAGGGTGCCCCCTTGTGTCCAATTAGGGTTAGGTCAGGTTGAGATTAAGTTGAAGTGTCCCCCCTATCTAACTATGTTGCTGTTCAAACCCTTTGGTACTCCTGTGTCTAAGTATTGGATCCATTTCCTGTGTTTTTTCCAACGATCCTCATCTGTCCAGTCTGAGTCCCTTTCTAATCCTATCAATGTTCCTCCATTCCACGAATGTCCTCGGAAATGTTGTATATGGAGTTCTGTTTGGGTATCCCCATATAGAATTTGCTGTTTAAGTGTTTTTAATTCTGCTCTCAGTGACCCTTTAGTGTGACCTATGTATCTCTGTCCGCATTGTCCACATGTCAGGGCAAAAATACAGTTTACGGATGTTAGAGCAAAATATTGTGGGATATTATAGAAGGTTTTGTCTGAAGTATTTTGTATATTATGTACATGCAATAAAATAGGCAACTCTGAGTCTTCCCATTTAGATCCGGTTGGCATTCTAGCTCTTGTTAACCAATCCTTTAAATTTTTGTGTCTGCTGAATGCTCCAATGACTCTATATTCCTTTAAAAGATTCTTATCTGTTAAGTTCTTTTTAAAATTGTTTTTGACCTCTCTGACCCCGTTTGTCGTGGATAGTGAATATTTAGTTATCAGGGGGAGAATCCTGTGAGTGTCCTGTCCTGCTGGTGTATTTTTTCTGAAGATATTGCGGCACTGTGTAAGAAAGGTCCTGGTGTAGCCTCTCTTGGTTAGGGCCGAAAACAAAATATTCATGGCTTCCTCAAAGTCCTGCTGTCTGCTACATATCCGTTTATATCTCAATAATTGTGACACAACCAGCCCCCTGTAGGTGTGTATTGGATGGTGGCTTTCTTTATGCAACAATGCATGTTTGTTTGTGCTTTTAAAATGAACTTTCATGTCCAGTTCACCTGTGTCCCAGAACTTCTCACCTTTAAACACTGTTGTGTCTAGAAAATCAATGGATGTGTCTCCCACTTCCTCTGTAAGTTGAATAGATGAATCGTGACTATTCAATATCTTCAGAAAGTCCCTAAAACTCTCCTTAGATCCCACCCAAATACCAAATACGTCATCAAGGTATCTATAGAAACAAACCGGTTTGATTGGACATTTTTCAAAAGTTTCTTCTTCCCAATTTGCCATAAAAATGTTGGCATACGACGGGGCAAACCTTTTGCCCATTGCCGTACCCTTGATCTGCAAATAAAAATTCCCATTGAATTCAAAATCGTTCCTTTTGAGGTTTATCTCTAGTAACTGAAGTAAGTGATCATCTGGTCTGTTAGTGTCCGGGTATTTCAGTAACCATTTTTTGATTACCTGTAATCCTTTTTCAATATCTATATTCGTGTAGAGACTTCCCACGTCCAATGAAAAGAAGAAGGCCTCTTGTGGGATTCTAAGGTTCTTAATAATCTGAACGAAGTGATTTGTGTCTTTGATATAGGATTGATGTTTAACTGACAGTGGATTGAGGTGATATTCTATCCATTCTGATGTTTGATAGGTCTCACTTCCGCAGTCCGAGACAATTGGTCTGCCTGGTGGGATCTGAAACGGAACGGTCCATTTTCTGGGGTCCTTATGGATCTTAGGCAGAATGTAGAAACGCCTCTCCCGTGGTGTCCCCGAGCCCATCAGATATTCTTTTTGTTTTTCAGAAATGTATCCTTCCTTTTCCATATCTCCTATTATTTTCCTAACCATTGGAATTGTATCTAAATATATAGGGTTCTGTAATTTCTTGTAATACTGTGAGTCATTCAGCTGTCTATCTGCTTCAATAATATATTGAATTTTGTCTTGTACCACCACCATTGATCCTTTGTCAGCTGGTTTTATAACAATCTCTTTGTTCTTCCTCAATTCCCTAAGAGCTCGTAATTCTGTTTTTGTTAGATTTAAATTATCCGGAATTATTTTGAATCTTTTCTCAACAAATGTCAAATCCTCATTAATCATTGTATCCAATTCTAAAGGTAATTTGGACCAAGGTGGGGTCCAGGATGAGGGGTGTTCGAATCTCTTGATTTTAACCCCCTCTTCCTGGTCCTGAAAAAACATTGCTAATTTGACCCTCCTGTGATAGACTTTTAAATCCTTTTTGAAATTATCCTTAATAAATTTGGTTCCTGTAGGAACCGGTACAAATGTGAGGCCTCTGTTTAATAGTTTCCTTTGTATTTCTGTTAATTTTACTTTTTTGGCCAAAATCAATACATTGTCCTCTTCTCTCTGATTCAAACTATCCCCCTCCCTGATAGGTTTAAGAGGGGGAATTAGTTTAAAGCTTGTAAGATGTTGTTCATGATTCTTTCCGCTGTACCCAGGGTCCAGTGGATTTTATCATCCCTGGTATGAAAGTGTTCTTGTGGGATCAATGGAATGTAGGTTAAATGTGTTTGTATGTAGTTGTTTAACTCCCTCAGAATCTGTATTGAGCTTTCAGGCAGGGTGGGGTCATAATGAATAAGAGGAACCCAGATCTTAGCTCCAGGGCAGGCCTCCTTAGCCTTCCTAATGGCCATCTGAAGCTGTTTTATTGCTGTCATAGGGACTTTCTGTGTGTAGTGTCCAATCCCAAAGCATAGTACCAGCTGTTGGACTTGTTCTCTAACCCTGGCTCTATCAAAAAGAACCCCCGCATGATGAAAAGTGCCTCCAGGAAAACTGTCAATTTGTAATTCCTCATCTTGGAAAACTTTAACGATATCCAGATTGGAATCCCCTATGATGACCTTTTTCTTCCACAAGGTTAATGTCCACTTAGCTAATTTCTTAAATCCTGTGCTGTGGGTTGTTACCTGACCCTGTTCTGGGGCCGGTGTCCCTATATTCCTGTTAATTGGGACCTCATTTCCTTCTTCTTCCAGATCCGTTTCATCCCCCCGTCTCACTTCCTCCTGCTGAGGAAATAATGTTGGGCTCCCCTGACCATCCGGGAGACTACCCACATCTTCATCTGACTCATCATCCATGTCCCCTGCTGCTGATGGTCCAACCCTCTCTTCCAGGTCTATGGACAGGTCCCTCATAACTCTCATATTTGGAGAAAGCTCACTTTGGCGGACCGGTTCCATAACATCATCCCCTTCTAAAACAACCAAGTTCCCTGTAGTAGGTGCCACTACTAACTCAGTAGCCTCCCCCTCGAGACTTTCAGACCTCTCCACAATAGGATGTGCTCTGATTCTAACGCGTCTATTGGTGGGGGCTCTCTGGGGAAGCTGCTGTTTCTGAATGTCTCCGTTAGCGTCTACATTAGATTGTAAACAGATCTGCTCTGGAGATGAAACCCTGGTTGGGGGATCAGTCCCTTGGTCTCGGACTGTCACCCCTGTTTTTGGTGGAGGTCCCGGGTTCTGTACATTCTCTTCCTGTGTTAAGGGTGGACCATCCTGTACTGTGCACACTATCATCTCCCTGACCTGATCTATTGTTGTGTCCTGCAGTCTGACCAATCGTCTGTAAGCCCATCTCTCCGCTACTTTAAAGGGGTCCTGCCATTCGTTGCGATCCATCTTTTCTACCTCCTGTAAAAGTTCCACTACCTTGTCTTCATAATGCTGTTTCAGGATAAGGAAAGTGGTGTGGCCCCATTGTTTAGCATTTCCCATTATCAAGGATTGCGTTTGTGGTGATGGCAGTGCAGGTTTTACAAAGGTAGACAGCATTTCTATCATCCCTGTAAGTATTTTTGGTCTATCGTTTTCATCCATCACATTCCTGCCGTGATGCACTACTTTGATGAGGTCAAAAAAGATGTGTATTTTTTGTTTAAACCTCTTATCCGGTTTAATATAATCTGTATAGTTGTCAGGATGAGCAAAGTTCCCCTTAATTCGCCGTGCCTGTGCACCACGACCCTGTGGTGGTAGGGTTAGGGTTAGGGTTAGGGTTAGGGTTAGGGTTAGGGTTAGGGTTAGGGTTAGGGTTAGGGTTAGGGTTAGGGTTAGGGTTAGGGTTAGGGTTAGGGTTAGGGTTAGGGTTAGGGTTAGGGTTAGGGTTAGGGTTAGGGTTAGGGTTAGGGTTAGGGTTAGGGTTAGGGTTAGGGTTAGGGTTAGGGTTAGGGTTAGGGTTAGGGTTAGGGTTAGGGTTAGGGTTAGGGTTAGGGTTAGGGTTAGGGTTAGGGTTAGGGTTAGGGTTAGGGTTAGGGTTAGGGTTAGGGTTAGGGTTAGGGTTAGGGTTAGGGTTAGGGTTAGGGTTAGGGTTAGGGTTAGGGTTAGGGTTAGGGTTAGGGTTAGGGTTAGGGTTAGGGTTAGGGTTAGGGTTAGGGTTAGGGTTAGGGTTAGGGTTAGGGTTAGGGTTAGGGTTAGGGTTAGGGTTAGGGTTAGGGTTAGGGTTAGGGTTAGGGTTAGGGTTAGGGTTAGGGTTAGGGTTAGGGTTAGGGTTAGGGTTAGGGTTAGGGTTAGGGTTAGGGTTAGGGTTAGGGTTAGGGTTAGGGTTAGGGTTAGGGTTAGGGTTAGGGTTAGGGTTAGGGTTAGGGTTAGGGTTAGGGTTAGGGTTAGGGTTAGGGTTAGGGTTAGGGTTAGGGTTAGGGTTAGGGTTAGGGTTAGGGTTAGGGTTAGGGTTAGGGTTAGGGTTAGGGTTAGGGTTAGGGTTAGGGTTAGGGTTAGGGTTAGGGTTAGGGTTAGGGTTAGGGTTAGGGTTAGGGTTAGGGTTAGGGTTAGGGTTAGGGTTAGGGTTAGGGTTAGGGTTAGGGTTAGGGTTAGGGTTAGGGTTAGGGTTAGGGTTAGGGTTAGGGTTAGGGTTAGGGTTAGGGTTAGGGTTAGGGTTAGGGTTAGGGTTAGGGTTAGGGTTAGGGTTAGGGTTAGGGTTAGGGTTAGGGTTAGGGTTAGGGTTAGGGTTAGGGTTAGGGTTAGGGTTAGGGTTAGGGTTAGGGTTAGGGTTAGGGTTAGGGTTAGGGTTAGGGTTAGGGTTAGGGTTAGGGTTAGGGTTAGGGTTAGGGTTAGGGTTAGGGTTAGGGTTAGGGTTAGGGTTAGGGTTAGGGTTAGGGTTAGGGTTAGGGTTAGGGTTAGGGTTAGGGTTAGGGTTAGGGTTAGGGTTAGGGTTAGGGTTAGGGTTAGGGTTAGGGTTAGGGTTAGGGTTAGGGTTAGGGTTAGGGTTAGGGTTAGGGTTAGGGTTAGGGTTAGGGTTAGGGTTAGGGTTAGGGTTAGGGTTAGGGTTAGGGTTAGGGTTAGGGTTAGGGTTAGGGTTAGGGTTAGGGTTAGGGTTAGGGTTAGGGTTAGGGTTAGGGTTAGGGTTAGGGTTAGGGTTAGGGTTAGGGTTAGGGTTAGGGTTAGGGTTAGGGTTAGGGTTAGGGTTAGGGTTAGGGTTAGGGTTAGGGTTAGGGTTAGGGTTAGGGTTAGGGTTAGGGTTAGGGTTAGGGTTAGGGTTAGGGTTAGGGTTAGGGTTAGGGTTAGGGTTAGGGTTAGGGTTAGGGTTAGGGTTAGGGTTAGGGTTAGGGTTAGGGTTAGGGTTAGGGTTAGGGTTAGGGTTAGGGTTAGGGTTAGGGTTAGGGTTAGGGTTAGGGTTAGGGTTAGGGTTAGGGTTAGGGTTAGGGTTAGGGTTAGGGTTAGGGTTAGGGTTAGGGTTAGGGTTAGGGTTAGGGTTAGGGTTAGGGTTAGGGTTAGGGTTAGGGTTAGGGTTAGGGTTAGGGTTAGGGTTAGGGTTAGGGTTAGGGTTAGGGTTAGGGTTAGGGTTAGGGTTAGGGTTAGGGTTAGGGTTAGGGTTAGGGTTAGGGTTAGGGTTAGGGTTAGGGTTAGGGTTAGGGTTAGGGTTAGGGTTAGGGTTAGGGTTAGGGTTAGGGTTAGGGTTAGGGTTAGGGTTAGGGTTAGGGTTAGGGTTAGGGTTAGGGTTAGGGTTAGGGTTAGGGTTAGGGTTAGGGTTAGGGTTAGGGTTAGGGTTAGGGTTAGGGTTAGGGTTAGGGTTAGGGTTAGGGTTAGGGTTAGGGTTAGGGTTAGGGTTAGGGTTAGGGTTAGGGTTAGGGTTAGGGTTAGGGTTAGGGTTAGGGTTAGGGTTAGGGTTAGGGTTAGGGTTAGGGTTAGGGTTAGGGTTAGGGTTAGGGTTAGGGTTAGGGTTAGGGTTAGGGTTAGGGTTAGGGTTAGGGTTAGGGTTAGGGTTAGGGTTAGGGTTAGGGTTAGGGTTAGGGTTAGGGTTAGGGTTAGGGTTAGGGTTAGGGTTAGGGTTAGGGTTAGGGTTAGGGTTAGGGTTAGGGTTAGGGTTAGGGTTAGGGTTAGGGTTAGGGTTAGGGTTAGGGTTAGGGTTAGGGTTAGGGTTAGGGTTAGGGTTAGGGTTAGGGTTAGGGTTAGGGTTAGGGTTAGGGTTAGGGTTAGGGTTAGGGTTAGGGTTAGGGTTAGGGTTAGGGTTAGGGTTAGGGTTAGGGTTAGGGTTAGGGTTAGGGTTAGGGTTAGGGTTAGGGTTAGGGTTAGGGTTAGGGTTAGGGTTAGGGTTAGGGTTAGGGTTAGGGTTAGGGTTAGGGTTAGGGTTAGGGTTAGGGTTAGGGTTAGGGTTAGGGTTAGGGTTAGGGTTAGGGTTAGGGTTAGGGTTAGGGTTAGGGTTAGGGTTAGGGTTAGGGTTAGGGTTAGGGTTAGGGTTAGGGTTAGGGTTAGGGTTAGGGTTAGGGTTAGGGTTAGGGTTAGGGTAGGGTTAGGGTTAGGGTTAGGGTTAGGGTTAGGGTTAGGGTTAGGGTTAGGGTTAGGGTTAGGGTTAGGGTTAGGGTTAGGGTTAGGGTTAGGGTTAGGGTTAGGGTTAGGGTTAGGGTTAGGGTTAGGGTTAGGGTTAGGGTTAGGGTTAGGGTTAGGGTTAGGGTTAGGGTTAGGGTTAGGGTTAGGGTTAGGGTTAGGGTTAGGGTTAGGGTTAGGGTTAGGGTTAGGGTTAGGGTTAGGGTTAGGGTTAGGGTTAGGGTTAGGGTTAGGGTTAGGGTTAGGGTTAGGGTTAGGGTTAGGGTTAGGGTTAGGGTTAGGGTTAGGGTTAGGGTTAGGGTTAGGGTTAGGGTTAGGGTTAGGGTTAGGGTTAGGGTTAGGGTTAGGGTTAGGGTTAGGGTTAGGGTTAGGGTTAGGGTTAGGGTTAGGGTTAGGGTTAGGGTTAGGGTTAGGGTTAGGGTTAGGGTTAGGGTTAGGGTTAGGGTTAGGGTTAGGGTTAGGGTTAGGGTTAGGGTTAGGGTTAGGGTTAGGGTTAGGGTTAGGGTTAGGGTTAGGGTTAGGGTTAGGGTTAGGGTTAGGGTTAGGGTTAGGGTTAGGGTTAGGGTTAGGGTTAGGGTTAGGGTTAGGGTTAGGGTTAGGGTTAGGGTTAGGGTTAGGGTTAGGGTTAGGGTTAGGGTTAGGGTTAGGGTTAGGGTTAGGGTTAGGGTTAGGGTTAGGGTTAGGGTTAGGGTTAGGGTTAGGGTTAGGGTTAGGGTTAGGGTTAGGGTTAGGGTTAGGGTTAGGGTTAGGGTTAGGGTTAGGGTTAGGGTTAGGGTTAGGGTTAGGGTTAGGGTTAGGGTTAGGGTTAGGGTTAGGGTTAGGGTTAGGGTTAGGGTTAGGGTTAGGGTTAGGGTTAGGGTTAGGGTTAGGGTTAGGGTTAGGGTTAGGGTTAGGGTTAGGGTTAGGGTTAGGGTTAGGGTTAGGGTTAGGGTTAGGGTTAGGGTTAGGGTTAGGGTTAGGGTTAGGGTTAGGGTTAGGGTTAGGGTTAGGGTTAGGGTTAGGGTTAGGGTTAGGGTTAGGGTTAGGGTTAGGGTTAGGGTTAGGGTTAGGGTTAGGGTTAGGGTTAGGGTTAGGGTTAGGGTTAGGGTTAGGGTTAGGGTTAGGGTTAGGGTTAGGGTTAGGGTTAGGGTTAGGGTTAGGGTTAGGGTTAGGGTTAGGGTTAGGGTTAGGGTTAGGGTTAGGGTTAGGGTTAGGGTTAGGGTTAGGGTTAGGGTTAGGGTTAGGGTTAGGGTTAGGGTTAGGGTTAGGGTTAGGGTTAGGGTTAGGGTTAGGGTTAGGGTTAGGGTTAGGGTTAGGGTTAGGGTTAGGGTTAGGGTTAGGGTTAGGGTTAGGGTTAGGGTTAGGGTTAGGGTTAGGGTTAGGGTTAGGGTTAGGGTTAGGGTTAGGGTTAGGGTTAGGGTTAGGGTTAGGGTTAGGGTTAGGGTTAGGGTTAGGGTTAGGGTTAGGGTTAGGGTTAGGGTTAGGGTTAGGGTTAGGGTTAGGGTTAGGGTTAGGGTTAGGGTTAGGGTTAGGGTTAGGGTTAGGGTTAGGGTTAGGGTTAGGGTTAGGGTTAGGGTTAGGGTTAGGGTTAGGGTTAGGGTTAGGGTTAGGGTTAGGGTTAGGGTTAGGGTTAGGGTTAGGGTTAGGGTTAGGGTTAGGGTTAGGGTTAGGGTTAGGGTTAGGGTTAGGGTTAGGGTTAGGGTTAGGGTTAGGGTTAGGGTTAGGGTTAGGGTTAGGGTTAGGGTTAGGGTTAGGGTTAGGGTTAGGGTTAGGGTTAGGGTTAGGGTTAGGGTTAGGGTTAGGGTTAGGGTTAGGGTTAGGGTTAGGGTTAGGGTTAGGGTTAGGGTTAGGGTTAGGGTTAGGGTTAGGGTTAGGGTTAGGGTTAGGGTTAGGGTTAGGGTTAGGGTTAGGGTTAGGGTTAGGGTTAGGGTTAGGGTTAGGGTTAGGGTTAGGGTTAGGGTTAGGGTTAGGGTTAGGGTTAGGGTTAGGGTTAGGGTTAGGGTTAGGGTTAGGGTTAGGGTTAGGGTTAGGGTTAGGGTTAGGGTTAGGGTTAGGGTTAGGGTTAGGGTTAGGGTTAGGGTTAGGGTTAGGGTTAGGGTTAGGGTTAGGGTTAGGGTTAGGGTTAGGGTTAGGGTTAGGGTTAGGGTTAGGGTTAGGGTTAGGGTTAGGGTTAGGGTTAGGGTTAGGGTTAGGGTTAGGGTTAGGGTTAGGGTTAGGGTTAGGGTTAGGGTTAGGGTTAGGGTTAGGGTTAGGGTTAGGGTTAGGGTTAGGGTTAGGGTTAGGGTTAGGGTTAGGGTTAGGGTTAGGGTTAGGGTTAGGGTTAGGGTTAGGGTTAGGGTTAGGGTTAGGGTTAGGGTTAGGGTTAGGGTTAGGGTTAGGGTTAGGGTTAGGGTTAGGGTTAGGGTTAGGGTTAGGGTTAGGGTTAGGGTTAGGGTTAGGGTTAGGGTTAGGGTTAGGGTTAGGGTTAGGGTTAGGGTTAGGGTTAGGGTTAGGGTTAGGGTTAGGGTTAGGGTTAGGGTTAGGGTTAGGGTTAGGGTTAGGGTTAGGGTTAGGGTTAGGGTTAGGGTTAGGGTTAGGGTTAGGGTTAGGGTTAGGGTTAGGGTTAGGGTTAGGGTTAGGGTTAGGGTTAGGGTTAGGGTTAGGGTTAGGGTTAGGGTTAGGGTTAGGGTTAGGGTTAGGGTTAGGGTTAGGGTTAGGGTTAGGGTTAGGGTTAGGGTTAGGGTTAGGGTTAGGGTTAGGGTTAGGGTTAGGGTTAGGGTTAGGGTTAGGGTTAGGGTTAGGGTTAGGGTTAGGGTTAGGGTTAGGGTTAGGGTTAGGGTTAGGGTTAGGGTTAGGGTTAGGGTTAGGGTTAGGGTTAGGGTTAGGGTTAGGGTTAGGGTTAGGGTTAGGGTTAGGGTTAGGGTTAGGGTTAGGGTTAGGGTTAGGGTTAGGGTTAGGGTTAGGGTTAGGGTTAGGGTTAGGGTTAGGGTTAGGGTTAGGGTTAGGGTTAGGGTTAGGGTTAGGGTTAGGGTTAGGGTTAGGGTTAGGGTTAGGGTTAGGGTTAGGGTTAGGGTTAGGGTTAGGGTTAGGGTTAGGGTTAGGGTTAGGGTTAGGGTTAGGGTTAGGGTTAGGGTTAGGGTTAGGGTTAGGGTTAGGGTTAGGGTTAGGGTTAGGGTTAGGGTTAGGGTTAGGGTTAGGGTTAGGGTTAGGGTTAGGGTTAGGGTTAGGGTTAGGGTTAGGGTTAGGGTTAGGGTTAGGGTTAGGGTTAGGGTTAGGGTTAGGGTTAGGGTTAGGGTTAGGGTTAGGGTTAGGGTTAGGGTTAGGGTTAGGGTTAGGGTTAGGGTTAGGGTTAGGGTTAGGGTTAGGGTTAGGGTTAGGGTTAGGGTTAGGGTTAGGGTTAGGGTTAGGGTTAGGGTTAGGGTTAGGGTTAGGGTTAGGGTTAGGGTTAGGGTTAGGGTTAGGGTTAGGGTTAGGGTTAGGGTTAGGGTTAGGGTTAGGGTTAGGGTTAGGGTTAGGGTTAGGGTTAGGGTTAGGGTTAGGGTTAGGGTTAGGGTTAGGGTTAGGGTTAGGGTTAGGGTTAGGGTTAGGGTTAGGGTTAGGGTTAGGGTTAGGGTTAGGGTTAGGGTTAGGGTTAGGGTTAGGGTTAGGGTTAGGGTTAGGGTTAGGGTTAGGGTTAGGGTTAGGGTTAGGGTTAGGGTTAGGGTTAGGGTTAGGGTTAGGGTTAGGGTTAGGGTTAGGGTTAGGGTTAGGGTTAGGGTTAGGGTTAGGGTTAGGGTTAGGGTTAGGGTTAGGGTTAGGGTTAGGGTTAGGGTTAGGGTTAGGGTTAGGGTTAGGGTTAGGGTTAGGGTTAGGGTTAGGGTTAGGGTTAGGGTTAGGGTTAGGGTTAGGGTTAGGGTTAGGGTTAGGGTTAGGGTTAGGGTTAGGGTTAGGGTTAGGGTTAGGGTTAGGGTTAGGGTTAGGGTTAGGGTTAGGGTTAGGGTTAGGGTTAGGGTTAGGGTTAGGGTTAGGGTTAGGGTTAGGGTTAGGGTTAGGGTTAGGGTTAGGGTTAGGGTTAGGGTTAGGGTTAGGGTTAGGGTTAGGGTTAGGGTTAGGGTTAGGGTTAGGGTTAGGGTTAGGGTTAGGGTTAGGGTTAGGGTTAGGGTTAGGGTTAGGGTTAGGGTTAGGGTTAGGGTTAGGGTTAGGGTTAGGGTTAGGGTTAGGGTTAGGGTTAGGGTTAGGGTTAGGGTTAGGGTTAGGGTTAGGGTTAGGGTTAGGGTTAGGGTTAGGGTTAGGGTTAGGGTTAGGGTTAGGGTTAGGGTTAGGGTTAGGGTTAGGGTTAGGGTTAGGGTTAGGGTTAGGGTTAGGGTTAGGGTTAGGGTTAGGGTTAGGGTTAGGGTTAGGGTTAGGGTTAGGGTTAGGGTTAGGGTTAGGGTTAGGGTTAGGGTTAGGGTTAGGGTTAGGGTTAGGGTTAGGGTTAGGGTTAGGGTTAGGGTTAGGGTTAGGGTTAGGGTTAGGGTTAGGGTTAGGGTTAGGGTTAGGGTTAGGGTTAGGGTTAGGGTTAGGGTTAGGGTTAGGGTTAGGGTTAGGGTTAGGGTTAGGGTTAGGGTTAGGGTTAGGGTTAGGGTTAGGGTTAGGGTTAGGGTTAGGGTTAGGGTTAGGGTTAGGGTTAGGGTTAGGGTTAGGGTTAGGGTTAGGGTTAGGGTTAGGGTTAGGGTTAGGGTTAGGGTTAGGGTTAGGGTTAGGGTTAGGGTTAGGGTTAGGGTTAGGGTTAGGGTTAGGGTTAGGGTTAGGGTTAGGGTTAGGGTTAGGGTTAGGGTTAGGGTTAGGGTTAGGGTTAGGGTTAGGGTTAGGGTTAGGGTTAGGGTTAGGGTTAGGGTTAGGGTTAGGGTTAGGGTTAGGGTTAGGGTTAGGGTTAGGGTTAGGGTTAGGGTTAGGGTTAGGGTTAGGGTTAGGGTTAGGGTTAGGGTTAGGGTTAGGGTTAGGGTTAGGGTTAGGGTTAGGGTTAGGGTTAGGGTTAGGGTTAGGGTTAGGGTTAGGGTTAGGGTTAGGGTTAGGGTTAGGGTTAGGGTTAGGGTTAGGGTTAGGGTTAGGGTTAGGGTTAGGGTTAGGGTTAGGGTTAGGGTTAGGGTTAGGGTTAGGGTTAGGGTTAGGGTTAGGGTTAGGGTTAGGGTTAGGGTTAGGGTTAGGGTTAGGGTTAGGGTTAGGGTTAGGGTTAGGGTTAGGGTTAGGGTTAGGGTTAGGGTTAGGGTTAGGGTTAGGGTTAGGGTTAGGGTTAGGGTTAGGGTTAGGGTTAGGGTTAGGGTTAGGGTTAGGGTTAGGGTTAGGGTTAGGGTTAGGGTTAGGGTTAGGGTTAGGGTTAGGGTTAGGGTTAGGGTTAGGGTTAGGGTTAGGGTTAGGGTTAGGGTTAGGGTTAGGGTTAGGGTTAGGGTTAGGGTTAGGGTTAGGGTTAGGGTTAGGGTTAGGGTTAGGGTTAGGGTTAGGGTTAGGGTTAGGGTTAGGGTTAGGGTTAGGGTTAGGGTTAGGGTTAGGGTTAGGGTTAGGGTTAGGGTTAGGGTTAGGGTTAGGGTTAGGGTTAGGGTTAGGGTTAGGGTTAGGGTTAGGGTTAGGGTTAGGGTTAGGGTTAGGGTTAGGGTTAGGGTTAGGGTTAGGGTTAGGGTTAGGGTTAGGGTTAGGGTTAGGGTTAGGGTTAGGGTTAGGGTTAGGGTTAGGGTTAGGGTTAGGGTTAGGGTTAGGGTTAGGGTTAGGGTTAGGGTTAGGGTTAGGGTTAGGGTTAGGGTTAGGGTTAGGGTTAGGGTTAGGGTTAGGGTTAGGGTTAGGGTTAGGGTTAGGGTTAGGGTTAGGGTTAGGGTTAGGGTTAGGGTTAGGGTTAGGGTTAGGGTTAGGGTTAGGGTTAGGGTTAGGGTTAGGGTTAGGGTTAGGGTTAGGGTTAGGGTTAGGGTTAGGGTTAGGGTTAGGGTTAGGGTTAGGGTTAGGGTTAGGGTTAGGGTTAGGGTTAGGGTTAGGGTTAGGGTTAGGGTTAGGGTTAGGGTTAGGGTTAGGGTTAGGGTTAGGGTTAGGGTTAGGGTTAGGGTTAGGGTTAGGGTTAGGGTTAGGGTTAGGGTTAGGGTTAGGGTTAGGGTTAGGGTTAGGGTTAGGGTTAGGGTTAGGGTTAGGGTTAGGGTTAGGGTTAGGGTTAGGGTTAGGGTTAGGGTTAGGGTTAGGGTTAGGGTTAGGGTTAGGGTTAGGGTTAGGGTTAGGGTTAGGGTTAGGGTTAGGGTTAGGGTTAGGGTTAGGGTTAGGGTTAGGGTTAGGGTTAGGGTTAGGGTTAGGGTTAGGGTTAGGGTTAGGGTTAGGGTTAGGGTTAGGGTTAGGGTTAGGGTTAGGGTTAGGGTTAGGGTTAGGGTTAGGGTTAGGGTTAGGGTTAGGGTTAGGGTTAGGGTTAGGGTTAGGGTTAGGGTTAGGGTTAGGGTTAGGGTTAGGGTTAGGGTTAGGGTTAGGGTTAGGGTTAGGGTTAGGGTTAGGGTTAGGGTTAGGGTTAGGTTAGGGTTAGGGTTAGGGTTAGGGTTAGGGTTAGGGTTAGGGTTAGGGTTAGGGTTAGGGTTAGGGTTAGGGTTAGGGTTAGGGTTAGGGTTAGGGTTAGGGTTAGGGTTAGGGTTAGGGTTAGGGTTAGGGTTAGGGTTAGGGTTAGGGTTAGGGTTAGGGTTAGGGTTAGGGTTAGGGTTAGGGTTAGGGTTAGGGTTAGGGTTAGGGTTAGGGTTAGGGTTAGGGTTAGGGTTAGGGTTAGGGTTAGGGTTAGGGTTAGGGTTAGGGTTAGGGTTAGGGTTAGGGTTAGGGTTAGGGTTAGGGTA